>CM012439.1:1595000-2167129 GCA_003999625.1 Oryzias javanicus
CATCCATCCACATCCATCCATCCATCCATCCATCCATCCATCCATCCCTCCCTCCCTCCATCCACATCCATCCATCCATCCATCCATCCACATCCATCCATCCATCCACATCCATCTATATCCATCCATCCATCCATCCATCCATCCATCCATCCATCCATCCACATCCATCCATCCATCCATCCATCCACATCCATCCACATCCATCCATCCATCCACATCCATCCATCCATCCATCCATCCATACATACATACATTACATTAATCCCCTTTCAGGATCTAAAGGTTGCTGGAGCCTATCCCAGCTACTGTTGGGTGGAGGTGGAGTTCCCCCTGAACAGAACGTCAGTCTGTCCCTGGGCCACACCAAGAGATACCAAACAACCTGTGCATCCTGTGTTTGGAGTGTGGGAGGAAACCGTAGCGTCCAACGGAGTCTAACAACAAACTCCACACTGAAAAGACCCGACCAGGATTTCAATCAGGGTTACTCTGAATTTTATTTTTTTACATGAAAAAAAAAAAAAAATCATGTAGAGATTATTGGGGAAATTACCTTGTGACACTAGTTTTGTATTCATTTCATTCAGACTTTATTTGGCAGAAAAAAATGTTTTTTAAATCATTAGAGTTGAAGTTTCTATTCTGATGTTACAAAATCAAATTAGGGAGATTCTTAATAACTTCAAACGCTCTGGAGAAATACTTGAATGTAATTGTGCAGCATAATCTCTAATTCTTTTAGCTCTGATTGCTTAATGAAGCTCTGCAGGAGAACGATGGTGTTTGAAAAGCTTTTTGATTCAATTACAGAACCATCCCAGCTGAGCTGAAGCTGTCCTGCACATCTCTATTCCTAGAAAACACACAGCTGCTGCATGTTGCTGTCTGACCGTCGCAGCAGCAGAATCTCTGCATTTCAGCTTCTGGGAAATGTAAGTCAGAGCCCGGCAGTGGCGAAGAGCAAACAGCTCTCCTCACAAACATCTCACTTCTCTGCAAATCTTGCTGGGAGGCTGTTGCCATGACGCCTGTGGGGTGACTGACAGCTGTTACCCTGTGGTTGTTAGTGTGTGTGCGTGTTGGGGTGTCATCGTCTTGCGTGTTGCATTCTAAGAAGCTGACATGTCAGGCGGGAGCGAGGGAACGCCACGGATGCTGTCGTGTGTGGGCGGAGTCTGGGTGGAACTGAAACTGGATGAAGGGGCTTCAAAGAGCGGGGTTCGCTCCGGCAGGAGAAGCCAACATGACTTCACTCCTCCACTGGAGTCCAGACGGGATGTCACCGTGTGATCCTGAGAGTTCCTCGGCCTCGTCTCATCTTCTGTTCACACTGAGGAACGGCTCTGCAGCCTAATGAGAAGACAAGGACGGGGTTCTCCCACTCCCTCACCTATCCTTCATGGCCCTGCTGCGGGTGACGTGCTCCTCACAGTGGAATCACTTTGAGGTTCAGAGCTGTTTTCAGCCATGGATGAACACTCTGGAAACGTCTTCAGTCAGCAGGACAGAGCAGTTCGTGACGGACTGAAGCCTCAGAAACCACAGCCTGTGTGTGCTGAAGAAGAAGGGGAGGTGACGTTAAGCAGCTCTGTGTTTGGAATGATGACATTTGTGTCAGATGTTCAGAGCGTGTGAGATCTGAAGAGCCAGCACTAACTGAGTTAATAATGGTCTTGTAAGTGGGCCAACCGGAGCTGTGCAGAGCAGAGGCTCTCAGTGTCCCTGATTCCCAAACCCTGAAACACCAGGACCCACTTTACTAATCATTTCATGTTTTATAATTACGACCCACAAGGTCATCTTTTTCTGAGGGTGAGGAGAATCTGGGTTTGCCCTCGTGAAGCAGGTGTCCACGCTCAAAAGGGCTTCAGCGCTTCCTAGTCTTTAAAGAGTTTATTTAACCACACCACATTTCATGTCTTCATCTTTATTTCTCTTTTGCCAACCCAAACTGAAAATCTAAACTCTCCACTCTCAATTTTCATAGCTTACATGTTCCAGAGATGTGGGTAACAACAGCACGGGGAGGCCTGCTTTCCTTTTCCCGCACAGAGACACTTCCGGGGCAAACAACTTCCTTCTCTTCTTCTTCTACATATCCCTCCGCCAAACCATAACCATGGCAACCTTATATGAATAAAGTGTACTTTACAGATAAAGATAAAATGTCATTTTACATCATAATGGGTAAGCACAGAACACTTATTGAAACTTTTGTCTCATAGAGATTTTAGTGTGCATATGTGACTGTGTTACGTATTATGCATCGAGTAGGGCAGACACAATGACCTAATGTTTACTACACGGTGAAAACTGCAAGTTCAGCGGAAAATGGGTTTGATTTTTGTAAACCTGTACGGGATATACTTTACATTCACTTGCATGATTTCCGGTTTAGGTTGTTGATACCTCCAGCTTCACAAAAAAGAGCTCCAGCTCAGCTCCGGTTTCAGGTAAAACTTTGAAGCCAATCTTCTGTGAAGTGGCGATCACAGATGACGGGTCCCGAAGATAAACTCCAGCCATTTCAATCTCTTCTGTTGAACCAACCCCTCAATCTCTCATCAACTAAAAAACATGTTCTCTACTTGAAAGACATCGTCTTACGAGCCATTGTTTCCACTCACTTTTTCCTTGAAGTCCATGCTAAAAACACAACTCTAAGCTGATAAGCTCTGTGGAGAAAGTCGGTGTGTGTTTATTACGGCTGTAATGAGTATCCGGGTGCTCGAATACTCATGATCTGCTCCTGAAAATTCGAGTACAAATATTCATGACGTCCAGGATCGCTGGTTCCCGATCTTTATAAATGTGGTCAATTGTAGTAAAATTTTATCAAAATAGAATCTGGGGACGATGTACTGGTGCTCTGAAGTACAGATCAATGTACGATTTTAAGTTTACAAACTAAAACAAAGCCGAAAGAGCCGCGGTACCGTTACCGGAAGTACACATCTTCGTGCCGGTGAACTTCCGGTTTTCAAAGTAAAACTAGCGAGAGCTTTTTTCTTTTCAGAAACTGAGACTGAAGTTCTGTTCCCTGACATAACTTTTGAAAAATGAATTAGCTTTAACATCTGAGCTTTAGCTCCAGTGTTTACATGCTTTTAGTTATGATAACTCTTCAACAGTTGATCCAATTAACAAAACTCCATCTTATTCTGAAGAAACTCAGCCTCAAGCTGCTGAAAGGAGGATGGAATCAACCTGAATCAGATGATTCTGCTGCAAAAATGTGTTTTATTTTTTATTTTTTTCAATGGGCTCTCCACCAAAGTATAAAGCTTAAAACCTAAAATATTGAAGAACTTTGAGGATGGAAGACTGTGGAGAAAATGTTCAGGTTTTGTTGCTAAATGATACAAAACAGCAGTGATGTTGATTCTTTTTATGTTGTCACTGCTGAACTTAACCAGAAGGTTGAAAAAAAATGACTGAAAAAAGGACAAAATTTCACCTGACTCTTTGTGTTTTGTTTAAATCAGTTTTGTTGATTCGGATCTCCTGTTCTAAATAAAGGTATAAATGTTGGTAATTTCATACAAATAATTTAAATTTTCATCCATCTAGTAGACATTCACATAGCAATAAACATGACATTAAAAAGTAAGAATCCTGGTTGAATTTGTGAATCGTTGAGCTTGATTCGTGAATCGGACCTGAGGACCTGCCCATTTTCACGGGTATGGGAGGGGCTGCTGTTGACAGCGCAGGTTTTTAGAGGATTACTCAGAAATGTATGAACAGATTCAAATACCATTTTGGGGTTCTTTATAGTGAGGAATGGACAGTATAATGCACTTAAAACCTCAAAAGTTATTTTTTTTATGGTATGGCCCTTTAATATGAGGTTTTTATATTTGTACATTTTAACACTTGTAGTAAAACACAAGCGTAACATGTAACATTTGTCATCACATTTTATGTTCTAAAAGAGTTTGGCAATAGTAAAAGCAATTTGGATCCAACCCAAACAATCCTTCATTTGATGGAAGCTCCTTTAGTCCAAAAAGGTTGGCATGTGACTTCTGGTTCTGTCATGTCAGAATCAGAACAGCGCTGAGTGTTGGAGTGCTGACCACATTCTGACACAACACCTTGTTGAAAGTGTTGTGTCATGATAAAGCGTGAATGCTCTCCTGCGGGTTCACTCACTTTAACTAAGACATCAAAGGCTCTCTGTGATCTAAGCTGTCTTCACGTTTAAAACACTGCGACACCAGCTGCTGAATCATCGGACGTAGTCCAGCTAAAGTCAAACAACATCAAGCTGCAAACCCGTGAGCCGCTGCAGAGCCAAAGAGCTGTTGGTTTGAAGCTGTTTTTAAAAGAACATGGTCCAAAGCAGCAAAAACAGAAAGATCATCAAAGTTCTGTTTCTGCTTATGCTAAGAAAATCCTAAAAGCAAAAGATGAGGGCCACTCTGGCAGGAAGAGAACAAAGAAAATGATGATGATGACCCATCACTCTGGAGTATAGTTGGAGTAACGGAGATGTTCTGGTCTGAAGCTCGTCCAGCTAACCACACATGACAATAGCAAAACTCTGATTTCTTGATTCCTGGGGAAACATGCTCAGTTTCCCAGTCAGAGGACCCCATGACAGTTCAAATCCCTCTCCTGCTGAGTAAACCAACCCATCAGGCCTCCTGAACTCTGACGTGTTATGCTGTTCTAGTTTGGTTTTGTTACACCTTCTCTTTCTGTACAGGCAGTCTGTGGGTCCTCCCGGTGGTCTGCTGGTGACCAGCCGTCTGCACTCACCTCCCTATTTAAGTTGACAGCTTTCCTCTCTCTTTATCTTGCATGTTTTCTCCAGTTTTCTTCTTTTTGTGACTCGTTTAGTTTTCCCTCTGTTGACGTGATATCTGGTTATTGAAGACTTCTTTTGTAAACCCGAGCCTTGTTCTGGGTCTTCAAATGCTGATCCACGACATGACGTGGACCTCAGAAGAACTTTCTAGTGACTCAGAGATGTGTCAGGGAACAGTGCTGAGTATTTAGAATAATTCACTAGAGCCTGGATCCATTCAGTTCTGATTGTTTTTTTTGTTCTTTCGATTCTTTAATTCAGTTCAATTTTTAATTTACATATCTATACACATTTGTGAAGAAATACATTAATAATCAATTATATGATTTAAATGTATTTAGTTTAATCTGATCCAGTTCACATACTATAAAAAAATGTATCAGTGAAATAATGAAATTGTCAATATTAGAGATGCAACAATATTTAATATAAAACCAAACCGTTTGGTACCCGTTCTACCGTTCGATACGCCATTTTTCATGGTACGTATTTTATTTATTCAGTCCCACAGTGAGCTGTCTTTAGCGTGTCTGTATTCGTGTCTTCTTAGAGTCTGTCTGCTCCAGGTCTGCTCTCACTCTCCCCCTCCCTGCCAGAAAATACTTTGCCCTTCCCCCGGGAGGCGGAGCCCAAATGCTAAAAACAATAGAGTTTTAGCTAAATGTCTAAACAACCGAGACAGTCATGTAGCACGTTGGTGAGCAGGAAACAATGAAAACATCCAGATCTATTTCTAAAGTGTTACCTCAGATAAACACCAGAAAATATCTGACTCCATCAGAGAGTTTATTGATAAATCTCTGCAGTCTTTTTTCACTGGTTGATAATGAGGACTTTAGTCATTTAATGAAAACAGTTGATCTACAATATAGAGTAGCAGCACGTCCAGATTTACAGAGAAATCTATATATACCTGCATGTGCTTTATGTTCACATTGAAGATGACTTAGTAAAAACACAACTTTCCACATACAGCTGGACTTCCTGATAACAGAGAACTAAATCTCTGTAAATGTTCATTATATGACGGTCCTCACACTGGAAAATAAAGAGTGCAGAACTGCAGAACGTCAAGACTGAAGAGAACAGATGAGATTGTTGGAGTTTAATATATTCATGTTTACAAGTATTGAGGACTGAGACACTTTTTGTTTACAAGAGTTCTATTTAAGTGTGATTCTGAGAACTGCTGACTTCAAAAGCTGCTTCATTAACAAAAAAGAATGATCTAATTTTTGTTATGTAATTGCCAAAATTAGATGAAATATAATCAATGTGTCTTTGAGTTTGCAATAAAGATAATGATTATTGTCAGGTTTTTTTTTGTACAATACATTTCAAACCGTTGCTAAGCGGTGAGCATTTCAGTTTGACCACTAATTGAATTAATCAACCGAGCTCTATGAGGGACAGCACAGAGGTGATCATCTCAGATTCCTATAAAAACCTTTAGAACTTATAAAAAAAAAATTCCCTAAAGAGAGAAAACAGTGCCAGGAGCAGCAAGTATCACGGTAAAAGTTGTTTTACTGAGCCTGCTTTCATCCAACCAAATTTCAATGAGTTGCTGGTTCTGATTGTTGCTCCGCTGTTGTATTCAGGCTACGGTGGCTACCGTTCATGTTTCTGCTTCAGGTATTCAGAAAAAGGAAACTCAGAGCAAACGTTTGGAAACAAACCAAGAGCACCTGGTAAGTTGGGTCAGAGAGTGTGTCCTGGTCCAGAACCAGGGTCTGCTTGGGTTGGGACTTGTTCCAGTATTTCAGGGGATATGAACTCTGGTTCCCTTTAAGTTAACAAAATGAGTCCAGCCTGAATACACAAGATAAATATATATAAATCTACATGTTTAGAGTCAGAAAAAGATTCTTCAGATTCAGAAATGTTCACTTCTGTAGATGATTATTCTGATGATTAAGATCTATTTCTGGATGATGAAGAGCCTGCAGATGTGTCCTTTTATACTGTCCATTATCAAAGAACGTTCTGGTGAGGATGGATGGATGTCTCAACCATCATTTTGTTGCTGACATGTGAATTGATTTAGTTCCACAGATTTCTAGGTTTAAGTTGGGTTTCTTCAGAGCCTGACAGTTCATTTACAGCATCAGCTGGGATCACGTGGCCCAGGAGGGACCAGCTCAATGGCCTTGTGGGAGAGTGTCTACCCTGAGACTGGAAGGTCGAAGGTGAGCTCAAATCCATGCCCAGTCATACCAAAGACTCTGACAGTCAGCGTTAAGGGGTTGGATTGGGGGGTTGAACCACCAAATGGTTCTTGAGCACGGCTGTGTCTGCAGCTCACCACTCCCCCAGGGGAGGGGCCAAATGTGGAGAAAACATTTCACACACCAAGTATGTGATAACTAATGGGACTTTTTGACTTTAGTATGATCTTAAGATCTTCACTCAGGTTTCATAAAAGCTACTGCAAGGGTTTGAAGAAACCAAACATGTGAAAAGTCAAAAGAAGCCGATGTCAGATGGACATGCAATCAAGTTCAGCAGCCAGAAAAACTGTCTGATCACGAGTTCTGGACTGGCTTGTGGGAGTTTGCATGTCGGAAGCTGACAGCTTTGCAACATGTTAGGAGATAATTAAGAGATTAGACTTTAGAAAACTACGGACAACTTTTCAACTTGACTCTAAAGCCAAGATCTCATATCTTTGTTCTGAGGAACCTGATGGAAAATCAGTCTTCATCCTGTTTGGTCAATCAACAAAAACAAAGTAACATGGTGGGCGATTGGGGGTTGGATTCCTGCCTTTCCCACACATGTGTTGAAGTGTCCTTGGTCATAATACTGAACCCCACATTGCCTATGGTGGAAGAAAGTTACCAGTGTTCAGCAGTCAAGCAAACATCAGTGTGTGTGTGTGTGTGTGTGTGTGACTGTAAAGCACTCTGGGTCTTCCAGGAGGGCAGAAAAGCGCTTTACAAGTATACTCCATTTACCATTTTTCCTGGAAAAGAGAAGATTTTCTTCAAAAAGTTTCAGATGTTGAAGTTCAGTAAAGACATGATGGTGACGTCCATGTTAATGCCCCAGCAAATGCCCTCCCTCACTGCTCTTCCTCTTCCTCTAAACTGCTCGTCCTGCTATTATTCTCCTTTCTTAAGCAGCTGCCTCCACATCTTTACCCTCCTGCTCATCATGACTTTGTCATTTTTGTGTCTGCTCCATAATCTAAAGGCAATTACAGTAAATCTCTTTTCCTGGGTGGGTGCTGCCGGAGCCTCTGAGTGCCTCCATCTGCCAAAGAACAGCAGGAGGAAGATAAGGAGGAGAGGTCAGAGGCATGTCTTCATTTGGACTGAAGGTTACATCACTTCATGATAACGGACTGTCACTGTTTAATCCTCCGCATGTCACCTGGTGCTGCTGCTGAAACAGACTGAAACATGAGGACAACTGCTTTTCTGAATGAATGTTCTCCGGTAAAGCCACAGACTCATTTCTTGATTGGATTTAATCTTAAAGACACTTCTATTTCAGCACACATACATTTACAATCATACAAACACACACACACAAACACACACCAAAATACCACCTACAAACTTATAGCATTTGCAAATTTCAACCTTAGCAACGGTTGCCATGGATACAGTAGTAAGCCGGCTCCTCCGATGGCACGTTTCCCAAAGGAACTGTCATACATCATGCATGGGGGATGCTGGCATTGGATATATACAGTAGATACTGTAGAGGAGGTGAGGACATGCTGTCACAGACATGAGCGTGCAGCCAGCTCTCACCAGCACCACCTTCCTACCATGACAATCTCCAACTCTATCCAATCCTTTCCCCTCCATCATTTTCGGATCCAACCCTTTTTCTTCACCAATGTCGTCCTTCTCCCGCTGCCTCTCTCTCAGTAAAAAGCTAGAACGAGCGGCGGTTCCACGGTCAGCCTGAGTGCAGCTTTAGCACAAACTGGAGTGAGATAAAACACGTTCCTCAGTTTTATGTTCTGCTCACAGGGTTTAAGCTTCAATCTAACAGTAGAGTTATTCCTTCTTCTATGTACTGCAAATCTTTAAGGTGGCATCCAGTCCTCAAGATCCTGTGAGTGTTAAGTTTATGAGAGGAAATCCTTTTAAACGGCTGCGTTTCAAGTGTTAATCTTAATTACCTATAAAAATACATTCATGGATGTTTTCAACCAAACTCTGACCTTATTTCCTCATGAAACTAAACTGAGTCTGCATCTTTTTACCAGAAGAGTCGAAGTGTTGATGTGCAGCAAACTCCAAACCAGAAAAACTGCCATCTCCCCGAGCTGACAACCTTCACGCCGTGAACACAGTCCAGAAGGTCGTCCTCGGCCTGACTTCATCCTTATTCCAGCGCTAACTTCATCGAAAACTAGCATCAAAGATATTTGCTGACAGCAAGGTTTTTAAGTAACAGAGATGTGAGAAAACAGAACCAAAAAGTCACCCACTAAAATGAAAGATTTAAAATAAAATAAAGTCTGATTAACATGTGAGTGTAAACTGTAAATCAGAATGAAATCAGTAAATAATCTGCTGTTGTTTAGCTGACAATACAGGGAAGGAAACACTTGCTTGACTTAAAGTGTGTCAAAAAAAAAAAAAAAAAATCACAACAAAACAGTTTAAGAAGATAAGAACATGTGCTTAAAACGTAATAATGATCATCATTTTACTCAGTCATCTGACGTGTGCATGATGGAGGATTGATAAAACAAAAAGTCTCTTAATTTAGTGTCATCTGAGGAGTGGTTACAACGTTTTTTTTTAATATTATAAGATCATCTCATTAAAAAAGCTAAAGAAAAAACAGTGTTTTACATTAGAGGAGACATCGTCTGAAAATGTATGAGGAATAAGGAGGCAGGCCGCCGCCCGTGGCCCATCCCTGCCTTAGTCCCTCCTTCTTGGTGAAGAAACACTCCAAAACTGTTTATGGAGAAGTTGAAGGAAGTTTGGGGTATTTTGATTTACTTTCTTTTGACTTTACTACTAACTTACTTTATAGTTACTTTTCAAAACTATAAACTTGATTTAATCATAGAGTCACAATGAAGGAGTAAAAGAGCCACATGCGGCTCCGGAGGTTGAAGTTGTAGACTTCTGGTTTAGAGTTTAGAGACTGCCTGGATGTAAGAATGGCAGCTCACCAAACAACATCTCTGACATGTTGGTCCACATGAACCAGCTTGGAGTCTGGGAAGCTGAAAGACGGACGCTCTGACGGCACCCAGAGTCAGGACCAGAAAAAAGGCTGTTCTGTGTGTATCAGGGTCTGAAAGCTGACTTTTTATCAGCTTTTTCTCTTCTTTTGAAATGATTTTATTTCATTTAAAAATACTTTGCAGTTTGGTTAAGCACTCTGTCATCTGAGCTGGCTTTCCTCAACATCACTGAGGATGATGATGAAAGGCAGAAGTTCAAAGCCTCTTCAAGAGAAGCTGCAGCCTCAACTCCTCCTTCTCCCTTTGTGAGATCAATAAAGTTCTATTCTATTCTATTCTATTCTATTCTATTCTATTCTATTCTATTCTATTCTATTCTATTCTATTCTATTCTATTCTATTTTATTCTATGTTTCACATGTCCCTGTGTTCCTGTTGGTCATCTGGAGAGGGTCTGATGGTTTCAGTTTACAGTAAAGCTGTGGGCCCATGAGCACCAAACCCCTCCGAATCTCTCGTGTGTTTGAACACAAACATCTCAGAGAGGAGAATGCTGGTAAATGAAGTGCAGCCTCTTCACACAGGCCTCTGCGCTCCATCTATCCTCCATCCACAGCTTTCAGTGTTTCATAAAAACTAGAGTTTTCTTTAGGGACGCACACAGGAACACACACACCTGCACAGCCCACTGCTCACCTGGGCTGACGCTGTGAAGGCTGCGTCCGTCTGGCCTCCTCCCCCAGCCGACTGAGAGAGGGCGAGCGGCTCCTTGCCCCCCTCCCCATGGTCCTGACCACCACGGTGCCATTGGGGCTGCCGCTGGGCATCTGCTGGACCAGCTGGGGTGACAGGCTGCGGTGTAATGCTGAGGAGCCAGGCTGGGGGTGACCCTGCTGGGGGCCCCTGTGCTGGTTAGGCTTGGTGTGTTGGTGCTGCTGCAGCTGGGGGGCCCAGATGCCAGGAGAACCGAGTTGCTGCTGCTGGTAGTCTCTGACCGCTAAGTTGTTGTCACTGTTGGAGCGCAGGAGGACCCGCGGCGCCGATAACGAGGATGAGGACTGGCCGTTTCCGCTGCCAGAGGACGGGCCCCGCCGACGCTTTGAGTACGCTGGAGCCTCACGGAAAGGCACTGCAGAGGGGGGACAGTAAAATACAGACGAGAGTCAGAATGACCCTTCAGCAGTCACGTGACTTCAAACTAAAATTTGAGAAGAATTCCTCAGAACTGTGAAAAATCTGGAGAAATGATGGAAGACAGCGCTCCGTTCATCCCAAAACCATTACATATAACACCAACGATAGCATCATGTTCACCAAAGCTCATTAGGATCTTTGGGTTTGCTGAACAGAGACACTCAATTCATCTGGATAACCAATTATCTCCATCTGTTGAAGATTGTGGGATTCCAGGAGAGGCAGAGTGAGGAACAGCACAGGACTTCAAAAAGGAAAAAACCGGGTAACTGGAAAAATAATCAACTTAAACACGAGCAAAAGATTTTACGTCATCATTTAAAATAATAATAAACACAGTAAACTTGTATTTACCAAAAAATGAAAAGAGTTAAACCATATATTTTCCTCAGGAACTGATTCAAAGTGAATAAAACAAACAGCTGGTTGTAGAGCTCCTCTTCCATCCAGTCTTCTCCTTCGAGCTCATGTGCATCTTTAACTCAAAGCTCTGCTGAACTTCTTCTGCTGGTAAGTTTGGTCATGCTCTGGGATGTCTCAGTAAGTATTCTCTATGAAAGTCCTCGCGGGCTTTACACAAAGAATCCGTTTGATTCTGAAGATTTCCTTGATTTAGCGATCATAGGGCTGGGTGATAAAACAAAACATTAGATATCGCTCAACAACTTTTTGTCCAGAAGCGAGCGTTTTCTTCTCTTTGTGAGTAAAAGTTAGAGAATTAGCTGCTACATGGCAGGTAAATGTTTGCCTCTAATTATGCTTTTTATATCTCTCGTTTTCATCCATTTTTTGGGCCTCAAATTCCTTTATCTGTGTGCAAAATGACCAAACGCTCATGAGACACCCCACCCCCGCCTAGTCGCTTCTGCTAATCGTCTCCGTGTGACGTTCAGTTTCAGCCGATGAAACAGCAGAACTTCTAGTGGTTTTTAACAGGAACCAGTCAGAACTGGAAGACAAACGTGCTGGACTTCAAGCAGAAATTCAATAAAAAGTGTTGATTTGGTGATTTAGCATGATGCTAATGCTAGAAAGCTGCTCCGTGTGTAGCTTGTAAACAAACACGGACCAGTTTAAAGTCGGACAATATTTTCATTGACCAGACTTCTAATACATGGCAGATAAATACAATGAATCCGCAAAAACGACAACCTGTGTCAGATATTGTGATCCCCCCTTTCCCTCGTGAGAGCACTCTAGATCTGACATATAACAATAATAATCCAAATCTTTGTTTTTAGGCTGATTTTTGATATAATTTAACTTAAATGTAATAACCTAGAGGCAGAATTAGGAAATCTCTGAATTGTTTCTCAGCGAGCTTGAGTTTACAGTTAGATGACAACAGAGACATGTTTATCCCATTTTAAGGCCATTTTGGAGCCAAAGTGGTTTGATGCATATTTGCAGCTGGTTCCATTTTTGATTGACAACAAGCTGAATTGCACTTTAATGTCATTCACTAAGTTTGAAGTTCTACTCCCATCATCTTTTGACCTGTTTTCAGTGTTACCAATGATCTTTTTATTATAATTATGCCGTTTTTATTAAGAAAAAAAAATCTGGGGCTTTTTCTAGTATTTAGTTTCTAGTTCATTAGAGATTCCAAAATAAGTTGTGACTGGGATTTTTGTATGGGAGTAACCCCCCACCCCCGATATCCCATCATCCCTTTTGTTTACACGCTCTCCTGGTAGCTCTCAGCGCTTCAGAACCCCAATCTAAAGGAACATTTGTACCAAACATGATTCATTCACCTCAGTGGAGGTGGCTAGTTCCAATGTTAAGACACAGAGACACAGTGGAAGCGGCTGTCATACAGACACAGCCCCCTGTACCGGGAAAATCTTTGAATAATAATCATATAAACTCAAACATGGAGACATGATTACTGATGTTTTGTAGAACTCTTCACTATAAATAAACCTGATTTATTTCTCAACATCATCTGTGTCTTCATTCATTCTAAGTGATATATCTACAGACACTGTTCCTTACAGCGATCATCCTAAAAACATTAGCTGGTAGCTCTGCCCACATGCAGCTGCAGAGTCAAGCATGTGGCGAGAAGCGCCAAAAGAGGGCCGGGCAATGCGAATCACGTTGGGTGTGAATGTACCTTACATTACCGGTACAATAAAATGGTAAGTATTATCAGAGCGATCCATTCTGATCCAGATTCTAACTCAGACGAGGAAAACAAAGACATTCTTGGATCTATTTCTCTGCAGGTGGATGAATCAGAATGGAGCGGGATGGGGGATTGTTGACCCGCCCATCTCAGTTTCTACATCATGTAACAGCTTTTAATAACAGATTTTTGTTAATCTGCTCAGGATTCATCCCAGTTTGAACAAAGGATTACTCAGAAACTCAGTTTTGACCTTAAATTATTTTACATACGTCCTCTATCATAGGGAAAATGCTACAAGAACATATTAAAAACAGCATCTTCAATGGAGTGAGTCTAAGAGGATCGCTTATGAATTTTAAAGAATAGTTGTAAACAGGATATTATTGGGTCATTCAGTGGTTTCACGTGTTCTTGTCCTCGTTTTAATTGTCCCACAGTGCTGCACACATGCTGATCTCACCTCTTTTTTTGCTGGTTTTCCCCTCACTTGTTAGTCGCCTGGATAAAAATGTCTCAATCAAAGTCAAAGACGATGTTGGGGTTGGCCACACACCTCCCTGCTCTTCCATGACCATCAGTGACTTAATTGCCAGGATTTCCTGAGCAGAGCTCTTATATCTGCAGCGCACGCTGCTGCTCTGGGACCAGTAATGGAGGCTGGCCTTGATTTCCCTGTGGATGTCTTCCTCCTCTGGAGCCCGCAGAACCACAGCCTCTGCTCACAATTAGGAGTGTGAAGTGGGGCTGAGAATGAGCTGATGGCCCAACTCCACCGTTCTGCAGCTCCTGGCCTCTGATTACAGGCAGCCTGAGCTTGTGCGGAGGGAGGGGCAGCAGGGGTTGTTTCTCCAGGGCCTCACACTCTTCTGCATCGTGTTGATGAGGTGCGAACATCTGATGAGCATGCACATTCAGGAGTTACCCCAGTGTGCTTGACCTCCATGTTAATGAAGCTGCTGATAGCAGATGATGTATCCATGATGGAGCAGGGCCCACACCAGATGTCAGACTCCAGGGAAAGGCAGCCAAGCTTGGTGACGGTTTGACACACAGTTAACACTCCGATGTGTTCAAGGGTGACGAGTGTTTCCACAGTGAAGCATCATCTCCCTCAGAAACTCTGCAGGAACCTTTGCTGTGGTTTCCATGAATGTTTGAGAAGCTGCAGCTGACTTCTGCTTTCTTTTTGACCCCCACTCCAGGTAAAAGGCTTTTCTTTTGTTTGAAAAAACAAAGTTCATTCAAGGAATCTGAACAGAGAAAAACAGGCCTTTGAACACACCACTGCACCCCTCTGGTTTTACAAGAAAATGGTTTGATGCTCCAGGTTCACAAAGAGCCAGCCTGCAGCCAGAACATCCAGCAGACCACTTCCTCACGGAACACGTCCAGGCCCACAGCAGTGGTCCCTCCTCAGCAGAGAGCCAGCAGCTGCAGCTCAGATGAAGAAAAGATGAAAAAGGCAGTTTGGTCTGATGAGTTTTGGTGCTTACAGATTTGTAGCTCAGAATTTGGTTGAAACCACATGAGTGCAGAGGTACGGAGCAGCCGCCGTGCAGCTGCTTCATCAGCTGGTCTTCAACAGGCTGACATGTGATTGGTTAATTAGACATCAAACCTCTAATTAAACTGTGAAAAACTCAGTCATGCTTTGTATTTTTCAGAAAAAGAACAGAAAATGTGATTCCTGTACTCCACAGCTTATTTGACAGAACAGAGTGAATTCTGGGAAGTTTCCTCCAGGTAAACACAAGTACCTGTTTGTCAGTTTTATATTGTGTTTTAGAATCTCCTTAGCTTTTCTCCCATTTAAGAATATATTGATTGTGATACTAATATAGTCCTTTTCACCTTCCTTCCACAGCCACTGACCCATTCACATTCACACACTGCTGGTGGTTCTGCTGCCAAACACTGGTGCCAACATCCTATCAGAGGCAGTTTGGGGTTCAAGGACACTTTGACACATGGGCAGGCAAGGTGGAAATTGAACCTGCAATTCTCTGGTCAGGGTTTGACCGCCCTACCGCTGCACCACGGCCGCGAGGATTATCTGATCAAAAAGAAACAAGCAGCAACACTTTCAGTGCAGCTGTGGATCCAAAAGACCTGCAGGCAACTTCTAAAATCCTTCTTTTCATTTTGTGACTAAAAGACAAATAAAGCTTCAGTAAAGCAGCATGAAGTTCTACTATCCAGACCTTTCTAAGAATTATTATTCTGTTCACTTAAAGTAGTGGCCAAATGTCAAGATCTGCTTTTATTACTATGAAACTATCTAAATGAAAAGAGAGGTGAGGCCTGTAAAAAGCTTTGCATGCCTGAGAGCCTTTGAAGTTTTTAGACAAACCCGACAAAAGGATCAACTAAAGCTCCATATTTCTGCCCTCTTTCCAATAAAGTTGAAGAGTTCCCATCAGTTGTCACACAGTTGGATGTGTCAGATCGTTCTCTGCCTTTGACTCTTCCCCTGGGGGAGTGGCGAGCTGCTGTCACAGCCGCATTTGGTGGTTGAGTAATTATTTAATGGGGTTTTCTAACTCATTCATGCAGTTTTTGAAGCGATCAAACAGGTTTTCTGTCTGTCAGAGCTCTGAACGGATTCAGCATCATGTCTGTCAACATTCTTACAGAGGGGTCAATGACACCAGAGGTAAATGCTGGAAACAAAGGGTGGGGGGAAATGGGGGGAGCTTCATAATAGGAAAAAAGTAAGTACGTTTTTTTTATTTATATTGCGCCTTTTGCAGACAAAAGTCACAAGGTGCTTCTCAAGTTGAAAGCGTAAAAACAAATACTTAAAAAGGTAAAAAACATAAAGCAGGTTAAAGCATAAAAGTTAAAACCTCACAAGCTAAGAAGCATAAAAGACAAGAGAAGAACCACACAAAACCATCATTACAAGACCAATTAAAATCAGATTCAGTTAAAATGCTGAGCAAAATAAAAGGTTTTAAGGTGGCTTTTAAAAGAGAGAACAGAGTCCAGGGAACACAGGGAGAGACGGAGCTCATTCCAGAGTCTAGGAGCAACAGCCTGGAAAGATCTGAGCAGGGCGAGCGACCATCAACAGGTTCTGATCTACAGACCATCAACAGGTTCTGATCTACAGACCATCAACAGGTTCTGATCTACAGACCATCAACAGGTTCTGATCTACAGACCTCAGCACCAGATGGTTCTGTAAGGAGAATCACATACACTACATATACAGGAGCTTGACCATGGAGGGCTCTAAAAGTCAGCACTAACATTTTAAATTGGATCCGGGATCCAGCCGGGAGCCAGTGAAGAGCTTTGAGGATGGGAGAGATGTGAGCTCTTCTCCTAGAGAGGGTCAAGATCCTCGCAGAAGAGTTTTGGATTAACTGCAGACCAGACAGTTCAGGAGAACAGACTGTTACAGTGGACTAGTCGTGTAGACACAAAAGCATTCATAAAAAGTTCTAGATCTTTATATGACACCATTTTTCTGAGTTTAGAAATGTTCCTCAACTGGAAGAAACAGTTCTTCACCAGCTGTTTGGAGTGCTGCTCCAGTGACATGTTTCTAAGGCTGGCTTTGACTGCCTGTTCAAGAAAACCCAAATGCTGTTTAATCCCTGTTATGACATCATCTGGGGCAATGACTAGTGTCTCTGTTTTATCTGAATTTAGCTGCAATGAGTTTTTAGTGAGCCATTGTTTGATCTGAACCAGGCGGTTCATCAGAGTCCAGTTTGTGTGTCTCAGAGGGCTTCAAAGAGCAATCCAGCTGGATGTCATCAGCAAAAAAGTGATTTGAGACATCACTGAACTCCTGGATGAGCTTTCAAAGTGGAATCCTGTACAGAAGAAACAGTTCAGGACCAGAACAGAGCCCTGAGGAACACCACACAGTAAGTCTGCTTACTCAGACATTATCTGATTTGTCATGACACTGAAACTCCAACCAGACAAGTAAGAGGAAAACCAGTGGAGAACTGACCCTGACAGACCAATCAGGTCCCTCAACCTCATCAATAGGATCTCAAATGCTGATGACAGATCCAGTAAAACTCGAACAGAATGTTTGCCACAATCTGCTGACATCAACATCTCACTGGACACTTTCAGCAGGGCTGTTTCTGACTGAAAGGTATCATAGATGTTCTTTTTGTCGAGGAGCTCTGACAATTGCTCAGACGGGGCCTGTCTGCACACACTAGAGTTACACATCTACCTGTTAGCTGAAATATTCTCCACATTTAAACTAGTCAAACTGTACACACTACAACTGCAGCTGCAGCTAACACACTTCATCATACAAACAGATCCAACAAAGTCTTTCATTCTGTCACACATTCTGCTAGTGCACAGAAGAGCTGACACCTGTGCTCAGGTGAGTGTTTATGTTTTGCTGATGTGGATGATGATGGAATGTACAAAGGGGGAGAGCACCCAGCCATCCCCACGCCAAGACCCCCCGCCGGGACAGCAGCAGTTGGGACCCCCCAACACCCGCCATGGAGCCGCAAAGAGAACCCGCCCGCCGGGCGATCCCTCCAAACAGCCAGACCAAGGCAAGCGGGACCGCCGCAGGGGCCCCCACACCGAGAGCCGAGCAGCCGGCATAATCCAAGCAGGGGTTACTGGTGCAACAACAATACAAAGCAAAGTCAGAGCTGATACCGTTCAGATCCAGATTCCAGCTCAGAACAGGAAAACAAAGACATTCATGAATCTGTCTGCAAGTGGATGAATCAGAATGGAGCGGAGCAGGAGCTGGTGGCACGCCCAGAGCATTTTCTGTCACAAATTAGGGGTGTAACAGATCACGGATAATCCGTGGTCCGTACGGATCAGAAGCCAAGGTTCAGCACACGAGTGTACCGCGGACCGCTCCAGCATAATTTAAATCAATTGTTGTTCACATCGAATGGAATTCACATCAAATTCATGTAAATCTTTGTTTCAACAAGCACTAAAGCAGCTGCTTCGTGTTTATCTTAAAGTCTGTTCACCTGAAGCTCCCGCCGCGTGTGGGAGGAGCTTCTGTCAAAAACCTTTCTCAGCTTCATAATGAAGGACGCAGATCGGTAGATATCAGGTTTATTTAACTTTAAGAGCTGAATAAAAGCATCGGGACACATTTACATTTCTGGGTTCAAAGAATCTCCCAGTTAAAAGCAGCAACTGTCCCGTACAGGAGAGAACCGCTCTGTAACGGACTCACCGGTGCCGTCAGCGGACGATTGTACGGCAAGACAAAGAGATCAAATATCAACAGGAAAAGCGAGCACGGAAGTACCACGTTTTATAGAAAACAATTGTAATATTTAAATGTTTCCACAGATAGTTTGAATTAAACAATTAATACAAAAAAATATTTTAACTGTTTTATTTATGATTTAACTTAAACATTGGGTGGGATGAGAACATTTGTATTTTAAGGGGAATTCCAGATAGATTTGGTATTTTCAACAGTATTTTTAAACATTCTTTACTCTTAGTTTTTGTAGATTTGGTCTAAACACATATAAATGTGATCAGAAAGTAAAGGTTTTAGCATTTTGATCTGTTCAAAGTTTAAAGATGTTTTGTTTTAATAAATAGACCTCAAAGACCAAATGTTTGGATGTTGCATATGTAAATATTTTGTGGGTGAAGTACTTAATATGCTTATTGAATATATGATTTGAAGCGTTTCCAAAAATTAATTTAGCTTTTATATTGTTGTTTTTTTGTCATTTTTTAATTTTTTACTAATCTGAAAAATGATCCGAACCGTGACCCTAACACCGTGACACGATCCGAACCGGGGGTTCTGTGATCCGTTACACCCCTATCACAAATACAATCTTTGTTTTGTCTGCTCCAGATTCATATCAATTTGAGTAAAGAAATATGCAGAATCCCAGTTTTTATCATCAGAAAATGTGACTAGAACATGCTAAAAACACCATCTTCATCAGAGCGGGTCTCTAAACTGACTGTCAGAAACTGAACCCCCTCCCCGGTTTAAGTCATCCTACTTCACATCTACAAGATCCACGTATGGATAAAGCAGACTTATTTCAAAGTCAACCAAAGGACTGAACCCTGATAACAATATTCAGTCTAATCACTCTTGTGGGTTCCTGCCATACATGTTGAAAGCCTAAAGACATGTAGCGTGGAGCGTCACACGAAGAGCGACAGGCTGTGGTTAACTTTGACAAGAGGCCGCCCTGCTTCACTTTCAACAACAGAAGACTGTAGAAGGCTTTGTGCTTGCTTACTTTACTCCATAATTAACCATTTTCCATGCTCAGCCATCATAACATGAATGCTGTTTGTGTCACATTAGTAATGAAACGTCCAAGAGCTCCTCACACGAGGACGCTGTCACTCAAAGGCTCAGTGAGAATCAGATCCTTGAGAGTGTGATCACTTTGGCCCATTGCATATCAAGGTACGAGTTCTGCAGGCTGAGCTAAAGCTGCACTCTGAAGACCATACTTCATAAGCTGGTGGTGGGATGATCCGTGTGGGAGCAGTGAATGTTTGGGTTGTCCGGGTCCTAGAAGGCCTGTAGACTAGAGACTAGTGGCTGCATCTTAAAAGGACCCTACCATGATTTTCTTCAGTCTTTCATCTAGTTTTCTGTACTTGATTCTTTTCGCCTCATTTGAATGAATTCTTGTTTTAAAGACAGAAACAAACGAAGGAGAAAAGCTGCATGATTCATTAAAGCCTCAAGAAACTATTGTATGTACAGTATGTTAACATAGAGCTTAAACACTTGAACTTCATGCGGCCATGGTGCAGTGGTAGTGCAGGTTGGCACCAGTGTTTGGCAGCAGAGCCACCACCTGTGTGTGAATGTACCTGTGACTGTGCAGCGCTTTGGGCCTCAAAGGAGGGTGAAAAGCGCTATACACGACTTTAGCATTCAAGTTTAAAGATAATGATGTTAAGATGCATGATTTACATCCAGTAGACGCACAAAAAAATCATCAGAGATTAGTCGACGATTGAAATAATCCTTTGTGGCAGCACTATTGGAAATAATTAATGATCTTCTGTATGTTTTGAACATATTTATATTAATCTGATCCAGTTCACATACTTTAAAAAGTATCAGTGAAATACTGAGTTTATTACAGTTTTTCCCAATTGCTAAAACACTAAATGCCATTCTCCAAACAGCCGATCAACTGCTTTAACTCTTTAACTCATCGTGTCTGCTTTAACTCTAAAACATCACTCTTTGGTCAAAACTCTAATCCTCTCTGTGCAGAACACAAGACACAATCTCAGTTTCAAACACAGCTGGCATTCACAACACAAGAGTCAAAACTCCACCTCTGTTCCATCACATCAACACACAACTGGTCTGAACTGAAGAACCTTGTCGGAAATCAACTGCAGTGAAGATCAGGAAAGTTCTGGAACATCTGAGATACTTTCAATGATGGATAACAGAGAAAGATCTAAACGTGAACCAAGACCTGGACCCAGATGAAGACCAAGGTTCTGATGAGATCCAGGTCATAGTTATTTATCAATGTTAGTTTATAGAATGACCATGAGGGAAGCAGGTCAAAAGGTCAACCTAAACTCAGCAGGTTCAAGTTGTTACTGTAATCTGAATCATTCATATCCTGTAGAATTTCAACAAGACAATAACATAAAATTCTGTGTTGCTCTATGGAACAATGTCAGTTTTCACTAAAGTTTACCCAGCAGACATTTCAACACTAATCCCAAATTTGTACCAGTTTTCTTCCACCTTGTTCTTCATAACACAAGTGAAGATTTCTTTTTTCTACTTAGCATTGGAAGGAGAGACGACCATACAGTTGACAAAAGCTGTTGCAGTATGGAGAGAAAATAGACTCACTCTGATTCGTGCATACGTAATTCTTGATTTGTGCGTAAATTAAGATCTGTGCGTGCATATTTTTGATAGCTTGAAACTGCCCGTTTCAAGCTGCACTCTGAAGAGCATCACTTCATAAGCTGGTGGTGGGTATCCATCCACAAGGACAGTTGGGATGAAGATATAACATGAAACTGTTAGTACTGTCAAACATGAGTGGTCAGCAAAGACCATTGAATGAACATCCATCCATCTTCAAAAGCCTTTTTGGGTCACGGGGTTGCTAGAGCCAACAATGGTTGGATAAAGAAGGAGTTCACTCTGAGCATGTCACTGGTCTGTTGGAGGGCATCACTCAGCCCTCAGAACAATTAAGAGACACCAATGAACCTATGCAACATGTTTTTGGACTGGAGAAAATCTCACATCCAGGAGAAGAGGTAAACGCCTAACCCAGCTGGGGTTTAAACCTGGACCCTCTGTGAGTGAAGGTGCTAACCAGTATACCACTGCACAGCCCTGCCGTTGAAGAATCACAGTTCACCTGAATTCATTGCCAACCTCAATCAAATGCTGTATTTGAGCTTCAGCACACAATTTTTGCTACAATATTGTTGCTGTAAATTATTTCTGAAAGAACCTTTAGAGAGAAAACGTTTCTTTTTCTATTCTTCTACTAATTTCATTTTTCTTCCTGGCTTTTTCTACTTGACTCATTGTTCTGTTATCTGTTCTTGTGTTGGTTAGAGAAATCGGTTGGGACATCTCCAGCTGCGTCTCTGGTGAATATAAAGGCATGACTTTCCCGCCTCCCGCAGAGGCTGAAGGATCAGGATGGGATCCTCGTGTTTTAAATGTTGCCCTGAAAAATGCTCGTCCTGAAGCTGAAGTGAGGCTCCGCGCTGTTTGCAGATGACAGATTGGGAACTTTTTAGTGTCAACACTGACGCAAAATGATGGTGACTCAGAAGTCACTGGAGCTCTTCATGCCACCATTTCCTGACACCTCAGGAGATGCGGCCGCAGTTGACGTCACCTCCACGTCCTGTGGCACACGCGGCAAAACCACTGAACGCAAAGTTGTGCTTCTGAACGTCCTCCGGGGGGCTGAGGAGAACACCGCAGACCTGTCATCCCGCGTGCGGGCTCAACTTCAAAGCCTTCATAAAACACGCACGCACACACGCACGCACGCAACCCGCCTCGCCACTCACTGCTGGTTCCGGTCAGAATGATATGGAGAAAGACACAGACGGCGTCAGCTCTGCGCACGCGCACCCTACGCGCGCAAACGAAGCGGTGAGGTTTCCCGCGGAGGCAGATGGACCGGCTGCTGGGCTCCGTTTGGGGAGATTCTCCTCTCAGTGGGACCCCCACGTCCCGCTTCCCGCGTGACCTAACCACTACTCCAGAACCGCCAGCTCGGTCCGCGGTCCGTCAGAGGAGAAGCTTTCTTTTGCTGACCTAAACGTTGAAGAAAGCTGAAGCGATTCAAGCCGAGCTGAGCCGGTTTCGGTTCGGGATGAAGCCCGGCTTCAATGACTGAAATCCGCCGTTTCCCGCCACGGATCATCGCAAACTTTCCTTCGGTGCCAACCGTCCGGTTCCGGGCTCGGGTCCACTAAGGGGAAGTTGACAGAAGGCTCGCCCCCTCCCCCTTACCTTCTTTTTTCAAGGCATTGATGATGGACTTCATGGTCGGTCCGGAGTTTCCCTTCAGCACCGCGGACAGCGACAGCGCAGAGCGCACAGCGCAGCGCGCGTCTTCCCGCTCACACCTGCCTCTGGCGCCCTCAGCCCCGGCGCTCGCGCCTTCACCAAGCCCGGCCCCTCTCAGCCCCCCACCCCGAACGAGCCTTCTCATCCACAGGGAGGGGGCGGGGAGCTGCATTCTTCCCACAGTATCAAAAACGGCAGGAGAGGCTGAAACTGGAGCAGAGCAAAGTTCTGCTTCCTCCTCGGATGTGTTCATCCAAAAAGAGACATCTATGTTTCAAACATGTCAGAGACCCCTCTGTGAACGGGTGCTTTGGGTCACATTTTTAAAGTTCTGATTCTCTGCATCCATCCAGCTTTAAGCAACCAGAATGCAGGCAGAGAGAGTGTGGACAGAACAGGGTCAAGAGACCACCGAGGCTTTAAACAGAACATGGATGGGAATGGGGGGCGGCGCGTTCCAAGGACAACGAACAAGAAGGTCGTCCACTCAGACAGAGAGTAGGAAACAAAATCACCTAAATCAAAGCGAATCCAAGTGATTTACAAACGGAAACATCCAGAATGTTCAAAAAAAGACTTTAGAAATATTTTTGTTCCTTTTCAGGGCTAAACTCCAACCCAGCCCTGCTATGAAGGGAGACTCCCTCAGTCATGTAACCTGACTGGACTGATCTAAATAACCTCATTAAACACATTACTGCAGTATAATAATAATATTAATAATAATAATAATAAATATTATTATTATTAGTAGTAGTAGTAGTTTTGTTATCAACCGCTGGTACCAGGTTGGACCCTTTTTGCCTTCAGAACTGCTTTAATCTTTGGTGGTTTAGATTCAACAAACATTCCTCAGAGTTTGGTCCATATCAACATGACAGCATCACACAGTTGCTGCAGATCTATCTGCTGAACATCCATGATTTCAATCCACTGTTCCACGTGATATTTTTGTAACACATTTAAAACATGAACAAATTGAATAAACAGATTTGTGTTGTTAATTATTTTTATTTCATTAACATTCTTTTATCATTAAAAACGTGTTTATTAAAAGTAGTTTTAATGAACAAGTAAAAATAGAGCAAATAGATTAAGTTAAATAAAGCATCAGTTCAGAGAGAACTTTCATCAATTACTGCTTGTTTTCATCCAGATGATGAAGGACAAATATGTTTTAAAGAAACCTGAGCAGTGATACAGAACGTTTGGTCTGTCTGACTGGAACTTCTTTATTATTTTTTAGGTGTGGTTTATCACTTTTCAATCCACACCCAACAGCCAATCAGAATCGAGTATTCACCTGGACCATTGTATAAAAACTAGGAAAAAAATTACTATTTTCTTGTTCTATAAGTGATAATTAGTCATGTGAGAAAGTTGAGTGACTTTAGCTTTAATATCTTTAGAGCTGTTGAACATTTTTGACCAAAAGTGATTAAAAATTCCCAAAATGAATGATGACTTTGTTTTAGCATGAATTTGATGATGAGTGTTCATGATCAGCTGATATTGTCATGATTCAGTGCTTAGGTTTTGTCATGTTCTGTTTTCCTGTCAGTTTCACCACATTCAGGTTAATCATCCACAGCTGTCTTCATTTAGTTAATCAACCTCAGTGTATTTAAGTGTCTGGTTTTCAGTTCTCATTGTCAGGTCATCTGCTCTTTTACGTTCTGTCACCTCACTGGTTTGTGTTCCTGTTTTGGTCATGTTTAAGTTATTTTAGTAAATGTTTGTTTCTGCCACCAAGTCTTGTCTCCTGCGTTTTGGTCCTTCACCACCATCCCTGACAGATATCACTTAAACCATTTATTAGGTTAATGTTACGTTTTTTAGATTATGTTATTAGTTTTTTTCAGCACTTAAGACATCACATTTTATTACCCCAGTAGTCATTTTAATTTTAACTTTTATTTCTGTCAGATAAATAAAACAGGCATATCAAAGAACATCTCGGGTCCTGAGGAGTTAAATCACGGAGCTAGCACGTAGCTTAGCACAGTTAGCAGCTGCTCTGCAGCCGTCAGTCTGTCTGTCTGCAGCATGAGGAGCTTAACATTAAAAAGAAACAAAAACTCTTCTGTTGAAATTCCTCTATAGGTGGTTGTTTATGTTAAGACAAACCAATAGAGACACTCGCTGTCAGTTGAAAGTGTTTTTAAAAGAGTTGTTGATCTGAATCTGTGACCACATCGCTAGCTTGTTTATGTTTGTTTATGTTAGCCTCCAGTTTAAACTGCTGCTGAATCCTGCTGGTTTTTACAGAAACAACATTTTGTCATCTGTTCATGACACACAGACTTGTAGTGGAGTATTTATCCAGAATAATTAGACTGAAATATAAAGCGCTGATTATAATAGGAATAAATGAAATAGCTGATACTGATAGGTGGAAAAACTCTGATACCGATCGAGTCATCCATCATGTAATCGGCCCCGATTTCCGATCACGTGATCAGATCAGGAGATCCCTAACACCGTGTTCATAAACGGATGGACCTGGTCGGCAACAATATAGACTGTGGTGTTGGAACCAGGATCAGTTGGTACTGAGGGGTCCAAAGTGTGCCAAGACAAACTCCCCACACCATGACACCACCACCACCAGTCTGAACCAACAATCAGGAAGGATTCATGTTTTCATGTTGATGTTACCATCTGAATGTAGCAGCAGAAACAGACACTCATCAGACCAACAAGGTTTTCCATCTTCTATTGTCCAGTTTTGGTGATTCTGTGTGAATTGTGCCTCAGTTTCCTGTTCTTCTCTGACAGCAGTGATACTGCTGTGTTCTTCTGCTGCTGTAGTCCATCTGCATCAAGGTTGGATGTGTTGTCCAATCAGAGATGTTCTTCTGCAGACTTCGGTTGTAGGCAGTGGTTATTAGAGCTCCTGTTGTCTGTCTGGACATTCTCCTCTGACCTCTGATACCAACAAGACATTTCTAACCACAGAACTGCAGCTCTCTGGATATTTTCTCTTTTTCTGACCATTCTCTGTAAACCCCAGAGATGGTTGTGGGTGAAAATCCCAGAGATCATCAGTTACTGAATCGTCAGACCAGCCTGTCTGACACCAACAAGCGTCACGTTCAGAGTCAACTGAATCAGCTTTCTTCCTCATTCTGAAGCTCTGTCTGAACTGCAGAAGATCCTCTTGACCATGTCTACATGTTTAAATACATTGAGAACTTTTCCTTAACGAGCAGTTGGACAGGCGGGGCTAATGAAGTGTCCAGTGAGTGTGTATTTGATAAAAGAAAGAAAGGTTTATTGTAATAACTTGTTATAACATGAACGAGAGTCGACAACAGAACTTTAATGTTCTAACACACAAATAATCATGACAGAGGAATAGTTTACTGGAATCTGAAGATAATAGAATTTATTTTCCTTCTTTATTTCAGAGTAAATCTATTTCATCTCACTTTCTGATAACCTCTGCTTTTACGTTAAGGTTGTGTTGGAATTCCCTTCGTACTCCACAACCCCTAAAGACTAGTGCGAGCCAATTTTAATATAATTCTGACACTTAAAAAACCTAATATGAACATCTTATGAAGACTGTTTCTAAACTCCCTGTGTTCTGAAAATGAAAACTGGGATGATTTATCAAAAGAAAAATATTCATAAAGAGTTTTTTCCAAATGCAAAATTGTGCAGAAGCAATGCATTGTGGTATTTTTTAGCTGACAAATGATCCAATCTACCAAGCAGGCTTTTTAGAGAGTCTGAGAGTCTGAGAGGTGAGGGGACTCAGACACAACCTGCTGAACCTGGGAAACCTTCAAACCCTTCATTTACTCCACACAGGACAAAACAAACTTCTGGTTCTGCTGTCTTTAAACTTTTGCGTTTTTCTGTCCGTTTGCTCTCTCTAAACTTTCTTCTGGAGTCTCTCCCTCAGTCAGTCTTTAAAAGATGGAATAAAAGTCCCACAAGCCCGAGCGCCAAGTCTGGATGGAACTGCAGAGGACCAAAAGAAGCTTTTCCATAAAGACACTTTCAGCACTGAAAACTTTAGAACAGCAGGTAGAGCTAAATGTTTTGATCTTAAGAACATAAGACTGAAATGGTTTGAAAATAAAAACCCACGTAGGTTTTGAACAAGGCCACGCCCCCAAAAGCAATCATCTTAAAGACAGAGTAGTCCTTTTTACTAGACAGGTTCAGGTTCAGATATGATTTGTAACTTTTTTTATCTAGAATGACAAGTTTGTTGTGGAAGCTGAGACTGGTCTCAAAGGCAGAACCTCTGCTGGGACTCCTGCTTCTGGAAACAGACGGAGCCTTGAAGCAGTTCCAGGAGGTATGTGTCTACAGGCCTGTGACGCACTGAGGAGGGTTTGAGGAGCTGAATTCATTTAACTATGAACATCTCTATCATCTTCATCTGGTGCCACAGTGATGGAGCTCAATCTTCATCTGAAGACATGTAAACATACTTCTGTATTTTCACATCAGCTTGATATTCAGGGAGTTCCTTGGACATGGCAGATGTACAGTGAACACTCAGAACCATCCATGGACCTGCAAGTGTCTTCTTTTAGAGATCCATACTTGCTGTTGCTAAGCAACTCAGAAAGGGAGGCTCTATACGTCATGAAAGCTCCACTTCCAGAGCAGCGCTCACACGTGCCTGTAGTATGATGAAATGCAGGTTCATATTCCCTGCAATTGTCATGTTTCCATTCATGTTGTGTAAAGGAACTCTGGTCACAGGCTGTCCGTCCTAATGAGGGCGAGCTAAAGTCCTGATGGTACATCCCTCATTTTCGGACACTCTGCAGGAACTTCAGAGGAAGAAGACACTCGTTTCTGCTCTGCTGTAAAGATCAGATGGATGCATGCAAAGCATATGCTGCCATAAACAATGATCTGCAGCCGGTTTCCATGTTACTGAGCTATGATACATGGGGGTTAGCATAATGAAGCTAATAAACGTAGACAGAAACCAAAATGTATTTAGCATCAAATACATCTGAACTTCTCCAAAGAGGAAGAGCTGAGCTGCTGGTTGAACTCCTTCAATGAGCTCAGAGAGCACACTTCTGACAGAATCAAATGGACTGTATCATACATGTCTCTGGGTCTGACACATTCAGGAGTGCAAACAAAACTTCATGTTCACTGAGACAGGAAGGAGATCCTAAAAATGGTTAGAGGAGAGACTTTCACATGTGGAAGTCCTCTTCCTCTGAGTGGAGGTTCTGCTTGTTTATTTCAAAGATTCATTGTTCAAGAGAAAAGAGATGTAAGATCTCTTCTCTTAAAAGAGATCATTTCATTGAGTTTTATTTCTGTCTGTACCTTTTTGTCAGTTATTTGCTATATTTCACTTAAGTCAATGTTAACAGAGCCTCATCTGTGATCGTCCGGCTCCTTCCACATTTGTTTCAGGCGGTGTCAGGAAATGGTGATGAAAGACCCACAATCCACCAGACCAGGCTTGGTGTCAGAAACCTGAGCATTTAATAATGAAGATGACAAAACCAAGGGAGCAGCAAAAGAGTGACGAGACAAAGATCTGACAGTAAATATTTCAGACAGACACGTAAATGCTCTGAGGGCCAAAACAACACACATTTAAACAGCTGTGGATGATCATTAACCTGGTGTGACCGACAATATGAAGAAGGAATAAAAAAGGAAAAGAAATGGACAAAACCAAATCCAAGACCGCAATCCTCACAGGTGATGCCCTGTCTCCTAATGTTGAACTTTAGACTATTGTGTGCTATTTTATCTGATCTGAAGCAGTGTTACAGCGCTGCCACTGTAGAATACAGGCGGGCCAGCTCTAATATTAATTTGAAATTGCCTCGAGGGCCAAATATAATTAAAGCCGCAAGCGGCGTTAGATGGCCCGCAGTCGCTACCCGCCCTTACCCTGGCCGCAACCCGCCCTCTCCCTTGTTGCCCGCCCTCTCCCTCACCGTTCGCCCATACACACCAACGCCGCCCCCGCTGCCCACCCCTACGCAACATCGCCGCTCAATATGGTCCTTGCAGTCAGTAGATGCTGCTACAGGCCATAATTACACTGCGGGCCAAATTTGGCCCGCGGGCCAGAGTTTGACACATATGCCGTATATCTTCCAGTTGTGTCCTGTCTTCAATAAATTCCAGTTCAAACAGATGTTTGTTACTTTAGACACGGGGCTCCTCTAAGACCCCCCCCCCCCCCCCCCCCCCCGGGTCCGGCACAGCTGTGCAGAAGCTGCGTTTTGTTGTTTTTGTGAAGCAGTGTAGTGAGGGCTACTAAAGGCAGATACATCATATGTGCATTCATCTTTGAAGAATTTTGGATTATTTTCGTGGAAGAAATGCAGACACATGGCTTTCTCTAAGATGATGTCATGAAATGGACAGCAGCCACACGCAGCTGCAGGCGGAGCTTCAGAAATCGAGTCATTTTACTTCCAGGTAGGAAAAAACTCACGAAAAATAACTAATATTTCATAAATAATTTGTTTTGTAGTGGTCTAAATGTAATACATGATCATATATATAGATATAGTTCACCCCCTTTAAGATGGTTTTGTTCAGATTCAACTGTAACCAGTGGTCTTTTAATTATGATGATGCTGTTTTAGGTTAAATCGCAGTTATGTTTTTAAGATAACGTTTATGCAGAGCATAATTTAATAAGCATCATTTTTACTTTGGCAAAGTTTAACTTTCTTTTACTTCTTTCTACCTACTCCACTAAGGTCGGTTCAGTTCCTGCTCAGCACAAATGTGTGTTGAAGTGTCCTTGAGCAACACTAAACCTCACGCTGCTCTGTGGCCTGACTGGGCTTCCATTTAGGCATGTTTACACATCCTAGATATATCTACATTAAAAGTGGGTCATTTGGACCTCAAGAGAGCCTGAGGCTTAATAAATGTTGGTTAAGTTATAGGAAGTTTATTTTGAAGGTCACCTTATTTTGAAAGGACCGGGAGTTGATCAAAGGCATGTTGTGCAGGCAGAGAAGAGGGACACACATGAACACCATGTTTGTACATGAAAGATACCATAAGAAGGACATTGAGACCAACTCCCATCTCAGCATGCAGCAACCAGGTGATTTATTTATTAGTTTGAACTCTGTTTACACTGTATGTTTGCTGTCAAAAGATTCATATAATGTTTTCACGGTGGATTTAGAGAGACCACATAAAGCCGTTAAGAGAACCCCTTTGTGTCCTGACCTCTGAACACTGGGTCACAATCCGGCAGAGATGCTGCTGGACACAACCATGAGAGTGGAGGGAGCAGACCTCAGGTCAAAGTTGAGTTCAGGAGATGGAAAGAAAATGTCCCAAACTTCTAAAACAACTCCAGCTGTTGCATGAGGGACGGGCAGCAGCTCTGGGAAAGGATGGTACAAGAACCCCGTTTAGAACGCCACAAGAATCCTCAAACTCTGTCTTATAAACCCTCTGGCACCTTGGATGGAGCCACAGAGCCGTCTTCAGTTCTGTGGCTCGCTGCAGGCTGGTATGAACCACAGTCACACAGCTCTGCCTCTGACTGCAGCTGAAGTGAAAGTGTTTCAAAAACGGAGATAGAAAATGTTACGACGCAAATAACATAAATAACATTTAATAATGTCAATGAGGATTCAAACCTGAAAGTGTTTAAACTGTGTAGAGCATTTGCTGATGCAGTAATTGGATTCTGTTTGTCATGTAAATCTCACTTAAAGGGATTTTCTGCGTCCCGCAGTGGTTTTGACCTGTGCCGCAGCACGTTTGTGTATAAACAAATCCTGATGTTGGCTCCGCCCCCTATCGCCTTTAGCTGCTTCACACCCGCATTCCAGCTTCCCTGAGGAGACAGACAGCTCTGGATTTTAGAGGAGGCATTTATCTGACACAAGCAGCGCTGTGTTCAGGTGCAGTCAGGAAACGGAATCTCTCTTCAGGAGTAACAGAGGCAACAGAAGTGCTTCTCCTAAAGTCCAGAGCAATTTGAGGATGAGCAGAGCAGCAGGGTGAGTGTTTTCTATGCTGCATGTGTTTGGGCGATGCACAGGATTATCACACTTTGGCAGCGGGGGGTCTAACACGCCTGCCTGTCAATCATCCTTATACAGGCTTACAGCTGGATGGAGAGGACAAACATGAACCATATCTCCACAAAACATCCTTACTGTATGTTGTGTTTGTGTTGCCTGAGTTTAGAAAGGGTCAAACATGAAAAACCAAGAAACTTGTCTTCAAAACTTACTTTAGCAAAGGGATGAATTCCTGACTTCCTTGAATAGTTTCTGGTGTTGTTAGACTTTGTGGCCCTCAAAACGTACTCGAGTCTCTGTTCGTTAAAATGAATTTAATGTTAATGTGTTAACTGAAGAATCAGCAGAAAATTTTCCAATCTGAATTCTTCCCTTCACTTATCCTCAAATCGGAGAGTTATGAAAAAAATGTGTCTCATAATTCAGACGTCATCTTTGTTCCATGATGTCATCAATAATCGCCGGTCAGCTAGCTTTAGCGCAGAGCTTCCAGTGCTCAAATATACATAACAACAGCAGTGTTATAACTTTAAGAAGTCATGCTACAGTAAAAAGTTATCACTTACATTTAAATATAAACCTCTGTGGTTCAGAACGCATCCACGAAAAGAAAAGAGCTTCTCAGCGCGACACGGTTCACCCTCGCGACGGTGGACATTATATCCGTCCGTTTGGAGGTATGGATTTACAAAAAAATATCTGGACTCAGATTCAGTTTTCTTTCCTAAACTGAATAAAATCTGACGACTTCAGAACAATGTATTAAACTCACCATCCAATTAAAATCCTGTTTTTAGGAGTCACGTGACGTAAGCGGTGGAGATGGCAGCTTAGTCGCTGAGCTCCGCAGCCAAGCAGCTTAATTGTTTAAAAAAGGAGTAACAAAGGACCAATTTTCATCGGGTATATAACAAATTGAATGTCTAATAGCCAGATAACGTGGTATAAAGACCCAAAATGCCAAGTCAACAACAAAAACTCCACCTACGTCGCCAAGAAAGCGCTAGCAAAGATGCATCGGCTAAAGCTAGCGAGTTAGCACGGAAGGACAATGGCGGCTCACCAACAACCCAGACCTCGAGCTCTGAGAGCAGCACAGCGGAACAAATGGCAGAGGACATCGCTAAAATATACGCTCTGCTGAAAGAAACATCTGAGGTTCAGGAAAGTAAGCTAAATTCGATCCAAGCTGCAACGAGAGCCGTCGAAGCGAAACTATCTGACATGTCAGCACGCTTGGGCCAAGCCGAATCCCGGATTGACTTCCTCGAGGACGCTAACAAAGCATGGGAAACCAACCCACCAGCAACCCGGACCGAAGTCGAAAACTTACAACAGAAGATTGACGATTTGGAGAATCGGTCTCGGCGGAACAACCTACGTTTTGTGGGCTTCCCGGAGGGCTGCGAGGGTTCGGACATCCTCGTCTTTATGGCCGCAACTATCCCGGAGCTTCTGAAGTCCGACTTTCCGAGGGGCTTGGAGATCGACCGCGCGCACCGGAGCCTGGCGAGGCGAAGACCGGACGGGCAGCCACCCAGGGCGATCATCGTTCGGCTGTTGCGGTTCCAGGATCGAGAGCGCATTGTGGATACGGCGCGCAAAATGGGACAGCTACGTTGGAAGGGACATCATATCATGATTTTCCCGGATTATTCTAAACTGGTTTCGGACAAACGGGAAGCTTTCCGTCAGTGCAAGCAGCTGTTACACGAGAGGAAAATCAAATTCTCTCTGATGTTCCCCGCGGTGCTGATTCTGAAGATGACGGATGGTAAACGTGAGTTCACTGATCCCAAGAAGGCTTTGGGCTACATACGCGCACTGCCTCCAATGAGTACTGGGTGACTGTGAGTATGGGACTGCAGTTTCACCCTTTTTTGTTTTGGTGTTTTTCTTTTTTCTTTTTTCTCTCCCTTTTACCACTATTATTATTAGTATTATTATTATTATTATTCATTTTTTAAAGAGTCAATTCTCTATCAGGCTTCATGTTAGTTGTATTGCCCTAGGGGCATTTATCCTATAACTACTTGACTCTCTACCCCTCGCTTTCTATATTTTATTTTTACTTATTTACTTACTTGTTTATTTACTCGGTTTGAGATTATCAGACTAGAATAGAGGTGATTTTGTGATATATCACTCTTTGTATTCATTTTGTTTTTCACACTGGTCTGATTGAACATGTGCTGTTGCTCCAGCATCATTTACGTTTTCTTTTTTCTCTTGCTGCTGCTGCGGGATTGCTCTCGCTAGGTCTGTTACACTGGCTACAATCACGGCCCACAAGGTTTTTGATTTTGTTGGTGCAGTTCCAATGCACCTATGGGTGAGCGTTCCTCATCACCCCAAGTCTGTTTGTTTATTTTGTTGTTCAGACTTAGTTCATTACAATATTAGGTCACCTTCTTGTCACCCAGCGATGATATTAGATTTAATTTGCTTTGTCTTTTATTTCACTGTGTTAAGCTTGACTTCAGATGCCTGCTAATCAACAGGACACTTTGAATTTTATTTCTTGGAATGTGAAAGGTCTTAACCACCCCATTAAAAGAAGAAAACTAGATAAATTGCATTTCCTGCGGAAATACGTTTGATTGCAGAATTGCAGAAGGTCATTGCTTTAATTGCTTCATTGCATAACTTGTTGCAGAATAAGCTCAAATGTTTCAAAAGGAAAAGGTTGAATAAATTGCTGATGCTTATTTGCATAAATTTAAAGCTATAAGTAAGACCTCAGTAAATCCCAAACTAACTAAAACAGCAAAAAATTTGCAAAAAACATGAGCTAAAGGCTAAATTAGCTTGGAAAAACCATGGTAAATGTGCATTGAACAAAAAATGTCTAGCTTAATGCTAAGATATTAGCAAAACTCAAAATTACCTTAAAAAACACCAGTTGCAAAATTAGCCAAAACAGCTAGCATGTTGATAAAAAAAATAGCCAAATTAAATTAAGCTTTAAAACTCAGATGATGTCAAATTAGTCAAAACAGCAGCATAATTGATAAAATACCAAATTAGCAGGACAAATGTAATTAAGCGTTTAAAAAGTTAGCATATTGTAAAATTAGTGGAATCAGCATAATATGAAATATGTGGTTTCAATAGCTATATGTTGCTATGAGTGAAAAATGTAAATAATTTGTAATGGCATTGGGTGTGATTTATTACATAGATGTGCATGATTCTATTAGTAGAGTTTATTAAAAATTTATATACATGTAACTATATAGTGAACTCTCTACAATGTGACTTTTAACATGTGGGCAGAATACATTTTTACAAAGCCATGTTCCTAGTCATCTGTCCAACTACAACAATGACCAGAATGGAGAACATAGTAATAACTATCTTATAACAACGTGCATGTTATGAAATACAGACTGTCATCAAGGTGAGTCAAACTTAGAATGTGAGAGTGTAAAACACTCAATACAGTCACATCTGTAAATCAGTAATAATTTCAACCAAAATTTGTTGCAGTATGATTTCTGAAAGTAGACCTCCAACTTAAGGTTCAGCAGACTAACAAAATTGTATTGTTAACTCCCATAATGCATTCCTGCAGTAGATGTGATCATATGTTTATTTGTTTTTTTTAAAAATGCATGAAAAGCTCATGAAAGCTTTAAAATAGAATGGAAAATTCTTCATGTACTGCATTACATGTAATTAAGTGTAAAATGTTGAAAGAAATGCAAAAATGTGTCTATAAATCTTGTTTAAATGATGAATATGTGCAAAGGTGAATGAATCTATGAGATTAATACATAGTGAGAGTTTCAATGAATCAGGAAGACATCAAAGGCTCTGACAGGCAGGTGTTTACAAACATTGATTAACGCAGGTGCAGCTCGTTAACTGATCACCTACAGAGCAGAATCTGTGAGCAGAGTACAGAATCAATGCATTTCAATGAGGGTTACTACCTCCAAACAAATGTTCATATCTTCAAAAGTCTTTTACTTATCAAAAATGTTGAACCCTTGTGAGAACCACAAGGCTTGGGGTCATAATGTGTGAAAGTTTCATGATTGTAAGTTCAATCATGTTCTCAAAATGGCAAGTTAAAAACATCATAGGCTTTCAGACGAAGCGTAAAATTTAATATGGCTGGGTATAGGGCAGATGAGGCAACTTCATGTCATTTTAGGCAATATAGGGGCAAAAGTATTTGCACTATAGGTTTGAGAGTTATATTTTATGAAACTAGAGGAATTTTCCTGCATTTTGCTGAAAAAATGATGACTCTGTGACTAACGGTGGCTGAGTTACAGCAGATTATCAGAATTTTTTTTTTCTTGGAAGAAAAGTTGTTCTCACTCTAGGTGATGACGTCATCCACTCTAGATTCTCCTTAAAACTGAAAAAAATCCTAAACTGCCTGATTTCAAACAGCTGTAGTTCAAAAACTATAACACTTATCCAAAAGAAAAGTAATACCTGAAGAGCCCCGGCTCTCCTCTAAGTTTTGAAGTTTGAATGGCGTTTCTAGCTAAAAAATTGTAGGAGGAGATACATTTCAAAAACAGTGAAAAACTTTTTGAGAAAAGCAGACTTCTCATTGACTTCCATTATATTTTATTTTTAAACAACTTCAATTATTTTAAAAACTATAAATAATTGCAAAATTTTTTGAAAACAGCCAAAAAGTCCACAAATAGCTGAAGGAATGCATGCTTAACTTTTTAAGATAGCATAAAGAATGCAGAAGTTACAAATGCAGAAAGTTTGGAGCTCAAAAAAGCCTTTTCCATTCATTTCTATGGCAAAATTTGCATAAATTTGCATAATTTGCATAAAAACTATAAGATGCAGAATAAATTTTTAAAGAGAGCACCCATGTCCTTAACAAGCTGAACATTCTGATACCAGAATGGCAGAAATCGCATGAAGTATGCAGGAGATATCGATCGGCGAAAAACGTACGGAAGAATAAGAAGAAGAAGAAGAAGAAGAAGAAAAATAATAAAACAGAAGAACAATAATGGCATTCATCAAATCTAAGAAAGCTGATATTTCCCTACTTCAGGAAACACATCTGTCATCCACTGAATCAAAAAAACTTCGCAGGGACTGGGTAGGTCACGTATTTGCCTCATGTGGCAATACTCAAAGCCGGGGGGTAGCAATTCTAGTTCACAAACATCTACAGTTCAAATGTGTTAAAGAGGTTTCAGATGAGTCGGGCCGAATCCTATTGGTTCTGGTAGAGATTCGAGGTCAAAAGGTCATAATTGCAAATATATATGCTCCTAATGTGGATGACCCCACCTTTTTTGGGCAGTTGGAGTACAAACTTAGTAAATTGGGAGACTACCCTATTCTGCTGGGGGGAGATTTTAATGAAGTTATGGATAATATTTTAGATCGTAATATTCCCTCTAAACGATCTTCCAGGTCTGCTACTGCACTGCAAGACATGTGCAAAACTACTGGTCTTGTGGACATTTGGCGAATGTTGAATCCCTCCTCTAGAGATTACACTTTCTATTCCGCTTCCCATAATGTACTGTCCAGAATAGACTATTTTCTTATTATTCTAAATCTGTCATATCCTTGGTAAACTTTAGTTCTATGGGTAACATTCTCCTCTCTGACCATGCACCTGTATTTCTGAATATTGCTCTACCCTGCAACCTGTCAAAATTTTCTAGATGGAGGTTCAATTCCAGTCTACTTTACTGCCCTGATTTTGTATCCTCATTGAAAGCAGAAATCACTCTGTACGTAGAAACAAATTGGGCATCAGCTCCATCGGTTGGTATCGCTTGGGAGGCCTTTAAGGCTTTTATTAGAGGTCATATTATTCAATATGCATCTTTTAGGAAAAAATCTAATATTGCGAAAAAAAAATGATCTGGAGAGGAAGATTGCTGCTGCAGAAACTACATTCAAGCAGAATACGCATCCGGCCAATTTATCTGCCTTGGTAAAACTCAAATATGAATACAATTTAATTTTGACACAGAAAGTGGAGTTCTCTTTATTTCGTCTCAGACACAAGCAATTTGAGGAGGGGACAAAGCTGGAAAAATGTTGGCCAGATATGTTAAAATCAAAAGAAGAGCACAGAGTAAGTTCCCAGCTATCAGAACACAACATGGCTCTTTAGCAACAGATCCCAACAGCATCAGCAATGCCTTTAGAGATTTTTACATTAGTCTATATTCCTCTGAAACACAGGCTGAAGACTCTGAAATTCAGAACTTCTTATCCGGCCTTCCTTTGCCTTCCCTGTCCAAGGAACAAATGGAATCACTGGATGCTCCTATAACCACAGAGGAAATAGCAAAGGTAATTAAAGGCCTCCCATCTAGTAAAGCACCTGGCCCTGATGGGTTTACTGCTGAATTCTTCAAAGCCTTTACTGATGAACTCTCCCCTTTATTACTTTAGTACGTTGAATCCTTAGAGCGAGGGTCGCTCCCTCCTACACTGACTGAGGCCCTGATTTCACTTATTTTAAAGAACGAAAAAGACCCTCTAGAATGCAAAATTATAGACCAATTAGTCTGATTAATTGCGATTGCAAAATTTTAGCTAAAATTCTCGCAGTAAGACTTGATAAAGTTATGACTTCTCTAATACATCCTGATCAGGTGGGCTTTATTCGAAGCCGTTGCTCTGCTGACAACATCCGGTGCCTGATTGATATAATTTGGGCTGTTCAAAATGACACCTCTTTGGGCAACGCCTCACCAGCAGCAGCAATCTCCCTGGATGCCGAAAAGGCTTTTGACAGGGTGGAGTGGAATTTTTTGTTTGCTACTCTGGAAGCCTTCGGTTTCGGTGCAACTTTTACCGCTTGGGTGAAGCTACTTTATAACAATCCTAGAGCCTCGATCTCCATCAATCGGGCTATTTCAAGGCCATTCGGTCTTTCCAGGGGTACAAGGCAGGGCTGTCCCTTGAGCCCTCTTCTATTTGCTCTAGCGTTGGAGCCCCTTGCGGCTTCTATTCGCAAAGACCCAGATTTTCCTGGTTTGAGTATAAATGACAACACTCATAAACTGATGTTGTATGCTGATGATGCTCTGGTATTTGTTACACAACCACAGCGTTCTCTTCCTGCACTGTTCAGAATTATTGACCAGTTTTCTCACTTAACCGGCTACAAAGTGAATTGGTCAAAATCCGAGGCCCTCCCTTTGACACTATACTGCCCAAAGACGATGTTTCTACCTGGCGACTTTAGCTGGCCTCGGACAGGAATCAAGTACCTTGGAATCAAATTCCCCCACTCTCTGTCTGATTTGATTCGGGTCAACTTTGAACCATTAATAGACAAATTTAAGTTGGATATAGAACGCTGGTCTCCTTTATTTTTGTCTCTCTGGGGAAAAGTTAATGTAATTAAGATGATTAGTGTCCCCAGCTTCAACTACTTGTTACAGGCCCTTCCTATGAAAATTCCTGTTGGCTATTTTCGACAATTTGATAGATTGTGCAACAAATTTTTGTGGAATGGAAAGCGTCCCAGACTTAGACTGAAAAGACTGCAGAAGCCGGTAGACCTGGGAGGATTGGGGGTCCCAAATTTAACTCTCTACCATTATGCTTTTTGTCTCAGACACATTATTCACTGGGCACTGCCCCCAGAAAGAGCTCCTCCTTGGTTTAATCTAGAGAGTCAGCTGTCCAACGCACTCCCTCCATTACACCTTATCACAACAAAGCTTTCTGTTAATACCCAAAGCCACCCAATCGTCTCCTTTTTACAGTTTGTTTGGAAAAGAACTGCCACTATACTAGGCTTTCACTCACACCTGCATAGTATGGCCTCAATTTGGCACAACCCAAGTCTGCGCATCGACAAATTCCCTTTCTATTGGGGCCCTTGGGTTAAAAGGGGAGTTTTGCTGCTGGGAGACTTATATGAAGGAGGAATTCTTAAATCTTTCAATGACCTCAGTATACAATACCAAGTACCTCAGAATCAATTTTGGAGATATTTACAGCTACGACACCTGTTGTCTCACTCTCTTGGCTCACTATCCTCCCCTCCCGAGATTATAGACTGGTTCACTTGTGCTGTGAAGGTCTTCGGCAAAGGCTGGAGGGCTTCAACCTATTATTCATTGCTTCTCAGAAGATCCGATAAGGGGCCGTCGTACCTTAAGTTAGCATGGGAAAAAGATCTTAATGCACATTTTACAGATTCAGAATGGGCCAGGATTCTAAAAAATATAAAGAAAATGTCAAGGGAGCTTCGAACAAGACTAATTCAGTTTAAAATCTTAAATAGAATGTACTGGACACCTCATAAATTATATAGGTTGAAACTGGCTCAGTCCGCTGCTTGTTGGAGATGTGGGAGGGATGAGGGCACACTAACTCATATGCTGTGGAGCTGTCCCAATATTCAGAGCTTCTGGATGGAAATCCATCGATACATTACTCAGGTTATTAAGCACAATGTGCCAATCTCCCAGGTGCTTTTCATTTTAGGTGACCCATCACCTCTTGATAACCTTCCGTCGCACTATGCTGAGTGGGTCCAGACAGCTTTAATGATGGGTCGCAAACTCATTTTATCGCAGTGGAAGTCTCACTTGCCTCCTCCTGTCTCTTTGTGGCACAATCATCTTGGTAAACTAGCTGCACTGGAACGTCTCTCTTATAAACTATTAGATAGGATGGATGACTTTCATCTAAAATGGGACACATATCTCTCCAGCTTAAATGGGTCTAATTAGCTTTTATTTTTGGTGTTTTTTTTTTTTTTGTTTTTTTTTTCTTTTTCTTTTAATGAGTGTGCTCTGTTCTTGATGTGGTGGTAGGACTGCATTTCAATTTTCTCTTTTCTAACAGTATACTTAATGCTCTCGCTGGGTGACCTGAGTTTCATTCAAAACTTGTCCTTTTATGTTCGGTTTAGTTTTGATTTTTTTTTCCTTTGTTGTTCTTGTAGATTTACATTCCATATATTTTATATTTTACTGACAATGTTGCTCTGTATTGTATAAAAACTCAATAAAACTTCTAATGACAAAAAAAAAAAAATCCTGTTTTTAGTGTTTTTATCATGTCTGTGTGTCATTTATCTTCTAAAGGAGAACAAATGTAATAAGAAATCATTTAGTTTTTCCATTTCCGAGTATTTCTCCTTTTAAATCAATCAAACAGTCTTGGACACACTCTGTTTTTCATCAATCATCTTCTTTCTGCTGCACATGCACTAAACCCTCATCTGGTCCGGCTAGCGTGTCTAGTTCAGCTTCTGGAGAAGAGAACATGCTACCTTCACATTGACTGCAGTCAAATGAGCCGCCGTTCACATTTCTGTACTCCAGTCAGCCGTCACTGGATTTTTGCTTTGACTTTCATCCAGTACTTACGGTAGCAGTCCTGAGAACGCTGGAAAATCTCCACCAGACTCCACGGAGCTTCTTGATGTGACCACGGAAATGTGAATGGCGGCTCATTTGACCGCACTTGGAAAGGCTTGTAAATCCACAAAGTTTTTCACTTCCTCGTCCGAGCTGATATCCAGGATCGGGCTCAAACCAAACTGCTGTAGCAGCGGTGAAGATTTATGCTAGCGAGACACAGAGCTATCATAATCAGACAGGGGGGGTGGAGGGGGTGCCAGTGATGGAGCAGCTCTGCTCAGCTCCAAAAGCCACGCCCCCCGCCCCAGCTGGAGATTCAGATCAACATGAAAAATGTATTTTCTTTCAAAAATTCCACTTTTTGAGGTTTTAAATTCATTTAACTTTTTATTCTTCACTATAAAGAACCCCAAAGCGATATTTTGATCCGTTCACGCATTTAAGAGTAATCCTCTAAAAACCTGCACTGTCTACAGCAGTCCCTCCCATACCCATGAAAACGAGTGGTTGGAAACGTGCTGATGTAAGATCGATGCCAACAGCTCTCTCCAGGAAGAGTCTGCTCTGAAAGCTCCGCCTCCAGACTAACACAACACTCAATGTCTCCACTGAGCTGGCAGTAAACAGCCAACAAAATTTCCTTTCAGGTGCAGAATACTGTATATCTTCCAATTGTTTCCTGTCTTCAATAAATTCCAGCTCAAACAGGTGTTTGTTACTTTAGGCTCCTTTAAGACAGAAGAAGGCTATATCTCTGCTAAAATTCAAATTGAAAAGCAAATTCAAATTCTGCTCAAAAAGCTTCCATAGTTTTTGATAAAAGTCCAGCAAACATACAGAAATCATGTAGCTGCTGCCCTTTTTTTTTGGTTTCCCCTTTTACTGAGATCTATGCTTGGAGTTGTTGTGGTAGAGAGACCCTCCTTCCCTGGGGTCACAGTCCCTCTTTCATATATTTTATGCTTTCCTTCCTTGTTTTTTTTTTACATTCACAAGTTAAAGAGGTTTTAGTCTGCGTGTGTGTATGTGTACTGGACTTGTGACTTGACTTGGGACCTGACTGCTTTTGACTTGGGACTTGACTGTTGGGGTTGTACATATATGTTATCCTATTCTTACTTATTTACTTCTGCTGTTAAATGTGTGCTGAAATGTCTTGATCTAAGTTGGAAGTGAGACCGTTCTACTGATAAAGAAGATGCAGCGGCTGAGTCGGAGATTAGCAGGAGCCAGGAGAAGTTACAAGGCCTGGGCTGACCATCCAGCCTAAACATGCACACTCAATCTTTAAATGTTGTTTATGACCTTGTGTAAGGAACTGATTTGAACCTGTCTCAGCTGACGTTCTTCTGCACCCCCATCCCCTTAGCAACTGAGACCTTGTAACTAGGGGCGTGTCTAACTCAATAAAATGCACGGAGAGCAAAAGGTTGTTTAGAGTTGGTTGAAAGATTGTAACTGAACAGGCTTTTGGCCCACTCTCCTTGCAAGTTTTAAACTTTAATCAATTCTCTGTGTTTCTTTGTGTGCAGGTTGATTTCTTTACAAATGTTAGAGCTTAAACCTAACATTGACTCAGACTGACAAACAATGACTTGGTCCCACCTCTGTAAAATTTCAAAAAAAAAGAAATAAGAACCCTGCTGGAAGTTGAACGTTTGTCATCTCACTGTAAGAAAAGTGTGCCAATCCAAGCCGTTCACCGTTCAGCCCAGTGCTTAACTACTGAGGTATAAAATACAGGCCACATGAAGACGTGTGCAGCGTCATGCTTCAAGCGGGACCACACTGTGCCCTTACCTCAGCATATCTATGTCTACTGTCTGTACAGAGATCTAGAGGAAAATTAGCCACTGCGGTAAAATAATCCTTACGGTCGAAATTAAAGTTGGGTTTCAACCTCTCTGGGTGGGAATAAATGACAAGAAGAAGATGAAAAGACTGATTAATAAGCTCATAGCTCACAGATTAATATTAGCATGAAGCGATGATGCTCATTCATAGATGTCTCTGGGGTTTGAAGCTGCACCATCAGGCCCAGACGTAACATCAGACTACTGCCCGTTACATGCGGACTCTTTAATGTGACAGACAGCTCCATAAACAGCTGAAATAAATGTGAAAGTGTGATCTGCATAACTCATCCTTTCTGCTGCAGGAACTTCACCCAGAATGGAGAGACCAGTGTAAATAAACACAATTTCCTCAGAAAACAGGGTGTTCCCTTTATTCTCCCAAATATTCTGATCGGTTTGTCAAAAAAGGACCCTTGAAGGAACAGAGGTGATCCAATGTTTGGTTTTACAGAGACCAGAGTCAGCAGCAGAAATACAGATACTTTTTGGAACAAACCGTGGAAGGATATAAATACCAGCTATTAAAGTCCATCTGAGAAATTATCTTTATGTGGATTACAAATTCAAACTCACTCATTCAAAGATCTCTTTGTAAAACAAGTCGTCTATGCAAGTGTACTACAAGTATTCTTAGTCTAAGCGAAAAGTGTACCAGTTTACTTGAAATTTACTTTTTATTTACAATCTATACGAACCATAAACATAAAATGTTCCAATTCTGTCTGAAGCAGAATTCAGTTAATATAAATCAAACGTATAGGGTCTATAGTCAACTTCTATACTTATACTCATGTATATGTAATAAAGTGAACTTCCAGTGTACTCCTTTTGCTGATCTTAAAATTAAGTTTAAGAAAGGTAGAAAGCACTATACAAGTATTTACCCTCCATCTAAATGATTCATAGGGAAAGCTGGGTCACAGTGTTCTGATCTATTGAGACCAAGCTCTGGCTCTAAGACCTGAGAACTCAACTGGCTGTGTCTTCACCGTGATTCAATACTTGATGGTCCTCTATGCTTTGGTAGCACGGATGGTAAATCTTGAAATCTGTGGAGGTTCAAGCAGCCAAACCTCAGCCATGAAACTTTAATCACATGGAGAAAACCTTTAAAGAGAAGTGGGACAAAAACGCTTCCAAGATGTGATCAAACCAGGTTCCTCCAACAAGAACCATCAGATCTCTGTCTGGCTTCTCAAACACCAAGTAAAAAAAACTTCAGATTTAATATTTGCTATCGTCACAAACATTATTGGGAGGCATCGACAGAATCTTCAAGATATTTAAAAATTGTTGGCTTAGTGAATATAGTTTTCGGCCTTCAGTTGGGCAGGAGGACACCATCTGAAATGGAGTGTCAGCTGGCAGTGGCAACCGGATCACTGCCCGGCAGCAGCTCTGATTGGACGATGTGTAAATGCCTCCAAATGGTGGCCGCCAGCCGGCCAGTAGCCCGGGGTACACGAAAAGCAGACCATTCCGCACCACGGCTCAAATTTCCTATAGTAGTGAGGAAAGCAGATTTTCATCATTCTGCAGGACTCAGAGTTGCTGTGGTGGAGTTTAGTGCAGCAGCAATCATCAGTACCGTCTCTCCATTTGGACTTACGGTGGCTGGGATCACCAGATTGACGTCTGGTCATCACCAGGCCTCCGGGCCGTGTCAACAGCCCTCAGGGAGGGGCCGCGCTGCTACCATATGATTTCTAACGATCGGACGGTGGCAGTGCGGCGGCAGCACAGGGGCAGGGGGGTGACTCATCAGAGGATTTGGGACCTTGGAGACCCTCCTATCAGTCAATTATTGTGCTGTTACTGAAAACTTTTTCTTAAAACTTCTGCAGACACCACACGGCCTGTCCAAATGCGACCACTGCCTACCGATTACAAATACCGCCACAGGGTCACCTGCTGAATTTGCTGAAAAACATACATTTAGGTCCCTACACTGCGACATTTGGGATATGTGATTGTAGTCGCAGAGCACAGACTCAATTTATGAGGAAAAGTCAATAATAATCTTTGATTTCTATGATATAGTTTGTAAACAGAAGAAAAATACTGAAATAAAATTGTAAACAACACACTATCTGTATCTGTTGAATGAACTGCTCTGTTCATGTGTCTGTATATCTGACTGATGATGTCAGAGCCTCACCACACATCACTGCTCTTACAGGCTTATTTGACAGTCTACAACGTTGATATGTCCTGGTTCCCCTTACAGGTGACACTTAAGGGTCGGGTTGGTGCATCAGGGAGTACAAGTATCTGGGAACCATCTTAAATGACCTGCTGAGGTTCTCCTCCAACACTAAGGCTCTCTTAACAAAGTGCAGTCAGAGACAATCCCCCCCTGACCAGATTCTACTACGCCTTCATTGAAAGTGTAAGAACCTTCTCATTCATTTGCTGGTTTCACTCACTAACTGTACAGAACAAAAACCGCTTTCCAAACGTCTGCCCAGATGTTATTGAACAGTCATTCAGAACACTTGCCACTCTATGCGATCAGCAAACAGCAGAATCCTCCCGGACCCCTCCCATGTTATGTGGCTCCCCTCACGTTACAGGCTTTGATTCCTGGATGTACTTTGTACCTGCAGCAGTCCAGCTGCTAAACGCTGAGCTACAATCCAGCTAATCAGTGCAATTAAACCAAATCAACTTGAATACACTGGCACTTTATGTTATCTTGTGGGTTTTTTGTAAATGGTCTCTACTGTAGAATAATGGGCCTCCTCTCTTATTGAGTTAATATGTTATAGTATTGTACAGTTTTTCTCTTTATTTTATTATTTGTTCTCTATGTTCCTGTGTCATGTGGATTTTTAAGCTACTCTCTTCACCTTAGAAATAGAAAACACACTTGTTTTTAAAAACATATCTTTGAAAGACCCATTCATTCCCTTCAGTCATGTCAGAAGAGCTGCACCTGAACGCTGCTGTTGGTGCTGCATGCTTCTTCTCTTTCTTTCCCTTTTTTCCTCAATCTAAGTTGATCCAGTCAGAGTGAGAGCTGCAGGCTTATTCTGATTAAAACACACTTCAACAACCAGCGCGTCATTGTGATCAACGTCTGAAACGCACCAAAGCCGCCTGAGCGGAGGGCTTAACTGTCCCATGTGCGGCAGAGGGGCTGAGATTCATTGGGGGGGTTAAAGAGGGGCAGAGCGTCTAGAATCTTGTCTTGTAATGGAGGCAGATGGGGGTAAACTCAGAGTGGAAGAACCCCACTCTGCAGCATCCTGACCAATCAAGACTCCACAACACAAAAATCCACAAGCAGAATCAAACTGGGGTCATAAGTGGAACAGACACTCATTAAAGAGTTTCATCTGCACTCGTGGATTCAGCCGATGCTTCTAGTCGACTAGGAAACGGTGGGAAATCTGGCCTGAGGTCAGGGGGGTGCTGGGGGAGTCACATGCTGACTGGCGGTGTTCCACTTTTACCAGGTCGCCGCTTTGTGGGGCTGATGGGAGTCGTGCACGAGACGAGGTAAACAATCACAGGATTACATCTTTAGATGAGATTACTCCCCCGCCCCCCTTCATTCTTTCCTCTGTCAGCTTCATCTTGCCGGATTTATTTCTTTGCTTGTCATCATTTCTCATTTTCTCTTAGGCCATATAATCCCTGACTTTTCCCTGTGCCGTTAAAAATGCTGAAGCCACTGATGCATGGTTTTAGATCTCTGTTTTAAAAGAGTGTTGAATCCAATAAATGATCCGTGACTGTAGGAGCTGTTAAAGTGGAGCCGTGTTCCTCTGCCCTCACTGCACAAACTGGCCTGGATGACCAAGAGTGTGAACGTTCAGAGAAACAAGCTCAGCTCAAGGGAAGTGAGGGGATCCAGCCTCTGTTAGAGTCATCCTACTGGGTCCAAAGTGATCGAAAGTACCAGAAATAGCAACATCATCACACATAGTATCAGGTGTTTTTGAATACATTTGACACTGAAAATGAGAGCAGACCCCAGAAACACAATCCAGTTCAACAGCATCTACAGCAGTCAAACACTTGTGGGAGTTTCCACTCAGCCCTCATGTCCAGGACCTGTCCGACTGCCCCGGGTGTCCATGACAGGAACCTCTGCCAGGAGTCTCAGACGGACGTCTGCGGTGGCGCCAAATCACTCAACACAAAAACCCGTCAAAGATTAGAACAAAAAGAAAAAAAGAGAAAATAAAACAACATTACAATTCAAAATACAATTCCAAAAACAAATGTGTAATTCAAACAAAACAAATTTACAAAAAAAAAAAAAAAAAATAATATTGAAAGGTTTTAGAAAACAAAAGTAATGAGTCGACTGTTAAAATAATGGTTTGTGGCAGAACTAATTGGGTCATGATGGTGCTATGATGAGTCTCAGGAGAGTCTGGTCTCAATCGGGGTCTCCAACCCTCTTCCTCATGAGCTACCGCCTCAGTTGATGCTGGTCAGCTGGATTGATGCAGCCCCATGTCTGATTGACTGAACACACCTGCAGAAATGCACCCCCCCCCTCCTCAAAAAAAAAAAAGTAGAACCCTGTGTGACTTTTAGATCCACCCACTCTGAGCCCACATTGAAACAGACAAACATCTGAGCAGGTTGCAGTCAATCAGGATGAGGAGAGACCTGAGTCAGCCAATCAGGGAACTGGGACACAGGTGGGTCTTGATGACCCGGACAGGGCCGCTCTGACCTCTAACCCTGTAACACTTGAGGTGCTACCATTAACAAAAAATCTTTGACTTACTGTAACTTTTCAACCGTTAACATGATCAGCATCATTCCAGCAGATTCTGAAGATCCTCCAGGAACTTGTAGGGAAAATGTTTATGCACGGTTTTTTCTATGGGCATGCTGCAGGCGACAGGGCGTAGTGAACACCTGAACATCCGAAATAAGTGAAGGTGAAGTAAGTGAGACTCAAGCGTGTGCACAAACAAGAAGTGTGTGAGTGTTGCTCACAGGACAAGTGTGTGTTCATACGTATCACAAACACACTCCATCTGAGGTCGGGAGCCAGTGGTCCCACCTCGCTGTTTTCTTCTTCGGGTGGGTGAGGGCGGGGGCTCTGGTTTGATCAAAAGTTTGCTGACAGACCTCAGGTTGGAACATGTCTGTAAAAGCCAGCGCATAATCTCCCAGTGGGCAAAGACCTGGCCTTTGGCCCGGCCCTGATCATCTGCCCCGCTCTAATCTGCACCAGGAACCTCCTGGGGTAAACACAAACTTCTATCTCCATGGCAACGCACTCGTAATCCAGCAGAGGGGATTATATTGAAAAAGTCATTTAGGATGATCAAAAGAAGGGAGGATTTGAAATGTATCCCAAGTGACATTCACGGCTCTGTGGAATAATCATGGGGGGGGGGACTCACCGATGTCGGAGTCTTTATGGTTCTTGATGAGCTCAGCAAGCTCAAAGTTCCCAGCAATAATGGCCACCTGGAGAGGAGACAGACAGACAGATTAGCCCTCATCCAGCTTCTGTGTGCAGCAGGTGAGGAGCTGCAGCTTCAGGCGTGTTCAGGCGTGTTGTTCAGGCGTGTTCAGGCGTGTTCAGGCGTGTTCAGGCGTGTTCAGGCGTGTTCAGGCGTGTTCAGGCGTGTTCAGGCGTGTTCTGGCGTGTTCAGGCGTGTTCAGGCGTGTTCAGGCGTGTTCAGGCGTGTCGGTGTACTTAAATGAGGACAAAGGTCACAAACTCTACGCAAAATTAACATCTTAAAAATACAAATTCTAAGTTTCAAATAGAAATAATGAATATTTGCTTTATAATTCTAGTTTTCTTTTTTAAATTCCTCTTTCTTCAGTGACTAAATACGTTTTTACATTTGTGACGTCTGGATTCCATCCAATCAAATGGCCTCATTTCTCTGACGGGGGGTGAAAGCTGAAGCCTCTTCACCTGCCATGGGGCCTTTCCAACTAAAGACAAATACAGTTACAGTAGTTTTGAAGACAAGACAGACTTTGTTAGCATTGATTGATGTTTGGTTAGTTTCCTCGATTCACGGCTGAGGATGTCCTGTGTAACCTTAACCCTCTGCTGATGTAAATCAAAAGGCCTCATGAATCCTCCAGCATGCTCTCATCTCAACAGAGAAGCATTTGATGAAAGCCTTGATCTTCTCTAAGATCTGTTTTTTTCAATTTACAATAAGCTTAAAAGCACCTTTTATTGTACAGTGCACAATAATCTTTAGTTTAAAAAAACAACAAATTTGCACATAATTTGCTTAATTTTTCTGACCTATGGTATATAGAAGAGAAACCTACATTGTTTAGAGTAAATTAACTTCAACAGAAAGTATAAATGTGGCACAAAGTTTCTCATTTTTAATGAAATAATTTGATCTGTTATTAAAAGTTAAAAATGATAGGCTACTCCAATTGGAGAGTATCTGATATTCAGCCTTCCACTCATCCAGTCAGTTTCAGTCCTCTATACTATGACTAAACTCTAGCCATGTATGGAATAAACGCGCTGACATTGATCCAACCGATCAGAATTTGATTTAGAGTCACTGTAGCTTCATGAAGACTGATGATGAAGGACCATCCTCTGATTGGATGGTCAAAGGTCAAAACGCACGCTACCAAAACATAACTTCTTCTGTTCTTCAGGCCGTAGGCAACAGGTGCTGTTAGGTTTTTTTAGAATCAATCGCAGTTTTGCAGGTAATAATGGAAGAAGGCGGAGAAGTTAATTTAGTTGCAGATTTATTGCAAAAGTCATTACTAAAATGGACTTTTCTGGAGAAATTGGACATTGTCAAAAAAGGCTGACCAACCCTGAGCTAGCCATCCTACTAGCAGGAGAAGGATTTTCCCTCCACCCTCAGCCTCACAGCAGTTCTGTCTGGACAGGTAAGAGAGATTTGTGACAATGATGAGCGACAGAGGGGCCAGAATGAGAACGCCACTGAACGCGTTCAGGTGCATTAACGGCAGCTTCCCAGCAGGACTTTGGACAATATCATTTCCCAGACAAAAACAGGTTGTTTATTGCTCTCATCGATCCCCAGAGATTCCGGGAACACCAGAAAAACCCTGTTGCATGCATCCCTCTCCAGCTCAGCACAGCGCTCTGATCGGCCTCAGAAGAGAATACGTCATTTACGTGGTGCAGGATTTTGCAGGGAAATCTCCTGGACTTATTATGTGGATGGAATACATCTTTAAATAGTTGGATTTTTCAGTAAAAATAACAAGGATTTAGATAAAAATATTTCTTTTCAAGTTTAACAACTTGTCAATTGTGCAGCTGTTATTGCAGTGGGACGAGACTTGTTGGTTTTTACAATATTTTTAACATAAATATGAATAAAAACAGGCAGGTGTATTGTTCCACAGTAAATCAACTTAATCCTTTAATAACTTTCAATATTTTACACTCCATAAAATATAATTTTCCAAATTATGCATGTTAGACATAAACTAAACTTAAAAAAAACACAATCATTTATTTACTTTTATGTCTCCATGTAGGAAAAATTACACTTAATAATATAACTCATAGTCGTAGTGTTGCTTCAATATGTTACCAGCACAAAATAACATAGGGCCGTTATAATAACATCAATAAGATATTAATATGATATAAAGTATATAATAAAATAAAATGATCTGGCGTGGCGGATCCGGCCCCCGGGCCTTGACTTTGCCACATGTGCTCTAATGTGTTAGGTCTGTGGCAGCAGCTGATAAACACACCAACACCACCAGAACCTCCCATCTTACTGGCATAAATATGACTTCATGCATGCTCCTCTTCAGTAATAGTGAGAGGTTTCCCTGAAGCTGACAGCACTATCCACACAGGTTCAGATGTCTAAATCGGCCTTTGTTCCACACGGTCTGTCGCCATACTGTCGCCGTACTGTGGTCATACTGTAGTCATACTGTGGTCATACTGTGGTCATACTGTAGTCATACTGTGGTCATACTGTGGTCATACTGTGGTCATACTGTGGTCATACTGTGGTCATACTGTGGTCATACTGCAACCCTCTTCCAACCATCTTTGGTCTGAGCAGGAGAATCACTATTGTGTGAATGAAGTATAAAATTCACACAATAACTAGTTAAGAAAAGGGTAATACAACGTTCTTTCACATTTTTACGTTTCAAACATGTTCTTTAATCTTGCATCTGTTTTTTTTCTTCTAGTTTCTGCTGTGGTGTCATCTGCAGCACCTGTCTAATAATCTCTTCCTTTTTCTTTTTGAATTTATAACATTTCAAAAGAATTCTTGATTTTTCACATCTCATTGTTTCCTAAAGAGGTTTTGTTCAGTGAACCTCATATTTTTGTCACATTTTATTTGTTAATCTCGTGAACAAATTGTTTGCAGTGACTAACTGCATCCACCAGGAGGCAGCAGAAGCCTTGTGCTGAAGATGCCACACCATCAATGACCCAGATAAGTGCTGGCTGCACACAGCCCGTCCTGCAGCTCAGGTGTGTTGTGAGGGTCACAGCCAGCTGCCATTCAAGATGAAAAACGATCGCAAACCTTCCTCTGACGGGACGCACAGCAGCGTGCACAGCAGCGTGCACAGCAGCGTGCACAGCAGCGTGCACAGCAGCGTGCACACACACGCACACACACACTCAGAAAAGCCCAGCAGCATTATGTAAGCACCCCTCAGCTGATTCTTGGAGAACAAATATTCATGAGGAGGATAGAAATGAAGCTGTTTTCAAAGCCATGATGGTTTGAAGGATGCCGTCTTCTGAGCACTGTCAACCTTTCACACAGGAAAACAGAATTTTTCTGAAAAAACATGCATACATATTTCAGATGTGCATTTTCTGTAAAACCACTGCTTCTGTTTCCATGCTGAAATAGTATGTGTGTCAATGAATGCATAACGAAGCTTATTCTAGGAAGAAGACAGGCTGTTTACTGCACAGCAGATGGAGGAGGGGCTGCTGCTGGAAATTGGTTGGATCTCCCACTCCTCTGAAGATCTCCCACAGCACAGCACATGCCATGAGGTGTGACAAATCTGTTACAGGCTCTTCTCCAGCAGAGGCCCAGGTTCTGGAGCCAGCAGACTGACCAACAGTGGAGCAGGCCGCTCAGGTAAGCTGGAGGAAGCTGTGAAGGTTTGTCGGGACTCGAGGAGCTGCTTCAGAGCTTCATCTTTGCAGATTCCTGACTCAGACTCTCTGATGGTCTCACTGCTGTTTCAGTCAGCCCCAGGTCTGGAGCAAATTCAACTCCTGACTTTATAAACCAGTTTGTACAGATTTGTTTTTTTTAATTTAAGAACTAAACCAAGTTCTGCTTCTGAGTTTATGGTCTACACTCTGACTGTATCAGAGAACTGGACTGAGTGAGTGTGACATCATCAATAGAAAATGTTGTACCAACTGAAGTCAATTCAGTCCCCATTCTTTTGATAAACAGACGCCGTAAGTAGTTGACAGTAAGTAATGATCCAAGTTGATCTGAATCAACGTTTCTATGGCAACCACTCTCACCAATCAGGAGTGAGTTGGTTGGAAGGCCACACCCCTACCACTGAAAGCAGCTAGACAAAATCTCAAACCTTTTGAATTTTGGATATGGAGGCCAGTAGGCTCCTCCTACTTTTACTGAACAATTGTATCAGAGCAAAAATGTTTATTCTGACCCCTAGAACCACTGAGCAACTGCTGCTCATTCCTCTTTAGAAGTCTACAGGATTTCGACTTCTTGGAACCAGCACGTACTTCCTGTTTAGGTGGTCAGGGGAGAGTCCAGTTCTTATGTACAGTCAATGGCCCAGAACATGGTGATGTGAAACAATACTGAAACAATGATACTCCCACTAACACACCTGACAGTAGTTAAAGGGACCCTACCGTGAAAATTCTACTTTTGAGGTTTTAAATGCATTTTACTGTTCATTCCTCACTATAAAGACCCACAAAACAGCATTTTGATCCGTTCATGCATTTCAGAGTAATCCTTTAAAAACCTGCAGAGTCTGCAGCAGCCCCTCCCATGACTGTTGTACATATGCTGCTATGTACAATACAAGAGAACAAAAACACTGACACAAACTCTGTTTCTGCTTGATATTTTTAACCAGGCAAATGAGTGAAACACAACAAAAATCTAATTTAAAGTTTGTGGAGAATGCGACACGCTGCCAGCCAGGTACCGGTAATGCCCCGGTGACCTGTGACCCGTGACCCATGATGTGGACCCTCACACCTCTACTGCAGAGGTCCTGTTACAGTGTTTTAATAGAAACAGGATGGAGCATGAGAAGCATTACCCTCGGTGGAGATCCAGAGGATGCCTCTGCTGTGTAAACCGTTGGTGCTCCTCATCCTTCCTGTTGAGCAGAACCGAGGCGGGTTCTGTCCAAGCAGGCTGTAACGCTGCAGTTCAGCCACGTCTGATCAAACATCAGGCAGCCAATGAGCTCCAACAAACACACTTACAATTTACCTCTCATTATCATTCCACCGCCCACCATCACCTCCACTACTGCCATCGCCTCGCCCACATCAATTCTTCTCTAGTCCTCCTGTGGTTGCCATGGAGACAAATGGTTGTGTATAGCTCGGAAGTAACCAGTGGGGGGATGGGAAAGATAGGAAGGGATGTTATAAGCTACTTTTAGCCAAACGGGACATCAGCAGAAGCAAAAGGCCTATGAGAATGTGAAGCAATGGTCTGGAACAGAACAGAAGACGTTTCTGGTCCCAGAGTCAAACTCAACCTGCACACATGCAGCAACATGACAAACCTGCTGAAGTTCAGTGGATTATTCTCATCTACACTCGTTTCGAGTGGCACACACTTTTCTCTAAACTCCACCATTTTATCGTGGAGCAGGGAAAATACAAACTACTACTGAACACATTTCAGCCTGAGAGGAGCAACATGTTCAAACTCTGGAGATTTCATTTCTTTTTCTAGAAATATGACGATTACTTTACTGCAGTTACCTTGGTTCTGTTTCTGCACGGCGTGATCGCACCAGTTACAGATGCTTATCATACCAGCACCCATGCTACAGCTGGAACATCTGATACATTTATATTAGGATTGTTTATTGCCAAGAGATACGATACGTATCGCGATATATCCCAAGACAGTACCAGAACAATTTTTTTTTAAAAGTATGATTTAAATTGAATCTACCTGAGTTTTACTGTCTTTCATTGTAATAAAATTGTAAAATGAATTGTATTTACAGTTTTTCTTAGTCGCTTTGGTGCGTTTCTCAGAACACTATTAACATTTGCACAACAGTTAGTGCATTTCTCTAAACAATTAGTGCAAACTGCAAAACCTAGTGGATATCCTGCAAAAGCACGTCACATGATCAAAACTGATGATCCATTCCTCAAAGCCAAGTATTTCATGTCAATGAAACTGTCAGTGCCATCAAAATGAAAAGTCTTGACTCCATCTTTATGAACAAGATAGTCAAATGGCTTTGTCATGTTTTCACTATGACAGTTTATAATTTCAGTGTTTTCCATTGCAAAAATATTTGGAGACACCTGAAAATGTTCAAGACATCACTATGGCCTACTTATACAGCCATCTGAAATGTGCAGTAAAGTCACTGTAGATGTTAAACATAAAATCACCTTTTGGTAGAGCTGTGACAATAGACAGCAGACATTGTACAGAACGTAATATTACTGTTTGCATACCTGTTTTCCCTATGGAATGTTTGAATTATTGAACTGACAGTAGTTCTTCCAATATTAGGTTGCACCCTTCGACCAGCCTCCTCCATGGTGAGGCCGTGATTGACAACATGGTCCACAATTGTAGCCCTTATTTCATTAGGAATCCGCCTATATCTGCCTCTTCTCCCTCTTCCCCTTCCCTTTTCTCCCCACATCCTCACCTCTCTTCCATTGATGATTCATCCATAATTGACAGTGAACAAGTTGTTTGTCGTTGGTTACAACTACTGTAAAATTGCACACACCTCCTTATGAGTGACAGCTGAAATTCACCTGAGATCAAATGTTCAATTTAGGAGACATTTTCAGGAAAAATCATAAAGAAAGGTCCAGAATTTGCTTGACAGATGGCTAATATTTGACATTTGATAACTAGTTCAACAATTTTGAGTGTAATGACTCAAGCAATGAAAGTAAGACTATCAGTTTTATTGAGAACGACTATTCAGCATCCAAAAGTATAATTAATTTTGACTGACATGACAAAGCAAATGAAAATGTCAAAAAACAGCAGAGAATGTATGAAAGCAACTGATTCATGTCCAAAATCATTTGCAGTTTGTTCAGAGAGAGGAGAAATTGCTACTATGATGTGTACAAATGACTAAGTGTTGTGGAGGTTGAACTAATAGGTATGAGAACTTCAATTCTGATCTGAGAAACGCACCAAAGCGATTGAGAAAAACTGTAATGATCACAGCAATAAGCACAGTGACTGTATCTCATATACAAGTTACTTTTACCCAGAATTCATGCTACTTTTCTTCTAGTAAATGACAAAATATTAGTTTTCAATTCTTTCCAGAAACATTTCAGTTTGATCAAACGCCTCTTGAGAGAGGAAAGTCTGCATGAATTCAAGTATCTTCAGTTTAACATTCTAGTTAAAAATGGGAGCTAATGGGATTTTCTTTTGTACTGACACAGGCTTAAACCTTCAGTGCTATAAAACATCGTAAAAAACTGCAGTGGTTTAATCCAAGATTAAAAACAGGATCACCAAGTGATCCTTCACAGGTGTAAAGCAGAGTGTCAAACTCATTTTGGTTCAGGGAACACATTCAACATGTCTAAACTCAATTGGGCCGATTGAGTAAGATAACAGCAGAACAACCTTTGGTCAACTTATTATCTGTAGATTTGTTTTTGTTTTGTTTTTTTACTCTGTTGGAAAATATGTCTAAACATACACAGCAGCCTAATTCAATTCCCAGCTGGGTTCTTTCTGTGTGGAGTTTGCATGTTCTCCTGGTGTGGGTTTTCTAAAGTTTCCTTCCTTCAGAGGTTAATTGTTGCTGATTCTAGATCTTGAATGTAATTGTGTGGCCCTGCTGGTGACCTGTTCAGGTTCAGTTCTGCCTCTATTCAGCAGTGGCTGGGATAGGCTCCAACAGCCCTGTGACCTCAAAAGTCTGATGTATAGGGGCAGTCAGTTAGACTTTATTGCAATAAACAAAGGGGTCCTGTAGGGCTGTTCTCTTGGACCTTTGTAATTTCCATATTTATAAATGACCTACCAAACAGCTGTTCTGAATCTAATATTAATTTATATGCTGATGACACCATTATATACTGTTCTAAACCTATTACTTCTGATATTAGCTTTACTTTACAGCAAGAGTGTAATTCTGTGCCAAAATGGATGTCATCCAATAAGGTAATTCTGAATAAAACGAAATCATACTCTGTGGTTTTCCAGAAACAAACCATGAATGCTGACAGAAGAACACTTAATTTGCATTTCTTAGATTTCTCCCCACTTAAGAACACTGAGACAATTCAATATCTCAGTGTTTGGCTAGAAACCGATTTATCCTTTAAAACTTATATACAATCCATTACAAATAAAATAAACTACAATCTTAAATCACTGTATCAATCAATTAACTGCTTTAATCTTCCTGTCAGAAAAACAATCATTTTTCAATTGGTGCTTCCTATATTTGATTATCTGGATATTATTTATTTGAACACTTCCGTTACTAATTTACACTCTTTAAATGTCATTTGCAATAATCTCTGTCGTTTTGCTCTTTGCTCGCTTGTCTTAACATGACAAACCTTTGTTCAATGTACCATCAGTTAGGCTGGTTTTCACCCTCAGTCCAAAGAAGGTATCATTATTTACTGTTCATTTTTAAATGCATTAATTTTTAATTCATAAATTTCCTTCATAATTAAAGCACTATCTAGTCCCATTCAACTCACAACATACCATCATACTGATCAGATTTATCTACTTGTTCCCAGATGCAACAGAAAACCAGGAACATACGTATTTTGCGTCCGAGCCCCCAGTGAATGGAAAAACCTTCCCTCTTTAATACTTTCTTATACATCTTTGGTGTTCATGAATTAACAACAGGTGCACTTCAGTGGCAACAATTAGAAAACCCTCCAAACAGGACTGGTGTTCCATGTGGAGGTCATTTCAAGTTTTTTGGCTGGTTTTCCACTCCTGCTGATTTTGTCTTGTGTAATTCTCTCTACTGGCAGTATGAGGAGATTCCTTAACCCTACAGAAGTTGTACAGGTTGTCCAACTTCTCCAGGATGGAACATCCACACGTGCTGCAGCAAGAAGGTTTAATGTGTCTCCCAGCACAATCTCCAGAACATGGAGGAGATTTCAGGAGACTGCTGGTTATTCTGGAGAGCTGGACAGGCCGTAGAGGTCCTCAACCCCTCAGCAGGACCCATACCTGCTCCTTTGTGCAAGGAGGAACAGGCTGAGCACTGCTCGTGCCCTACAGAATGACCTCCAGAGGGCCACTGTGTGAATGTCTCTACCCAAACAATCAGAACAGACTTCATGAAGGTGTCCTGAGGGCCCCACGTCCTGTAGTGGGCCCTGTGCTCACTGCCCAGCACCGTGGAGCTCCACTGTTATTTGCTCAAGAACACCAGAATTGGCAAGTCCTCCACTGGAGCCCTGTACTTTTCACAGACCAGAGCAGGTTCACCCTGAGCACCTGTGATAGACGTGAAAGAGTCTGGAGAAGACCAGGAGAACGTTCTGCTGCCTGCAACGTGGTTCAACATGACAGGTTTGGTGGTGGGTCAGTGATGGTCTGGGAGAGCATATCCATGGAGGGACGCACAGACCTCTACTGCCTAGGAAATGGTGCTCTGACTGCCATAAGGTATCCAGATGAAATCCTTCAACCCATTGTCAGACCCTACGCTGGTGCAGTAGGTCCTGGTTTCCTCCTAATGCACCACAATGCCCGGCCTCACGTGGCAAGAGTCTGCAGGCAGTACCTGGAGGAGGGAATTGAAACAATTGAATGGCCTTCACCATCCCCTGACTTAAACCCAACAGAACATCTCTGGGACATTATGTTTGGGTCCATTAGGCGCCGCCAGGTTGCTCCTCAGACTGTACAACAGCTCAGGGATGCCCTCACACAGATCTGGGAGGAAATGCCACAAGACACCATTGGTCGTCTCATTAGGAGCATGCCGCCACATTGTCAAGCATGCATACAAGCTCGTGGGGGGCACACAAGATACTGAAAAGCGAAAAGAGTTGCAGAAATGAAGTTTTGGAGAAAATGGACTATCCTGCCACATCTTCATTTCACTCTGATTTGATGGTGTCTACACAATTGAGCCTCTGTAGACTGAAAACTTTTATTTCATTAAAAGACTTGACATCCTTTTGTTCCTAAGACACTGACCTGTTGTTATTTGGATAGATATCCAACTACATATTGAGATCTGATGGATCTAATGTGTCTCTTTAAAGTGATCCTTTCATTTTTGTGAGTAGTTGTGTTTATATATATATATATATATATATATATATATATATATATATATATATATATATATATATATATATATATATATATATATGTTGTCCTTCATAGCGTTTTATTCTCTGTGCTGTGACTGAATTTGTTTTGTTAAATGCAATGTGATGAGCAGTGAAAAGTTGAGAGTTGTTATGTGTGTGTGTATGTGGATTCATGAGTATTGGCTATATACTTTATTTGTATCTAAATTGTATTCTTGTTGATTACGCTTTACTCTGTCCTCATTTAAGCTATCTGTTTAAATAGGAACCCCTCGAATACGAGATGTGCCATCTCAATGGCTGATCCTCTCATTGTTTTGAATTGTTAAATAAAAGGGTTTCAACAACTAGATGGATGGATGGAAACTACCAATTTTCCTGCATGGCTTCTTAAGAGTGAGGACAAACTGGCTCCAGAACAGGAGCGCCCTCTAGAAGGGTGTATACTTTTGGGAGTACAGTCTGCAGCTATCAGCTCACTCTCTGAAGAGCGGAAGATGATGGTTTCATGTGATGAGCGGTTTGCTGTGTTTGTTTTTTTGCATGTTTAGGTGTCTTTTAGTACTTCTCGTGGTCATACAGACTTAAACTCTGTTGGCTACCTACAATCCAACAGGAAGTTTCCTTCTACCAGTGTTTAGTTCAGGATTTCACGAATGCTGTGGTCATTTTTAAATTAGCGGTAGACTAACGGTTCTGAACTGACACTGGCGCTGTTTAATTCTGTCTGAAGAGAAGCTTGCATTAAGTCAGAGCCTTTCAACATCTGTTATTTATGGACAGCAGCAGGATTTCCAGAGAGCTCACCTGAAAGCTCAGCACAAAGTAAAGTCCTGCACTGTAGAGGCTGGTTTTTCCTGCATTTGAAAGAATGATGTGCTCAGAGGTTGTTGCTATGGCACCAAAACCACAACTGCTCTCGAGCTTAAGGTGAGTCAAAAACAAAAACTTGAATCTATTTGCAGATGTGCTTTTGGTGAGAGAAACGCTCGGTGGCGTGGGTGTCTGAGGTTGGGTTACTGCGTGAATATTCACATGCGGCTTTGGCCATGCTGTGACCTGAATAAACACAGCAGTAGATTGATAGTCTTCATCAGAGACAGGCACCGACAATGAGGAGGATGTCGGATGTGTCAGGGGTCTTTTCTGGGGGGGTCATGTTAGTTGTGGGGGGCCTTGGAGGGCAGAAAATAGATGATGAGAAAGGATATGCAAAGCAAAGACAGAATATATGGAGCTCATTTTTATAAAGAGTCTTTCTCTCTTTCTTTAGTTGTTTTGTAAAATAAAAAAACAGGTGTAAAAATGCTGAGGGGATGCATGCTATTATCCAATAGTGTGTCTATAACACTCCCACACAGACACAGTGTCTTCATTAGGAGGACATAGAGCTGTACATCCTAATTGAGCCGCGTTCAGCTCTTTCAATTGACATTTATTAGCGTTTGGCCTTTCCTGTTAATAATGTGGCTCCTAATGATGCTGTTTGAAAGCAGTTTTCTGTTTCCAGAAGCATGCAGAGCCTCGTTCTCTGCACATACTGCTCAGCTGGAATCCCTGCAGAGCGGAGCAGCCCCCCAAAAAAGGTTCTTTTTAGGACTTTATTTATTTATTTTTTACCACACAATGTCACTGCATATCAGGACACATCTCAATTCCCCCAAACTGCATGTGCATTTCTGCAGGCAGCACCAGAGCATGAGGGATTCCTGCAGCAGGTCCCAGCACAAACTGCTCAGCACCTCAGGTGGAACCTCAGTGCACAACATGCTAAAATCTATTTGAGGAAAAAGATGTCACAAATTTTACCTAAAAATAACAAATTACAAAAAAGAGTGTTTCTCAAAGTTTTCCAAGTGTGTACAAACTTGAAGCAGCAAATGTATTTGCTTCACAAACCAGTGGAATATTAAAGCAGCAAAACAGGACGAACGATCCATTCAGTGCAGGCCGCTGATGAATGTGCAACATGGACCTCTCTGGTAAATAGTAAAATCAAATGAGGTACATGCAAATAGATTAAATTAGTGCACACAATGTAAAGCAGGTCTGCAATAGCTGCTTTGCATTTTTATTTTGCAAGATGGAAAATCAAACTAGCACAACACTAAAAAAAGGCTGCAGTAAATGCTGCGAGGAGGAGGCGGAAACGCCACCCGAGGAGATGAAGAGCACGCTTTAGTTTTCTGATGGTGGAAATACTTCAGAATGTCAGAGGGGACAGTTGCCTAAATGATCTGCTGTGAGTGCTGAGATTTTGATCAAATCTGGTAGTAGCCTTTTTGTGGCTGATGTTATTGTCATTAGTTTGTAAGGTTTTGCTAACACAAGACATGCACTGAAATCTCTAATCAAACCGAGTTGTTTCCTCCCACATGCATTCATGTGTCTGTTAGCATTCTAAACAAAGTTGTACTTCAGATAGTCTTCTTTTTTCATCAAAGGACTCTGTCACTGACGTGTGCACATGCAGAGGAGGATAAGTCTCTCTGAATGGACTGTTTCTCCAGTTCCACAGCACATCTTCAGAACTGCAACATGCAGCAGAGCTGGGCCTTTTCTGGAGTTACTAGAGACATGCTGACTTTTAACATGGCGCCCTTGTCACTCCTTCATGGCAGACCTTCCGTGTTTTCCTGCAAATCTGAGACTTTAAAGTTTGAAGGCTGGACCAGTCCTCAGTGAGGCAGCAGTTTCCTGCCATTCTTGTTGTTAAATACCAACTCCAATAAAAACTGTGCTTTTGGTGTTTTTATCATGTGTTTATAGAATTGTTCTGATGATGAAGGACAAATACATTGAAAAGTTTCAAATTCAAACAGCTGTCAATCAGAAACAGACATAAAACACTGTTTGAAAATGCAGTTGGCTTTTTTGTGATATAAAAAACACATCGGGTGGTCCACTAGTGTCAGGAGTCAGATCTCTGTCTCCTCCTCAGGATACTGACTGGAGCAGCCTCCAGAGTACTGACTGCACTACATCTCCCAGCAGCCCCAGCAAACAGTTCCTGGATGCTGCTGAGCCGTCTCTCTTTGACAATCACCCACAGGACACTTAAGCAGCACACAGAGCCTCACTCTGAGCGCTGTATTGTTTCTGCCTGCAGTTCTACCTGGACCTGATCTTCTGTTTCTGACCCTGCTTATTCCTCCTGTCCTGCCCCTCGCCTGGACAATGACATAGTTTCTTCTTGGATGATCCCATCCTCGTGATGGACCTCTGTCTGTCTGACCCTGATTTAGCTTTGTGGACTTTTAGTTTCTGTCTGAACAAATAAACCTGCTGCATGTGGTATCAGCTGTCTGCCCGTTTGTGACAACTATCTTCAAGCTCCGCTCCGTTGCGACTCATCAACTTACAGACAGATCCATGAGCGTCTTTGTTTTTCTCTGAATCTGGATCTAAACTGTACGGCTCATCATTTTGCTGGGGCTGTAAGCTAGTGAGAGAATAGGAAGCACTGTGGCAAAACAGCCTAAAAAACTGAGAATTTAGCTGAAAAATTAGCTAAATTTTAAAAATCCATAAAAAAAAATCAAAAATTAGCCAAAACAGCTGGCATGTAAATATATGCCTAACTCAAAAACATCCTAAAATCTGAAAAAAAAAAAGCTAAAACAGCCGGGAGGAAACATTAAGCCTGTAACTAAATTATTAGCGAAATGCAACAAAATATCCTAAAAGATCTTAGTAAATACCAAAATAGACCAAAAAGCTAGCAGAATGTCAATATTTAAAACTTTAAAACTGTAACCTTTTCACGTAATTAATAAAAACGCAAGAATATTATTCCAGAACAAATCAAGTCAAACCTTAAATAACTTTTAATATTTTACTTTTCATGAAAAATATATTTTGTCAAAATTATACAAGTTAGAAATAAGAGCACGAGAACATTGGGCCATTAATAACAATAAAATAAATTGATCTGGAGGGCCGGATCTGGCCCCCGGGCCTTGACTTTGACTCATGTGTCTCACGGGGATGCCAGAGACTCAAACTGTTGGGCAAAGGCGGGGTCCACCCTGGACAGGTCAGCAGCCTGTGAAATGTTTTCAGCCAATGTAGTTGTGTGGTGTAGCTGTTAATTTTCATTTTTTTAATATAAACATCGTATCATTTTGTTGGAAATATTAATTAACAAAATTATGTTTATGTGTGGGTCTTGAAGCCAGCGTGGCCTCACCTTGCTCAAAATGTTCACTCAGATCTCATGGAGGGGTTTTAGAATGTCTTATCTGATGTCTGGTGATACAACTTGTTGTTACTCCTTCCCTGGGCTGTCTTTCCAGTCTTTGGAAAAGTTTCAAGCTTTGGAAAAGTTTCAGTTATGACCTCTGACACAGGACCCCTGGAGGATAAGACCATGCCTGTATTTTGAGTTCCTGTACTGTCTATAAAAGTGCTTGTCTCCATGTGTGGCTCAGAGCTCCCACGAAGGTAACTGCGAGCGGTTGTGTTCGTTGGATCTCTCCTCGTTGCAAGGAGTAAATAAAAGTAACTGAGATCAATAAGGCCTGGTTCTTGGATTTTTTTAGGAACATTTATAGAAATCTTTTTAGGAAAAAAGTCATTCTTGACACATTTTTACAGTAGAAATTCATTTTTCAACGACATGATAGAATGTTTTAAAGAGAAAACCTGAAATCAGCAGGCAGCACTTTCCAAAACTCCTCTGTCCCAATTTCAGCAAAGTAAAGCAAAATCGACGCATATTTAAAAGTTGTTCTGCAGAACATATTAATGTTGCTGCAAAAAATGATGTTATCAAATATTAGCTGTGTAAAGAATAAATGAAAATAAACTTTCCTTTTCTGAGGGTTTTTTGTCAGCTTTTTTTCTCCATAAAGTCCCAACGCTCCTCGCTTCCTAATAATCGTTTCTGCTTTTGATGCACACATCCTCAGGTCTTTCTCTGCCTCAGCTCTCTGTATTTCCAGGAGTTTGCTGGTCAGAAAACAGGCATAAACTTGTTGGACTCAGCTCTTGGATTCATGTGTAGGTGGAGAGTGCAACAATGATAAAGATAGTACGAGCAGGAGAGGCATTTTTTCCCACTTCATAACAAGTGAGAGTCCAACATGTCTAGTATCTGCTGGTTGTTCTGCCTATGAGTCCAGAGGAAGGAGAGAAGTGCAGCTTCTTCTCTGCATTTAAACAAAAACGCATCAAAAGTAACAAACAATCGACCATGTGTGTGTTCATGCAAAGCCTCTTTTATTCCTGAAAGACTGACTGCTGAAGTTGTAAGATATGTTTGTTCTTTTACAGGGAAATATGTGACGTGTTATCTATTAGGTCTATCAGCACAGAAAACCAGATATTTCTGTCAGTTTTAACTGACCTATAATCCACAGAAAGTGGATCAAAGGCTTTTTTACTGAGAACCAGTTCAAGAGTTCAACATCAGACATCAACAGCATCACTGTCCTGCTGTGCTCCTGGTTTTTCTGAGACCAGCCCAGAGCTTTCCTTTGGATCCGCCATCTCATTCTGGAACACGAGGAGTGAAGCAGCGAGCACCCACCAATGCTCCGCTTCAGCTAAACCTGATGGAACTTGATGATTCAATGACCTGCTTAGATAATCGACGCTCTGAATATGAAACATGAGGATGAGGATGGGGAGGGTTTCAGTCTCTCAGAACACACCAGAAGAATGGGAGGATTTGACTGAAAATGTTCAAGCAGATCAGATAACACCAGCGGTGAATGTCCGAGCTCCAGCACAAACGTCTTTCTCAAAAGAGGATTCAGTCTGCGTCCTGAACTTTGCCCAAGCACAAAGCAGAAGGTTTAAGAGCTGCAGCCGTGTGATCTCTGCTGAGCCTGCTCTCACTCCCCTCAAGAAGCTCGGACTAATGAAAGCTTCTGAGTGGATGTAGAGGACGTTCAAGGAGCCCTGGGACTGCCGATCATAAACTCCAACCAAAAAAAGGATCTTTTGCAACTCAGGCGAAGGTTCTGAACATGCCAGCTCGACGGCTCTCAGTTCTTCTGGGCTTTTCCCTCTGGGATGGTTGAGCTGCTGCTGAAGCGGACCTCCTCCAGCCTTTTGCAAACACAAACACCGCTGCATGAGCGTGCATGTTGCACCAGCTACATGCCAGTGTTTACTGTCAAATCACAGAATCGATTATGAATCAGATCATCAAAAACAAATTATGATATAATTTGAATTGTTGTTAAATCAGTGTCGTCGGTGATGCTTAAACACAAAATCTTAAACATTCTGTAATTTTTCAACTGTGAACACCATCAACATCATTCCAGTAGATTCTGAGAAGACCGGTGTGAGCCGCTTTTCTCCTTCAGAATCTACTGGAATGACGGTCGCGTTAATGGTTGTAAAGTTACAGTAAATCACAGAAACACTGGAGCTCCGGTGTTAAAGGCTTAAAATGAATGAATCGTTATGCCTCTATAAAACTATATTTAAGTGGGTTTCAAAAAGATTAACTACATTTAACACAATCCACAATGTCTGATGTTCTGTACTGAACAACAGCTCAATAAGCTGGTGGAGGACACGCCCCAAATCTCCCTACTCTGTTTCTCTGCTTTTGTCTTTGGTTTCACTGATTCTAAGTAAAGGAGGGATGATGGATGGATGGATGGATGGATGGATGGATGACGGATGGATGGATGGATGGATGACGGATGGATGGATGGATGGATGTATGGATGGATGACGGATGGATGGATGGATGGATGGATGGATGAATGGATGATGGATGGATGGATGGATGGATGGATAGATGGATGGATGACGGATGGATGGATGGACGGATGGATGGATGATGGATGGATGGATGGATGGATGGATGGATGGATGGATAGATGGATGGATGGATGGATGGATGGATGGATGGTTGGATGGATAGATGGATGGATGAATGGATGGATGAATGGATGGATGGATGGATAGATGGATGGATGATGGATGGATGGATGGATGGATGGATGATGGATGGAGGGATGATGGATGGATGGATGGATGACGGATGGATGGATGGATGGATGACGGATGGATGGATGGATGGATGGATGATGGATGGATGGATGACGGATGGATGGATGGATGACGGATGGATGGATGGATGGATGGATGGATGGATGATGGATGGATGGATGATGGATGGATGGATGGATGACGGATGGATGGATGGATGGATGGATGGATGGATGGATGACGGATGGATGGATGGATGGATGGATGGATGGATGGATGACGGATGGATGGATGGATAGATGGATGGATGGATGGATGGATGGATGGATGACGGATGGATGGATGGATGGATGGATGGATGGATGACGGATGGATGGATGGATGGATGAATGGATGATGGATGGATGGATGGATGGATGGATGGATGGATAGATGGATGGATGGATGGATGGATGGATGACGGATGGATGGACGGATGGATGGATGGATGACGGATGGATGGATGATGGATGGATGGATGATGGATGATGGATGGATGATGGATGGATGGATGGATGGATGACGGATGGATGGATGATGGATGGATGGATGATGGATGGATGGATGGATGGATGATGGATGATGGATGGATGGATGGATGACGGATGGATGGATGATGGATGGATGGATGACGGATGGATGGATGATGGATGGATGATGGATGGATGGATGGATGATGGATGGATGGATGGATGGATGGATGGATGACGGATGGATGGATGATGGATGGATGGATGATGGATGGATGGATGATGGATGGATGGATGATGGATGGATGGATGGATGATGGATGGATGGATGGATGGATGATGGATGGATGGATGGATGGATGGATGGATGGAATGATCTAATCTTTATGATGTAGCTTTTATAACTACTGTAGTTACAGTTACAAACTGTTATAATATGATGAAAAATTCCCTCCCAACCAGCTGGCTAGCATCAACGTGTCCAGGAGATTAGCTTCATGCTGTTTTCCTGAATCTCTTTTTGTCACACATGAAATTAAGATGTTTTACGGTTGAACATCTTCACCTGAACTCCTGCTCAGTGTTTGCAGGTGAACAGGAAACATCGATCTTTACCTACCAGCTGTCGTTTAGGTTTTTACAGCTCTGCAATAGTCACATTATGAACCAAAGGTTGAAGGTCATCTTCAAAAGAAGCTTTTCCTGCCTGTCAGACCAGAAAAGGTTTGAGGAGTTTCAATGTAATCTGGTGTTAACCACAAGAGGAGAACTCATCCATTTCTACAACACATTTGATTCTACAACATCTCACCGTTAGTGTAGAGCATGGTGGTGGAAGGTTGATGATTGGGAAGCAGATGGACTCAGGTTTGAGAACACATGGTTACATGGAGTTTATAAAAGGTCAACAAACAAAAAGACCTGGACCAGGTCTTCTTCTGCTTCAGTTTCTGCTTGTAGGACGTCTTTCACCTGGCGGTGTAGCTGAAGGACAAGCTCTGGTTCACCTGGATAAGTAAGGCTTGACCACTGAAACCTGACGCTCTTCCACCATCAATCTCTTCTGGATAAACCATTATTTCAGGAAAATACATTTGCTTTGGATGTTCGAGACGGTTTCATAGAACAAACCAAGCCTTATAATATGAAGTTCTCATTTACACTCTGGACTCGTTATGTTCTAATTCTGGAAATCTGGAAACAGTCGTATTACAATTGACCCTTTATTGGCCGACATTTACACCTGCCATAGAAGCTGACCTTCTTCATTTTGCACTGTTGCCATAGCAACAAATGAGGTGAAGAAATGGTGCTGCCCACCACACACACACACACACACACATATATATATACATCTATGTTTTCTGGCCCTGATAGATGACATAAATCATCTTAAATAAACAAACATGCAAATGAAGCTCTGTTTGATTTCAAGGACTACCTGGAAAGGACTCTGGCTGTTGTAGTTCTTCACCTCCTTGTCAGCTCCTCGAGCGAGAAGCACTCTGGCACAGTTATCCTGAGGAAGACACAGGAAAATGGTTTCATTAAAGTTCACAACATTTCTAGGATCGCTCTGGAACCACATCCCCCCACTTTGCTCAGATATAAAAGCATTTAGATTCTAATCCCATTACCAGAAATGTTCAAGAGGCGGGAAAAGTCAGCAGCACAGAAAGCACTCCAATTATGAAGTGACTGAACATGCCAGCACTGACTAGAGGAGAAAGAAATCCACATCTACCTATGTCAGGTCTGGAGCCTTGCTTGCGGTTAAAATGTGTTTCTGTTGCTCAACTCAGAAAGGAAGAAGGAGAGAGGGCGAGAGAGATAGACGGAGAAAAAGAGAGAGAGAGCTGAGGGGTTTGAATCTGCTGCACAAATCGCCCACAACGTGCTCAACCACGCATGCCCTGTGCACACACGCAGGAATATAAATACTTTTTCAGCTACACAATGAGCTGGTGAGAATCTCACACACAAACTGAGACACAATCCTCCACCAAACAGAAAATCTGCATTTCACAGACCTTTGCAATCAGACATTAAGGCAGATTTAAGACATGCATGGGTGGATACTTTTACTCCTCTCTGCAGAAGAGACATGCTGTCTTTTTGTTCAGCTACATTTATAGTGTGAGACATTTCAGAGTGAAGAACTGAAGCGGAGAGGGGGGCTCATACCCAGGCCTGCATCATCAATGACCTGGACCGCAGCCCCCGGGGGCCTTGGTCTTAGAGGGCCCATAAGCATTTGTGCAAAAAGATAAATCTGTTTAAATCATCTGTCACTCAGGTGTGTCTGCAGCTGGAGAAAGGAGGCAGAGGATGCACACCAAGTGGTTTAAACTGTCCTGATTGGCTAAAAAATGACATGTGGATGTGATTGACCTGTGAGGTGACCTATCAAAAGCCTGAATCTTCTTGTTTCTAATAATGGCTACTGTTCTTGAAAGCCACAATGAAGTAGAGAATCAGATGTGTTCAGAATAGAAAATGAAGCAGAAACTCACTGCTGGAAGAAGGAAAAACCTGTTCATGTGACGGGGATTCAGGAGCAATGACGAGTCAGAAACACCTCCAAGTCTTCAAACGGCTCAGTGGTTTCAGAGCATCAGAAGAAAAGAATCCAACACTAACAACAAACCTCTACACTTAACTAGCTTTGCATAGAGGTGAAGGCAGTCCTGTAAGATGGACAACTGAGGCCTTAGTCACCCACATGGAGGGGAGGGGCTGACCCATAAGGGTGCTGCCAGTTTTTGGGTTGTCTGGGTCTGTGGAGGGTCTTAACGCCTGTGCTGGACCCCACAAGGCAGCGCGCTGAACTTTCACTTAAAAGGGTTTTTGATTTCCACTGGTGTCCCTGTCCATCTTCATGGGAGGGGACACACATCAAGGTAAGGGGGGTGTCATCTGGACCCCAGAAGAGAGCACAGTGGGAGTGGAGGTGTGTCTTCAGTTCTCTTGAAGCTCATGCAGCCACCTTAAAGAAGGTCATGGAACTGAATGTTCCATTTGCACGCGTGAAGTAAATGTATTTGTAAGTATAACTGCACGGGCCTGTGATGGCAGGGAGGTAACTTTGGAACCCTTGTGCTATCCTAGGCATGTTTACATTGGGAGTGGGGTCATCTGGACCCCACTCGACAGGGCAATAAACTTTTTATTTCAAGGACTTTTTATCTTCACTGGTGTCTGTGGCAGACCACCTGACAGATTCTGGATTTCCTGTTTGCTCTTTGGCATTCAGTGACACTTACCTGCTGGCTGAAGCTGATTTTAGTTGCTTACCTAGTGGTTTTTCTTCTGTTCAAGGATTTTCACCTGAAGTGAAAACTGAAGCTGAGCTAAAGCAAAGACTGAAGGAAAGTGAAGGGTGAAGAAAAGGGAAAACTAAAGTGGAAAAAAAGAAATCTTAAAGCCAAGCTTAAGTTAAAACATAATCAAACACAAAGAAGACAGAAAAGAAAGCTCAAGAAAATAAAGAGGAAAGTAAAAACTCACTTTGAAAGTTCAAAAACCACACTCGAAGAAAAACCTAAAGTAAAATTACTACAGGGAAATCACTACTAATAGAAAAAAATGATTTCTGTTGTTTCACGTCGAACTACAAGAACTGTGTGGAGACTGTTTCCCACAATGCATTGTTCTGAAATCAATGCAGCTTGAAGCCGGCGCAGCCAGCATGCACCGCAATCCAGGCGACCTGCGCAGCGCCGCGTCCGCCTCGGTCATCTCAAACATGCTTACAGAAGCTGATGTTACTGGATGCTACTCGGAAGTTTCAGTGCAAGTTCAAAAGGAGGGCCAGTCCCAGCACCTTTGACCTCTCCTGCCCCCTCATCAGTGTTAAAATCTTCATTCATTTGTCACACACCGAGGTCTGTGAAATTTGTTCTCTGCCATCACCTGGAGGAGTGATAAGCTGCAGATTCAGCTCAGAAACCATTTGGTGGTGTAACCCCCCATCCAACCCCTTAATGCTGAGTGAGTAATGGGAGGTACTGGGTCCCATTTTTAAGAGTCTTTGGTTTGACGCAGCCAGGATTTGAACCCTCAACCTTTCAATCTCAGGGCAGACACTCTACCACAAGCCCATTGATTAAGACAACACTAAGTAATACTATATGAATTCATTTCCTCCCAATCTGTTAATGTCTAGTTTCCTGTGTTTGACATGTCTTTACTGATGTAAACTTCTGATGATTGATTGTTTTGAACATTCATATTTTTTTCTTGATTGCTTGAAATAAACCATCTAATCTCTAATCTGATTTACACCCCTCTCACCTGGTTTCACTTATACCACTTAGACCGAATTCACCCTGCTCAAAATCTTTTACTACCAGCCTCCGACCATCAATTCAGGTGTGTCCCAGGGCTCTGTCCTGGGGCCTCCGCTTTTTATTACCTACAGTATACTTCCTCTTGGTAATATTTTAAGGATATTCAGCATCAACTTCCATTACTTTACTGATGACATCCTGTCTAGCAAACCCAATTCACCCCCCCCCCCCCCCCTTGCCTTTCAGACATTGAATCCTGGTTCACCTGTAAAAACTGAAGATTCAACAGTGACACAGCAGCTCCGTCTCATAGGAACTGCATCTAATATTAAGGTTTTTTCAGAACATAGACAGAACCCTGGTACCACCCTCCCCTCAGGTGAAGAGTCTGTGTCTCCTGAAGGAAATCACTTTATCCAATGGTCCACACACTTTCACATTTCACCCCCCCTCCCTCACTGCCAGCTGTGTTACCTCACATCTCCCTAGCTCACTACAACATCACCTCCTGTTCTCCATCCACCTCATTGGCTCCCAGTAGATCAAAGGATTGAGAACTAAATCCATCCATAACCTTGTTCTTTCAAATCTCCTCCAAATGTCCCCCCCCTCCCGTTCCTTCAGCTCCTCCTCCTTTCACCTCACGGTGCCACGTCCTCACTTCAGCAGTCATTCTACCCCTGAAGCTCTCCTCCATCGATATCTAAAGCTTTAACTTGCTGGACGAGACACATGAGAAACGTGTGATTCCATATCTTTACAGAGTGACTGATCATCCTGGTTGTTGATTCTGTCTGTCTTTATTTCATTAATGCACACTCTTAGCATTTTAGATTACATAAAAGGTAAATAATGTAAGCTTGTGTAGTGCTTTGTCATCTTCCTCACAGGTCCACAGCGCTTCACAGTCACAGTCCCATTTAAAATGCACACACACACATTCACACACTGCTGAACTCTACAACCTATAACCACCAGGAATAAAGTCAGTTCAGCGTGACTTGGACACACGGGTGGGCAGGGCAGGAACCAAACCTGTGATCCTCTGGTCAGAGGTCGACCGCTCTCCTTCAGCACCACGGCTCTCCGAGGGTTTGGTTCTTGGATAAAATGTTTTTTTTCATCACAGTAACATGTTGAAAAGGTTCTTTTACCATAACTAATGACACCCTCCCACATGCACAAACACACCCCACTCTTTATGTCATTGAATTATTACATCTTAGCAGATCCAGCTGAGTCCCACTGAACCTGTGACAACACAAGAGTGAGTGACTGGGGGTCAGAAGGTCATGCAGTGTGCAGCCTCCGCCGCTCACCTGGTTGTAGAGGGCGCAGATGTGCAGAGCCGTGTTCCCGGAGGCGTTCTGTGCGCTCATGTCTGCTCCATAGAACAGTAGATGTTCCAGGTGCTGCACGTGTCCATGACGGCACGCCTGCACACACACACACACACACGCACACACACCCCAGTTAGCCTTCCACTCCCTGTGAGAGCAGGCGCAGGGAGACAACTCCAACACTAGATGTCACTGTGCTGCAGAGCAGATCACTGAGGATGAGGAGGGAGCAGCTGGTACCCTCAGTTTGAACCCAGCATTCAAAGGTTGGGGGGGGGGTCTCAGAAGATCACTTGTAGTTGAGTAATTTAATTTCTGAATTCATCTGAAGCTGCAGATGAATGTGAAAGTGTTTGTAAAGTAGTTATCTCCACAAAGAATACTGATGACAAACATGTTTTTACATTAAAGTTACAGGAAAATAACTAGTTACATTAAGTTAGACCGCCATGAACAGGGAGGAGGGGGCCTTCCTGCTCTCCCTTACTTGGAGCAACGTCCTCCAGCAGCGAGCCGGACAGCGGGGGCGGAGTCACCTGTTAGACTTTGACAGGTGACTCCGCCTCAGAGACAATCAGCTGTTTTCTACGTGTCACACTCCACCACCTGGGACGACTCTGATGAAGACAGAACGTCTCCAACAAAACATGTCAGGTATGAAACAATCATGTGTCTGATGACAAAATAATTAAAACAGTTATGAATAAAACAGACACTATGAACTTTATCACATTAATAGGTTACATTGAGTTTTAAAGTATTGGAAGTAAAAGCTCAGACTTGATAATTTACGATTAAAATCTTAACAACAATTGTTCTCCTTCTATGATACTTTCCTATTCAATAGTTCATGTAAGTGGCACGTGCTGCAGTTTTTCTAATATTTATAAAGCAGGGAAACAGAAAATCACCTCAATTCACTGAGATTCATTGAATGCAGATCTTTTAAATCAGTCTTTGTGGACTTTGCATTCTCTACATGAGGTTGTCTTAGGGAAGGTTCACAAGATTTCCAAGTAAATCAATACTTTTTGATCTAATGTCTATTAAATATAGAAGCTCAAAGCAGAAATAAAGGAACAAAGATGTGCATCTTTAGTTACTTTCAGAGTGTGAACAGTTTTTCTCACTTTTTCTTCTCACTGTTTTCACTGGTGCCTTTGTATGTTTATTTATTATTATTTTTATGCAGCCAGAGGGTTTGTTACAATCTGTTCATATTTGCTCTTATCTTCCTTTATTAGACCTTTTATCACACTATAGCTCTAAAACTTGAAATGACATGCACATTATTTTGTTCTCTGTATATTACAACTAATACGAGCAGTTGTGTGAAATTACCTTGAGGAGGTCAAAGATTTTATGAAATTCATCAAAATGGTAATGAAGTAAAGATCAGAGAGTGGTCTGGATTTGAATATTGACACAAAGAGGCTGAAAATGGAAAACTTATCAGAAAGTGACTGTGTCATTAAATGAGTAGATAATCTTTCAGTAAAAGGAAAACGTCAACCAAAAAAGCATCCCTTTAAGCCACAATTGTCACCTAAAATCCTGCGGTTTTATGTTTACATGGTTTCTTCTCCATTCTCAACCATGCACAGGCGTAAATGACTTTTTTGAACACACTTCATACATTTATAAGTCTATTTTTCAGCATATTGAAGAGTATTGCCCTCTCCTGCTTTTTCCCGAACATTTACAGAAAATTAAACATTCAGGAATTATTGTGAAAGGTCTGACAACTGCTTCAAAGAACCTGTTTTAAATGCCTCTTTCGAGGCCCGGTCCCACTGGCTTTCACTGCCATATCACTGCTGGAGCATGTCAGAAATGTCATCCCTGTGGTAGTGGACTGATGGTGCAACGGCAGATGTGACAGCAAAATAGACGCACATACACGCGGTACAAAATTTGGCCGCTGTTACAGGCAGAAAGAATTTTTGAAGACTGCGTGTGGAACCAGTGGTACAGCTGTGGAATGGCCGTGGAACAGAAGGTAACAGCAGTTTCAGTGCGAAATCGGGCCATGGAACCAACGCTGGCACACGCGCTTGGATGCCGAAATTCCGGGTTCGTACATGCTTGTAGCACGGCCGTTTCCCCAGCCAGTCTGCGTTTATATCACTGCTAATAGCGTGGGAGGTATGGAGTCTCGAAGGAGCCAAAATGAAATGAATATATACACCATTACATCAATAAACAAATGTGCCATTAATTATTTAAAAGTGGCAATAAATAAATAAATAAATGTTGAAATAAATAAATGAATGTTGAAATAAATGTGGCATTAAAATATTAAAATACAACATTTAAATATTTCATAACATATTTATCTATTTCATTGCCATTGTGGGTTATTTATTTATTTCAACATTTATTTATTTAATGCCACTTTTAAATAATTAATGGCATATTTATTTATTTATTTAATGATGTATATTTTTATTTCATTTTGGCTCCTTCGAGACTCCATAGAGAGGACGTGCTTACATGTTATTAAGCTGTGCTCTGGCAGTGAAGTGGCAGTGGAATGGACTCCAGCGTCTGCATCACTGCTATTCCACCAACATGCAAAAAGTTAGTGCGTCTAAGCGTGTGTGGCAGATTTTCCAAATTTTTTACCCCTGATATGGCCGTCGAATCCTGTGGGACCGGGCCCAGATCCAGATGAGAAGATCTCCTTTCATGTTCAGGAATTGTGTGGGTTGACAAGGGTGGTACATTGGAGTTAATATAGCTAGAATGGAGGGAGGCTTTCTCATGAAAGCTCAACAAAAGAGGCAACACAACCTGCATGTTTTTACAGTTTTAAAAAGTTTGGCTTTCAGTCGGCTCCAGATGTGAGAAGAATACATGGTCCTGGGTTCCCCATCATTTTTCTCTTCTGGTAATTATGTTATCAGTAAAGCAACGGCTAGGAATGACTCCCGCTTTATTTAGAAAAGCAGCTGGTATAACAGCTGTGAGAAGGGTTGCAGCATCTCATCGTGCTGAAGTCGCTTTGCTAATATCACAAAATATCTCTGAAGGAGCGGGACTTGCTAACTTTCAACAATCTTACTGTGTGACTGCTAGCAGTTAGCCGCATGCAGCTTAAAATTTATATATAGAAAAACAGATGTAGAGATTTGCACAAGAGGTATAAATAAAAGAGATTCAGGACCAAATTTAATGAAATAGTGGCCTTCATCAGAGGAACCAAGCTGGAATCCACTGCCAGATAACATCAGAAACTGTGAAAACGATGCATGTGTGACGAAGTGGCTGAGACGTTTGGCTCCGTGTGCAGCATGGTTACAGCAGGTAAACACAGGCAAGGCATGGTCAGGAAACAGGCCAGGGGCAGAGCAAGGAGCAAGGCAGGGCAATAAAACAGGCAGGGGTCAAACAGAGAATAAACACAGACTGAATCCACTGGAGAACACGTCAAGATTTCACATGGAGCAGAGTGGAGAGCAGGTTAAATACAGAATGTGGATTAACATGAATGAGGACCAGCAGGTGAAGGTAGGAGCAGCAGCAGATGCATGATGGGACATGGAGTAAGTTAGTGAACAGATGTTCCCTATGGTGGTCGGAGGAGGACATGACTGACAGTCCCAGTCCCATTCATCCATTCACACACTGAATGAATGAATGTTAGCACCAACCAACCTGGGGTTCAGCGTCTTGCTCAAGGACACCTTAATTCAATTCAATTCAATTCAATTCAATTTTATTTATATAGCCCAATATCACAAATTCAATTTGCCTCATTGGGCTTCATGCCTGCAGTTTTTACAGATGCACAGATGGAGTCATAAAATATGCACAATAGGTAAAAACAAACAGACTATAAAGAACAGGTCATCCCTGTCCTTAGACCCTCCCTCGCGGTAAGGAAAAACTCCTAAAAAAAACCTGAGTCAGGAAAAAAAAGAAGAAACCTTAGGGATTCCCACATGAGGGAGAGATCCCATCCCAGGACGGACAGGCGATACCAGAACGGTTAAAGAAAAGTTAGCTGCTAAAACTGCATAGATGAGTAGAGTTCATTCATATAGAGCTGAGTTCATTCATATAGAGCTGAGGGACGAGTGATGATTAAGTCCATAGTCCAGATGAGGCAGAACTGCAGACCACGACCAGGAGCAGGAGGACAGACAACGACCCACAGGAATCACTCCCACTCAGAGATGCAGGATGGTGACGGATGGTGACGGGCTTCATCCAGATGGCCGGGGCTTCGTCAGGATCACCAACAAGTCTCCCGGAAACTGCAATCTCTCCCGGTCTCCCACTTAATGACTTCATGACCACCCCAGCTTTCAAAAATGTAAGTGAATGCCAGTGATTGCAAACTCAACTTCAAAAGATTTCAATGATTGTCCACATGATGAATCCATCAAGTTCATTCATTCAAGCCAGGTTCCCCTCTGCCATGCAAAGGAGGTCATCTGTGCACCAGACCTCTTCTCCCAGAGGAACCGTTAAAGAGAGCAATCAGTCTGCAGATCAATCGAGTGCAATCCTGAATTCTGATGTTTGTTTTGGTTGGTTGAAGACTAAAAAGTTCAGTCAGACCTCGAGTAAAAATCCTAAATATTCTTTCTTTTTGTCACTAAAGTACCGCGGAGCTTTAGCTGCACTAAACTTGAACACCAAGAACTGCAGCCAGTGGAGGGAGCAGTGAGAGCTGCTGGTGTCTGGAGAGTTCTGTGCTTCATTATTGTGTTATCTGCTGCAGGTAAAACGTCCCGATAAGGCGTTTGTAGGATGTGCAAGACTGTAAGACTGATTAAAGAGAAAGCAGTTCACTTGATGGAGCGCTGCGGCTTTGGTGGTAACTCAGGGAGGGAGGAAGCTGAGGGTCCAGAAGAGGGAAGACCTTCCCTCACAAGAAGGATGGAACGATTTAGTCAAGCGGTTCGATTCAATTCACAATTTTGATTTTTTTCAAATTTTTTTACACAACAAATTAAAAGGTATTTTAAAGTCAGGATGTTTTCTTTTTACATCAAACTGTCTGTTTTCCTACTAACAGAAAGGATTCAATACAAATACAGAATTAAGCATAATACTTGAGTGATCATTTCATTTGTGACGGTCCGTTCCACACCCGCGCCCATTCAGCAGCACGCACCCCCCCATTCACTGACCGTGCTGAATGTTCAACCTGGTTCAACATTTTTATTCATAATCGCAGCAGTGCTGCACCATGACCAATCAGGGGCCTGGATTTAGGAGTGGTGGGTGGATATCTTCCACTTCACAGCAGGAAGTACCAAACCTGATCATGAAGGAGAACTGAATCATTGGAGTTTGTGTCCGGTTGAACTTATATGACATCCAGACAGACTTTAAAGGAACAGAATCATGAAAACAAAAAACCCTGCAGAAAGATTTGGGGGACTTGCTGTTTTGACGTTTTACTCTGAGATTCTCTCTCTTGTAGGTGGTGGAAGAGCTCTACTGAACAGTAAAAATACAATAGAAGAAGAATCTCCTTCTGCAGATCCCTGTGTGAGCGCGCTGCTCAAGCTGCTGAGCGTTCATTAACCTGCGTAGAGCGCCGATGTGTAAGCACCGTGAACCGGGAATTCTGGTGTGTGTGTTTCATTGGAAGTGTGCGGCCGGTGTGTAAGCACCAACACACACACAGGCGCACCTGGATGGAAAGCTGTCAAACCGATTTTTTACATTTTCTGCATCGATGAACATCTTGATTTTAAGAGTTTAAATGTTTTTTTTACAGATTCCAAAGAATCTTAACATCCTCACTCACAAAGTTTCCTCATCTCCCCAACTCTCCTGCTGGATTAGCTGACGCTCTCGCCCTGCATTAAGAAGGCCCTAATGCAGAGAAAATACACTCACCCCCATTTGTCTGTGCATAATTCTTGATCTGTGCATAACTTTGGATTTGTGCTTCATAAAATGCAATTGACACATGCACAACTTAAAATGACACCAGTTTGAAACCAATTACACACACAAAACCACTTTATGCACAATTCTGGTGTGAGACTCTTGTCATGTCTCAGAATTCTCTGTAAATGATGCGTTTACATGCTGCTGGAATGCTGGGTCATCAGAGCTTTCTTTCTAGCTGCATTAAGCTTAGATTGGGAGTATTATCTGGTTAAACTTGACATTTTTCTCACTTTCTTAAACAGGTATGCCTGATAATTAATAGAAAAGAGTCTAAACAATATAGTTTTCATATATTCATCAGTGTTTTCTGTCAGTATCAAATAATAATACATACACATACAGTGCCCTCTTGTTAGCAGAAATATAATCAGCACAGGCCTATTTATTCTTTTTAAAAACACATATTAGTCTCAGTATGTGTTGCACCCCCATCCCAAAAAAAGAACAAAACAAAACCAAATTTATATTACAAAATTATAGCATTTCCGGCTCAAACTAAATGAATTCATTTGCCATTTTTTTCATAATATGGACATAACCATGCTGGAAGCAGAAGATAGTGATTGGTCTGAGTCAATGTTTCTATGGCAACCACTGTCACCAGTTTGACTGAGCTTGCTGGAAGTCCACACCCCTTCCACTGAAATCTGTCAGTTTACCACATGCTTTTACTGAGGCATCTGATTGGTCGGTTTAAAACTTAAATAGCTTAAACTACAACAAAACATCATGAAAAAAGAAAAGGATTATCAAAAACATGTCAGAATGTATGGAAGTCTATGGGATTTTGTATGTACTTCCTTCCACACTTACCAGTGGCTCCTTTATTTTACCATTTGTCTGCTGAGAATCTGCTGTGATGACATCAGGGGGATCTGCATTACTCTCTTACCAGTTTCCCTCCAGTTCAGTAAGTCATTAAAGGAGCGACCATGCTCACTTCCTGGTTCTTGAATAGGAGATTGGCTGTTTATGTAAGCACTTTAAAGCCCATCACATACAGAGATCAGCACAGAGGTTCTGGCCCGTCCCTCTCCCATCCAGCAGAACCTTCATCAGGTGTGCACTCAGCGGATGATTACCTGGTGAACCTCGTGCCAGCCGTTTTCATCCTGGCCGCACACGGAGGCGTGGTGTTTGAGCAGGAGCTCGCAGCAGCCCGGGTCCCCCCCCACCACCACGCTGTGGTACAGAGGAGTCAGGCCGCGGCTGTCCTTGTAATCAGGAGAAGCTCCCAGCTCCAGCAGAGTCTGAGGGAGGAGCAGGAGGACACACCAAAGATCAATCAGGGTCTGAGCAGACAGCAGTGGTCTGCAGGTTACCAATAATGAGAATCTTTGGATGAACATCACTAGCATTCCTGCACTGTGATCTCTACAGCTTTTCTTTGTACACCAAATGTTGGAGAACTTCAATCATCCAGAAAAGCACCTGATTGAATAAGATGTAACAAAGATGGAGAAAAGAGGAAATGCTCGGATTAAGAGATGGACTGGAAGAGTTAAAAGATAAATATCGCAACAAGTTTCTGCAGAAACGTCTTCCGGACCCTCACAAGATGCTAAGGAACAGGACTGCATGAGTTCAAGCAAAGCAATCTAGAAAAGTCAGCTTGGAGTGTTGACTCCAGAACCTGCAGTGGCGGGAAGATGTTTACCATCAGTATGACATGGTTCTTGGAGCGGGAAGCTTTGTGAAGGGCGGTCATGCCGTCTTTGGCTCTGAAGTCCAGATGAGCTCCTCCGTTCTTCAGCACCTTGATCATCTCCACCATGTTGTTGAGATGAGCAGCGAACGTCAGAGGACTCTCTAGACAAGAGACAAAACGTTGGAGTGACGCTCTCACAAGCTTAATCAAAGAAAGTTTATGAGATTCATTTATAAAACAAGAACACAACTTTGCTACTTCAAACAAACAATTGGATCAGAACCAGATTACAAGTACTTTGCAAAACTGTAGAATGCAATAACTAAGTCGAGATGTAGATCTATGGCCTTCTGACTCCTCTGGCATCACTGGACAAACTTAGTGAAAACAGATGGAATTAGAAGAAGCACGTTCCTGTGATGAGCTCGATAAGGTGGCATTCACCTGTTGCTCACACATTGTTTTAGGAATATTGTGAAAGTTGAATACAAGAATCGTAGTTTAATCTGAACAAAACATATGACATAAGATGTAAACATATCAGCAATGAGGAAACGTCTGTTGAGTTAACTCTTGACATAGATCTGTTTGTGGTGAGCAAAACATGAAGCAGTTGCTATGGAGATCCAGTAACCCAACAGAGAAGCAGACAAACTGAGGGGGGTGTAGGAGGTGAAAAGGGGGCAAGACACGCTGCTCACGGCTTTCATTTTCATTTTGCTTTTACACATTTGGATTCAGTCCTTGTCAGCTGTTGTCATAATAAAATACATCTTTGTTCAGCTACCAACACTGACATCTTTGAATTCTCAAGCAGAAAGAAGAACCTAATGAAAGGGAGGATCAGGCATGAGCATGCTGGGAGATTTTGGATCATTTTGGATTAAAAGATCACTTTTGAGGCCTAGAAGCAAACAAGATCATTCTGGAATGTACGGTCTTCATTTCCTCGTCAATCAGAGCGCCTCTCAAACATTTCCTCATGCATCATTTAATCACATTATCTTTGTACATACTCTGCTATTTAATAAGGCTTTTACAAGCTTTGCTTCCCCACTCTGAGTCACTTTAGCTCTGAGAGAAAGGAAAGCAGGTTAAGTGCCCAGGTAGGACTTAGAGGTGATTAGAAATCTCATTGTAAAACAAGGTCATCATAACAAGACACTTACGACAGATGTGTCCTACTTTAACTCTGTCTTTTTCCACACTTTTATTATCTTTGGGAATATAGTCTTTGTGAAAGCAGATGAAATCCAGGAATGATTATATCAGTGAGTTTTTTTTAAAACAACACTTTCCCAACAAATGACAAGGTCACAAAGTAAAGTTACCAATGTTTATGACAGATGCAGATGTCAGCAGGTTGCAGAGTTTCCATCGCAAGAACAATGAAGTACAAATAAAGGTCGCTAAAAACGTTGACATAAACAGTTTTCTCAAATTCCATTTACAATCAATGCAACTTAAATCTGAAATTAATCCACAAAAATGACACAGACACCCTAAAACAAAGGAACATTTTCAAAATCATTTTTAGAAAATGCTGTTTGTGCAAAGCTCTTTTGTTTAACTCATTTTAAAACACATTTATGAAGAGTGTCCTTGGGTCAGTTCAACGCTATACTGACTGTTTACCAGGACTTCATACTTTGAATTCAATTCTCTCTCTCTACACCTACCTACCTACATACATACATACATCTAAAAAATAAAACACACCCCCCTCCCCTCGGCAGGTGGTTTCTCCTCTCAGCTCGGGTCCTCTACCAGAGTCTGAGAGCTTGAGGGTCCTGCAGGATCTTCTCTTTTCTGAGGTCTTTCCAGGATCTGCTCTAGCCCCTCCTCCAGTTTGGAGGAGTATATTTCTATTAATTACTGTTTTTAACTCTGAACATTTCTAAATTCTGAAGTCGAGTTGCCTTTGAAGGCAGCTACACATGGCTTTAGATACTTTGTACATTTCAGTGGTTGATTCTTCAATTTCTGGTGAAACTTTTGAAACTGTGCTTAACTCTATTTAGGTGCTTGTGTGGGTTGATGTAAAGTCTTTTTTCTAAATAATTTATTGTTGTCAGTTGAAGGTTTTTGGCTCCTGGTGGTTGTAAACTCCTGTCACTTCTGCCTTACTGTTTGTATTCTTTGTAGTGAAAAGCACTTGAACAGTTTGATATTTTTCTTGCTCTATATTTAGACGTTGACACAGTTGCAGTTCTTGGAATGAAAGCTCAGCCTTGTATTTCTGAAACAACCATCACTCACTCTTCTACGCCTGCTGGTGACAAGCAATGGGGATTTTCTGAAGCCTTTTTCTCCACATAAATGAATTCTTCAGGTTACCAGGGTTAAAAAGATCTGAAAAAGGTTTCAAGCTCTTGAAAAGCAGCGTGTTTTTGCAGGAGGATGAATGAAGGGAATCCTCCAGCAGTGCTGACTGTGCGCAGATTCAACCATTAAGATTTCCTTTTATTCAGCTCCTCACACTCAGAGCTTCACTCCAGGTTCAATCAATAGGCAGATAAAAAGTCCACATTCGTCTCTAGGTCACTACGATGAAGCAGAAGCTCTGAGAGCCTCGGTTTTCCATCCAACTTGTCATCTCATTTCACCTTTATCTGCCTCAGTGGATGATCTTCTCGCTCCACTCAGCGTGTTGTAAGCACAGCTGTGGATCAGATGCTCTCAGCACGCCGAGTAAATGGTCATAATAAACACCGTCGCTTTAACTGCCGATGTCAATAGCATTTAAACGAGACAAATCCTGGCAACAAGGTCCTGAAGACCAGCTGTTTGAGGCTGGAATGGGAAAGTTCTGGGCGGGTTCTGTTTCCCACTTTGATAATCTCTTCATCCGGCTCTGCTCATTAAAAATGTTTCTTTTCAGGGTTCAAACCTCCGTTTTTGCTCCTCAGAGAGAACATCACTGACGGATTCTCAGGAGCGGATAACACGTCAGAGGCTCCAGCATTCAGACGCTCCTCCCTCCTCTCTGCAGAGCATTCGTGTCCATCCAGCGAAGGGCTGACCTCCTGCTGCCGAGTCACAGCAGAAACAGAAAGCTGGAAAAGGTCCAAACTTCAGACATCAGGGAAAGAGAAATGGGAAGGGATCTTTCGCCGGTCTCTTTTAGCAACTGTTCAAACATGCTTTAGGTGGAGATGATCAGGTCCGAGTTAACACGTGTTGTTAAATTCCTGAACTGATTACAGTAATATTTATTAATCATTTTGAGACTTTGCTTACAGAGTAAAATGTGGAACCCTCTATCTGGAAATCAGGGTAGCGAGACTCTAATATTAGATTGGATCAGCTCAACCACGTTACTGTTGTGATGGAAATGATCAATCTTCTACTTGGTTCTTTGGTACTTAGTTTTCACTAAATTCTAATGCTTTGATATGTAACGAGTCAGAACATTTTGACATCATTAAATTCAAAAGACAAGGCAGTCAAACATGATGTCTTTTTATCATTACAATTTTGGTGTGATTTAAATCTTAAAAATCAAAATTATAGTAATATCTATTTATTATTTTAAAAAACTCCAAACATTAGGAATAACTTGAGCTTTTAGTTGAAAACATACAACCAAATCATTTTAAACCACATTTATTCATATTTTAGCTGCTTTAAAATTTACCAAAATAATAAAAAAATATTTTAGAGTCTTTTATTTGATGAATTAAAAATAAAAATATAAAGAATATTTCTACAGAATTTCTCACAGTTAGTTAAACTTTTTTTGCGTAGATGCTTGACATGGAGTGACAAGACTTAACTAATGAGTCTCTTGTTTTAGGAATCGTTAACATTTTTCATTAAAGCTAAAGAGCCACAACAAGGCAGGAAAATGTGGCTCAGGAGCTGCAGGTAGCAGACCCCTGGCCTACAGGTCCCCGGATCTAACACGTTTCCCCCACACTGTATCCACTGATGCACATGCAAACATATTGGATTGGTGCTCAACAATCTGTTGTCTGGATGGTCCAAATGGCGATGGGGGAGTCCACGGCAGCAGACACAGTAGAACCCTGATTACCTCTGACCTCGTGTGTGAATGCTCCATCAGAACATCCAAACATGAGAAATCAACATTCTCTGAAAGAAACGTAGTAGAAATATGTCGAAAGGAAGACAATAAAATCCCAATAAAACCAAAAATGTAGATTTCATCACTGCAAAAGCGTAATTGAAATGTCTACTTTCCCTCCAGCATTATACTAGCATGTAGGAATACTGAAAGTGTTGTTTTTAACTATGAAAATGCCAAGGAGAATGCTGAAGGATTCTCCAAAGAGTAAATGATTGGAAAAGCATGGAGAAACTTCCACAGGCAGATTAGAAATGAAAGAGCCTGATGTCTGCTGAATTATTCAAAGGTTTAAGGATCTTTGTGTTTGCTGAAAGTTTGCTAAAGTTCTTTTCCCTCAAAAAGCTCAAAGTTTTGAAGAATGTGAATCATTACAGTCATTTTCAATGAGCTTTAAACATCTTAACATTTCAAAAACCAAAAAAGTGTGAGAAAAGCAAACGTGCCCTCAGGAATCTCCTGAACGTTCAGACACCAGAAGGGTCCAATCAGTTCCAAGTTTAAACTTAAACTCTTCTAAAAGAGTCAGAAGAGTATGTGAACAAAAAGTGCATGGTATATAGGAGAATTTGTCGTGTCCTCTCACACTGTTGGGGTTTTTGGAGATGACTTTCTCCTATAGAGCAGATTTATGCCAAACTGTGAGCGTGAGTTTGCTGACAAAGACTTTCACATTTATTCTGAGTTGTGTCTTCAGCTTGTGAGCATTACTGTGCGATCCTCACCTCTGGTTAAGCACATAGCATTTGAATGGTGTTAGGCTAAAGGTCATGACCCCACTCCACTCAGACACCCAGCCTTCAGCCGCTCTGCCTCTCCTGTCAGTCATATTTACAAGTTCACCCTCAGATTTTACCTGTCAACCCCAAAGGTCCATTTAAAAATGTAGTATTACATTGTACTACATTGTATTTAGTAAAATGTAAATGCTAATAAAATGAACAAAACCAGACCTTGACAGAGCATTTGAGATTGTTTTCAGCAGATGAAAGAATTTCACAGACAAAACGTGGAAATTGCTTTAAAACGGAGAAGCAGAAGCTCAAATTATTAACAATTTTCTGATGAAAGAAAAAAACTACTTCTAACCAGGAATAGAATTATGCAATCGATTCTAACTGTCACCTGATAACAAGAATTTGTGCAAATCGCTGTGCAGCTGAAAGGGAGAATTTGTTGACTTTAATGAGATGTTGCAGCTTTGTGAGTGACAGCAAACACAGCGTTCAGTGTCAGCTCAGGTGCAGAGAGTCTAATCAGAGGACAGGAGGGAGTCTGGAAAAACCTGGTTATTCTGAGGCAGAGCGGGAAAATGGCTAAAAGATATGAGTCCAGATGTTAAACCTGTTCAACAAAGAGAAGTGTCCTGAATTTAACTAGCTGCATTTGCATTGACCAATGCTACTTTCTATTTCCAAAGAAAACAGCAGAACAGTGAGCCTTCTTTTGCTGGTTGTTCTTTAAGTAGGAACCCCAATATTCCATCTCTGAACAATCACAGTTAACGTAAGATCTCTCAAACTAAAAGCTCATGACTCATTTTGCTTCAGGTAAAGGCTAAATTGAAGAGTTTAAGGTTACTCATTTAAACGGGTCCTACCATGATTTTAATCCTTTCAGAGTGAACTATATCCATATATGTGATCAATTATTACATTTGGACCACTAAAAAACAAATTATTTATGAAATATTAGTTATATTTTGTGACTTTGTTCATACCCTGAAGTAAAACAGCTCGATTCCTGAAGCTCCGCCTGCAGCTGCATCTGCTGCTGTCCACTTCATGACATCACCCCACACAAAATCCATGTCTGTATTTCTCCCATGAAAATAATCCAAACTTCTTCAAAGATGGATGCACATATGATATATCTGCCTTTAGTTGGTCACTAAACTCCTTCACAACACAAATACATGGCTTCTGCACGGCCAGGGGGACCGGGTGTTGGGGGGTCTTAAAGGAGCGCAGCGTCTAAAGTAACAAACACCTGTTTGAGCTGGAATTTATTGAAGACAGGACACAACTGGAACATATATGGTATTCTGCATCTAGAATGAAAGGTTTTTTTTCCTGACTATCACTGGTAAGGGATAGATTGAGTGTTGTGTAAGCTGGGGGGGCGGAGCTTGCAGCACAGACTCTTCCTGGAGGGAAGTGTTAGCATCGATCTTACATCAGCACGTTTCCACCCGCTGGTTTTCGTGGGTATGGGAGGGGCTGCTGCAGACAGTGCAGGTTTTTAGAGGATTACTCTCAAATGCATGAACACATCAAATACAGTTTTGGGTTCTTTATAGTGAGGAGTGGACAGTATAATGCATTTAAAACCTCAAAAGTAGAATTTGAATGGTAGAGCCCCGTTTACCTCATCCAAATGTACCACTGGAAACATTTTGATAAACCCCCCCCATACACACATAAAGTTACATTTCGTATCTTTTACTCATCAAACGTCATCCAGCTCTGATGACCATGTCCCTTTAAAAGCCCAACTTTAACACCAGTAACTATGACCAAACGGCATTAGCTGTATGTGAGTCTCATATCACATAAAGGAAATAGTTCACTCACAGCTCCAACCAAATGAAGTCAATTAAATCACAATTTTTACTCAATACACATACATGCTGGAACCAGATGTGGTCAATAAGCAGTGATTGATCCAAGTCAAAGTCATTGTTTCTATAGCTACGTTTCCATATGCCAAAAACGTGATCAAAATTCCAGAAATGTTGAAAAACAGTGTCTCAATGAGACTGTTTCCATTGAATTCCATTGTGAGCAAACACAAACCAACTCAAGCAATAAACCATTAAAACACCACAGTGGAGGAGAACAAGTTTTTTTTATTTTTAGTTGATTCATTAAAAAGGAGTATTTTAACATCACAGCAGTGTGGCGTGCTGCACACAAGCAGCAGCAAACCCATCGACAGTCGCAGATGCACGTGAGAAGCATGTTCCTCCTTTATTTTTTAAACAGTCGTCCGAACAAGTGAGCTGCTGGAGGCTTTTTTCTGGTTGAAAACACAACAAGATCCATTAAAGTTCCTGTCCCGGCACTAGTGATGATCTGTCAAAGGAGACGTCTGCATCTTACAAAGGATGCAACCTGCAAAAGCGTGGCTATGGGTGAAGCTTTGATGAAGTTTTGGTTATTGATTTTACGCAGGAGCTGTGAATCTAATGCAGCTTGTGAGCTGTGACGCTGTTGGACCTCTCTTGGCCCCCCGCTGTGCAGCACTCAGCCACTTCCTACCAAGGTTCTTTACATTTTTTGGCTAAAGGTGTCAGGATCTGGGTGCAGACACAAATGCTGGACACAGAATGGTTCCAATAAAGTCCTTGCTTATCTCAGCTCAAAGCAAAACTGTAAAAAAAGGCTAGAGAACTGGTGACACTCGTAAGGCTCACGAGACGATCTGGCAACGGTTGGCAGGAGAACGCAGGCTAAAAAAGGAGAGTGTGACAATCAAGCACAGGTGTACTCGTGCAGAAGAAAGAGAGGACAAAAAAGGTCGACACAACCACACCCCTGATCCCTGTCCCTACAAAAAGGACAAACAAAAGCAGCTTTCTTGCAAAAAACAAAAGAATTTTTCAAATGCAGCTTTGACCAGAGTGTAAAAAAATAGAGTCATGCTGCTTTAATCTGATAAACGTATGAACTAGACCGCATAGATGCTGGCCAGCTGCTTGGTACTGAGAAGATCCACAGCTGGTTTCTTGTCAGAGCTTTGAATCTGTAGGAAATCGTGTGTGCAGATAAAACAAGAACAGTTCAACGAGGTTGTGCATGGAAATGTTACACGTTGTATTACAGTAGATATAGTGATGCTTGAAAAGCTCGATCAGGCTCTGAATATCTTTGTTTGAAACTTATGACCTGTAGGTCATGATCTGATCAATCGGATTCTGGAGATGAAAACTGAAACCGTACTGTGAATGCAGTGATTCTTCAAAGGTCTTGTGGTGTGCAGCCTCACCTCCTGTGTCACTGTCATGGTAGTTGGGATCGAAGCCTCTCTCCAACATCTTGGCAACTTTCTCCACCTGATCGTGTTGAATGAAGTCCATGAACTTCTTTAAATTGGCCTGCAGAGGATGAAAAAAGGGATTTTTGTAAGAGAGAATGACATTTCCTCCAGAAATGATTTGGTAAAAGCTGACAGCTAAAGCTGGTCACTAAGGACGCTAATGCTAACAGCTAAATGGCAGAAAAAGGAGAGACTCTGAAACCATAAGAACTCCTTCCCCTGACAGGCACTATCAGTCCAGACAAGGTCTGATAAACACACACGTTGTTGTAAATCCACAGACATGTTTAAAAATATGAGCTTTGATTACAAAAAAGTCCAATGAGTCAACCGGAGTTTGAATGGTCATGAAATGTTTGAGGGATTTTGTTCCTTTTTTGGGACTAACCAAAAGCAGGGATGTTCTAAACAGCCAGAATCTTTGTGTTCTTCAAAGAGCAAATGAAGAGAAGAAAGGGCACAACAGTGATCACCAGCACAACCAGGGAGAAGACGTTCTCCTCAGGAGAGGAGAGCCTAAAGAGTCAAACGTGATGAGGAGGAGAGGAGGTGTACACAGAGACGGGGAGGAAGTGAGGAGGTCTTCCAGGTAAACAGTGGAATACAGAGTAAAGAGAGGAGGGTGTGGGGGTGACAGCGCTGAAAAGGTGGTGTTTATGTGCTCCCTTCTCCTCGACTCTGCTTTTTTTTCCAGGCCGTAGGACAAAAATAGATAAGAGAGCAGCTCCCCAATGGAGGAGAGAAATGAGGAGAGGAGACAGCAGAACAGGAGATGACAATAAAAGAAAAGACTCATTTCATTTCTACTTTGTGGAACAATTATGGAGATGATTAGTCTGAAACCACAGCTTCTGACGGAAACAAAAACCCAGAGGTTGGTTTGGGTTCAGATTAGATTTACAAATGAATAAATTAGGCCCAAAAAGAATAGAGTTTACCCTCAAAACAAAAGTATAACACTGAAAATCATTGGGGTTGGTGTCAAACCTCTTCCTTTTAATGTCATCATGAAGCAAACTAACCAGGATGGGTTTTTTGTTTTTTGGATTCTTTTTGTTCCAGATTTTCCTTACAGACACAGAAACCATCAGAGGAAATCTAATTTCTACCACAAACTCACAAAAATATTCCTGAATCATTTTTCCAATCCGGCTTTGTTCCTAACATCCTTGAACTCGGTTGAGGTTAGACCATAATCAATGCTTTTGGATGCTGTCATAGCATGACATACAGTTACTGATCCGGTCATAACAATAAGTAACAAAAACAAACATCTGCAGCATATATTGTTCCCACCGTGTCTATAAGAGATTCCCAGCCACCCTATGGAGGAAGGCCATATCCACCAGTTGTATTTGGGATCTCGTTCTTAAGGTCATGACCCAGAACTCATGATCATAGGTGAGTACTGGAACAGAGCTCGACCGATAAATTGAGCGTTTTGCTTTCTGGTTCAGCTCTTTCTTCACCACAACAGATTGGTGAAGTGACCGTATCACGGTGGGTGCAGCTCCGACTTCCCTCCCTCGTGAAGAAGACGCCAAGATATTTAAACTCCTCCACCTGAGGGAGGAGCACTCCACCCACCAAAAGAAGACAAACTACCTTTCTCCGGTCCAGAACCATGGCCTCAGACCCTCATCCCAGCCGCTTCACACTCGGCTGCAAACCGCTCCGATACATGCTGGAGGTCCTGGATCGATGAAGCCAACAGAGCAACATCATCTGCAAAGAGCAGAGAGGAAATCCCAAACCAGATCCCCTCTGAATCCTGGCTGCAACTAGAAATTCTGTCCAAGAAAAGGCTGCTTTGGTTGTACGGAGACTTGAATGACCTCAGTTAGACTCTTTGAACCTCATACGTATATAGATCTGGCCCACTGTTCCACGACAAGAACAGTTGTGGAACATTCTGGTGGTTCCTGGATCCAAGTGTGATCAGAGGTGTTTTGATGAACATGGATCAGTGACGGACATTCGGCCATGGGGGTTGGGGAGTGAAGAGTAGAGTAAACACTCAACTGAATTAACTGATCTATACCGTACTACTCCTTACTCCTTACCAAACTCAAGGCTATATTCACCAGCCTCTCTCAGTACCTAGCAGGCCCACATTCCTCATAATGTTTCATTTAGCTCGTACAACTTTTCCAATGAATCTGAAAACGTTATCTTCATCTGGATCTGTTTTCTCCATGCTTCATTTTTCTCTCTGGTTGCCATCTTCCTCTTTCCTCCCTCCCTGCCTTTGCATGTAGAATGAGAGCAGCTGTCAGACGCTTCCCTGTGTGCTGCCAGAGACATTTATGCTTTGGCTCCACAACAGGATTACAGTAAGAGCAGGATGGCAGCCCAGAGTTAGCCTCCAACAATGAAGAGGCTAAAAATCTCACTTAATTGTATAAATACATGTGAATTCCTGTTGGGGTGATGGAGCCGTCTGCTGCTGCTGGATTACTATTTATAGAGTCCATTTTCCAGGTGGCATACTGTGAATTTTTTAGCACAAAAGCAGCAGAAAGAGCTCTCACTGACAGATATGATCTGGAAAGTTTGCTGTGAGCTGTTTGGATTTGAAATTTGTTATTCTGCAGCTTCTCCAGCGTGACGTCCATCACGGTCCCCACGGTCCTTCTGAGTCCACTCTCTAAGCAGACTGAGGCAGACTGGAGTGTGACATGCTTGATCTTTGTTTGCATCCCTGACACCCTGCTAGTCGGACGTGCTGGGAGGACAGAGGTTTAGTGCCCACATGTACATGTACATGTGGGCACTAAACATGAGCACACGCGTGCTTCAGCTGAATCCTCCTGCTCAAACTGACATCCAGTAGTTCCTGATTGGAACACTTACTGGTTGAAGAGTTTTGATAAATAATCTGGATGAACTTTTTGTGATAGTTGGTTAAATGTACTTCAGTGGCTACAGAGATTTGGGGTCATTATCGATTGAAAAAAAATGAATGAGCGCACAGATAACAGCCACCCATCTTCTAACATTCCTCCATCCATCCAGGCGGACAACATGCTGTTATCTTTCTCTCCTCAGAAAATCTGTCAGTTGAGACCTTAGGCCTGTAAAGGCTGATGTTTTCAGGTTAATTCTTCCATAAAAAGCTGGATATGGCCGAGTCTAAAGCTTTAAACTATGTTAGTGGAAGTTATTTTAGGGATCATGGAGAACAAATAATTACTTTTTGGCAAAATGTCTGTTCTTATTGTGGCTACCTTGCCCATGAGTGACAGGGGCAGATTGACCCATCAGTTAGATCATCCAGAATGCTTTTCAGTAATGGAGTGTAATTTAGCTGCACCAGTTTTGATAATATGTAGAAGATTTTAGCAGCCTGAGTTGGAGGAGAATTCATTAATAATTGTTGCTGTTTCACTTATTGAACGTGATTTATGTAAGAAAGGTCATATGTCATCTGCATAGAGACTAATTTTATGGTGGTCATGTTTTGTTTTTAATTCCTTTAATGTTCTCATTCTGTCTTATTGCTGCAGCCAGAGGCTCAATGAATATTGCAAAGAGAGAGGGGGAGAGTGGACAGCCCTGTCTGGTTCCTCTTCCAAGAAAAAACCTGCTGGACGTCTGTTTGTTTGTTCTGACTGAAGCATTTGGATTATGATATAGTATTTTAATCCAATCAAGGAATGATTCCCCAAACCCAAACTTATGGAGGGCAGCGATGAGAAACTTCCAGTTTACTCTGTCAAATGCTTTTTCAGCATCCAACCAGAGTATGCTCACTTCATGCTTTTTAATAGTAGCAAAATCTATAACGTTAACTAGCCTGCGGACATTGTCACTCGAGTGTCTACCTTTAATAAATCCAGTTTGATCATGGTGAATTATATGCAGAGTGATTTTCTCTATTCTCTGTGCTAAAGCTTTATAAATAATTTTAACATCTGCATTAATCAGTGAAATGGGGCGATAGCTGGAAGGAACAGTGGGATCTTTCTCTGGTCTAAAATGATTATGTTTGCTGAATTCATATTAGGCAACAGTGATTGGCTTTCCTTGGTAAATGTGACAGTTTAAAAAAAGGTTTCTGCCAGCTGTTCCCAGAATTCTGTTGAGAACTTGTGGTGGAGGACCCAAACCCAGGACAACTTATTCCAGGTGTGTGAGTCAGGTTTATAGGGGACCGTTTGTTCTATTGTTTAAAGTTCTTTGTTATTTCTGTTTGGTTAGAGGTTGTTCAAAAGGCTGTGACTCACTATCATTTACTAAATGTCTGTTGGATTAAATATTAAAATTACATCTTGGAACTGCAGAGGGTTGCAAAAATTGAAAAAAGTTAATTCATTTTTTTTTCCTTAGCCACTTTGTCCCTTTTGGGGTCACGGGAGTGCCGGAGCCTAACCTGGCAGTTTTACATAATTACTAAAAGGTAACTTAACCAATTGTAACCGAAATGTGTACAACATTTATGTATGAGTACTCCTATCTGCAGTCAGAACAGCAGATCAGCTGTTTTCTCAAATTCCTCTGGATGATTTTAAACCAGTCGTGGATTATTTCTCTCTGACAAGTTAGACAAATGTTACAAGTACTTCAGTGAATGCTGCTTGTTTGATTATATATGTAATTATGATTGTATTCTTTTAATCTGTGAGACGTGGAGCTGCAGAAGATCTTTTCTCACCAGTTAAAAGTTTGCTTAATTTCTGTTCTCACATAATCATTGTAAACAGAGCAAGTGTGTTTGACATTCAAGTCAAACTTATCCATCCTTCCATCCAACCATCCATCCATCTTCTTCCGCTTCATCTAGGACCGGGTCGCGGGGGCAGCAGTCTAAGCAGAGATGCCCAGACTTCCCTCTCCCCGCCCACTTCCTCCAGCTCCTCTGGGGGGACCCCGAGGCGTTCCCAGGCCAGCCGAGAGACATAGTCTCTCCAACGTGTGCTGGGTCTTCCCCGGGGCCTCCGCCCAGTGGGACATGCCCGGAACACCTCTCCAAGGAGGCGTCCAGGAAGCATCCGGACCAGATGCCCGAGACCCCTCAACTGGCTCCTCTCGATGCGGAGGAGAAGCGGTTCAACTCCGAACTCCCTCCAGGTGACTGAGCTCCTCCCCCTATCTCTAAGGGAGCACCCAGCCACCTTCCAGAGAAAACTCATTTCAGCCGCTAGTAGTTGGGATCTGGTCATGACCCAGAGCTCATGATCATAGGTGAGTACTGGAACGAAGCTCGACCGGTAAATTGAGAGCTTTGCTTTCTGGCTCAGCTCTCTTTTACCACTAGGAGTTTAAGGAGTCTTATACCACTACGGACTGGTGCAGCGACCGCATAATGGCAGACGGCGCTCCAATCTGCCTGTCAATCTCATCTCCGGTCTTCCCTCACTCGTGAACAAGACCCCAAGATATTTAAACTCCTCCACCTGAGGCAGGAGCACTCCACCCTCTGAAAGTCAAACTTCTTCCTGTTGTAATGTTTTCTCCTGCGGTCAGTGAGCTGCTGTTAGCTCAGTCGTGGTTCTAACATCATTCCTCTTTGGTTTTGCTTCTGACCATAACTGAGACTGTCAAAATAGAATCAGTTAGAACAATATCTGCTCAAATGAAAGAGCAATATATTATCAACATTTTTTTCCAAAATAGATAAGGTAGGCTTTGTAACCATAGTATTTTGATTGCCTCTTGTAAAGTTTCTAAGCTGGAGATATTTAAATAAATGCTTCTTGTCCATGTTATATTTGATTTCACGAAAGGTCAAAAGTATATTGGATTCCGGCAAATATAGATCTTGTACCGTCCCAAGACCTTTGTCTTTCCATAACTTAAATATTGAATCTGCTCTACCAGGCAGAAATAGCTGATATCCCCATAATGGACTGAATTGTGATATGAGGCCTGGTTCTTTAAGAAGATTATTTACATGACTCCATACTCTTATCATGTTTTTAAGAATTGGATGTTTGGTTTGTTTCAATAATTTTCCTTTTGTATCTGAGTACTTGTAGGTGGGAAGAAGCAGATTTAATCCTTGAATTTCCATGTCGACCCAATGCAGGGAGCGATTAGTATAATAACACGATATAGATCTCAGCTGTGCAGGCCGGTAATATATCTGAAATTTTGGGCATTTTAGGCCTCCACGTTCACAGCGCATGATCTGAGACCACAATGTTATCATAAGAGCAATCATCAATTTATGATAACAGTTCTGTGGAAACTAAAAAGTAATCTATCCTAGAGTGTGTTTTAAAAGTACTTGAGTAGTAGGAGTAAACTTTGGTTTGTGGATTTCTTTCTCGCCATATATCTATTAACCTCAGATCTCTAATAAATCGATGTATAGTGGCTCTGCTGCCATTATGAGATTGATCAAGTCCTGTTGATCTGTCCATACTGGGGTCCAGCGTACAATTCAAATCCCCTACTATTATATGAGCTCCTGGAAGAGTAGCTAGAGTAAGAAACAGATCATCCATGTTGAGTCCATATACATTTGTTAGGTTTAATGTCTCTGACAGTAGGGAGGCTTGTAGTATTAAATACCTTCTTTGTTTATCTTTAATGATGTTTTTTCGAGTATTTGTGTCATAAATAGTGTTGCACGATAATATCGGTTACCGATAAATATCGGCCGATATTGAGCGTCATGCCGATGATTCCGATATGAGAAAAATGCGCCAATAAAATGGGCTGATGATTAAAGGGTTAAACTGCCGAAGCTTCCTCACTCACCACTCAGTATTTACTGTGTTACAGCTTCTCTGCTCACCCCAAAAGTTTCAGCCCTATCAGTACAGCTGAAAGGTGCTAGCATAGCGGCCCGACAACAGCGCGGACTCCGCATGCACGCCTCTGTTTGATGTGACTTATGAAGATGGAGCATTTCACCTTCTCTCTCCCCCACTGCAAAGGAGGGGCGTGCTGGTCTCGCGGCGTGTGCTCTCACACACAGACAGCAAACGCATGGAGATGGCAGAGCAAAAAAACCCAAAACTGTATTTATCTAAAGTAGATGCAGACAGTGCGCGCCGTCTCAGATGTAGTAAAAACGTAACAGAAATGCCGGGAACAGCAGGAACCTGTCCAAACACCGGGATAAATACACCGGATTCTAGCAGAGAACTCCCCCCCCAATCGTTCGTCTCCCGTTATCGCCGAAAACTGATCCACACCTGGTGAGGATCCACTCCCTAATCCTAATCTAGAAAGTGTTGCTGCAACTGCAAAATTGAAGTCGTCCCGCTCCTGTTAATATATGGTCGAATGACTTGTAAGTGTTAATTTCGATACATGGCTGACTCATTTTAGGGAAATGATATTCTATTATGAATGTGAGAGTGACTGTGTGTGTGAATGTGGCCCTGCGACAGACTGGCGAACTGTCCAGGGTAAACCCTGCCTTCGCCCATCAGCAGCCGGGATAGGCTCCGGCATCCCCGCGATCCCGAAAGGGATAAAGCGGCACGGAAAATGAATGAATGAAGGATGAATGAATGAATATTCTATTAAATAATTTACTTATAACACAAACATACGAGTAACAAAACACACTTTGTCTTAAAACAAACAAACAGAAAAGCACCATTGTTACTTAATAAATGATTTGTAGTAGAGTCATAACTGCTGCTTGTGATGATCACTTCCTGGACCATCCTGGATTCTCTTGAGGAACACATTGGCCTCAGCAGGTGTCTTGAATGCATGAGTCTTTTTCTCATATGTAACCAGCGGGGGTTGCAGGATTAACCACTCCATGGCGAATACTCAGCTTTCTTAATTCTTCGTGGACTGGGTCGAATTTTTTTCTCAGCTGGTGCACGCCGGTCGCTGAGTCTGGGTAAAAACAAACCTACATGTCTTCATAGCAGATGTCCTTCTTGTCCCGCTTTCCTGGAAGAACTGCCTGTTTATCCTTGTAGTTGTGGAACCTCATTATGATGGTTCTGGGGCGGAATGTGTTCTCATTGTCCGACGTTGCCATACTCTTGCTAGCTTTAGCTGCCTCGCCACGGAGGTTGTAGTCAAACAGTTTGGATTGCTTGGATATTTCGCCCCTCTTTTTTGGTGCTTTTGTCAAGTTTGGCATCATATCTTCAGATATCCATGCATGGATATATGTGAACAGAAGTTTTCCTTACTTTTAGTTATAGCCACATAAACACGTCTGCCTACGTGGCCGCCATAACCAGAACCTCCATCTCAGTTCTTTTTAGCATTTAGATCAAATGTTATTGTTTTAAGCATTTTGGCTCCGCCTCCCGGGGAAGGGCAAAGTAGTTTCTGGCAGGGAGGGGGAAAGTGGGAGGAGACCTGGAATAGGCAGACTGCAACAAAGACATGGATACAGACACGCTAAAGACAGCTCACTGTGGGACTGAATAAATAAAAGGCTTACTGTGAAAAATGCCGTAACGAACCGTGGAACGAGTATCAAACGGTTCAGTTTTATATAAAATATTGTTGCATCCCTGGTGGTGACCTCAACCAATAACGCTTATCGGATAAAGATTCAAATTGTGGGCTAAAAATGGATAGGGGAGCTGTACGACACACAAGGAACACCGATGTCCTTTGAAGAGCTAGTTGATAAATTTAGGCAAGGCAAGGCAAGTTTATTTGTATAGCACATTTCATGTACAGAGACAATTCAAAGTGCTTTACATAAAACATTAAAAGAAACAATCAAAAGAAATAGTAAAAATGTCATTCATTATTCAAATCATTAAAATAAAATTAAAAGAAAATAAAAAGATTTTAATTTAAAACAAGCATAGATATAAATTTAAAATAACTAGTAAGCATTTTTTAAAGTATCTACAGTTGAGAAACTTTATCAGAATGCAGCAAAATCAGTTCATGAGTATCCCACAACCATCTAATATAGAACAACTTATGAGTTTAAATTGTGTGCAGAGGGGATTATTATCCAAAATGTATAAATATTAATTGAATGAATGTCCAGAATCATCAGCAGAGAGACTGGAGGCGTGGAGAGGGGGCTTAAATGAAGGAATCTCAGTGGAGGAATGGGAGAAGGCATGTTTGAAGGCACAGGTAAACACAACCAAAACTCACCTGAAACTGCTGCAGTACAACTGGCTCATGTGAACACACTTCACCCCTGAAAAACTCAATAGGTATTATGGAGCCATACCAGACACCTGTACCAGGTGTGGAAAGGATAAAGGTACACTTTACCATTGTATCTGGATGTGCACAGAGACACAAAAATTCTGGATTGAGGTTAAACTGAAAATCCAAAAGATCTTGAAGCTTCAGCTCCTTTAAGCCCACGGTTATTTTTTTTTAGGCCTTTACCCAGATAATCTAAAAATAAAAAAGAACCAAAGAATATTTATAGACTTATGTATTTTATCAGCTAAAAGAGTAATGCTCCAACATGAAAGGACATAAAAAGACCCACAGTGAACAGATGGATATCAGACATATCAATAACACTTGATAGAATAAAAAGATTCTTTCAGTGAATGTCTCACCTTTGTGTGAAGTTTGGCGATCTGCTTCTCATCAACATTGGGTTGCCGGTAGACTCTGCTCTTGTAGCGAAACTGTTCAAGGCAAGAGCAAAATAAAAGAGGGTCAACAGGAAATCATTTCACAGTTTGGCTACACTTCTTTTGTTCACACAAACATAAGAAACCCAAAGATAAAATGATGCATCATAAATCTGCCCCCTCCATGAATGTTTACCCTCATCTTCCTGCGCAGGGTAGCAGGAGCCTGCCATCATGAGCTGGTATCTATGAAAATGCTCAATGACCTGATGAGGGGGCCAAAGGGTTTTTCGGACAACATTTTGCATATTTATCAATCAAGTTTAAAAATGAAAATAATAAATCCTGAATCTTATTTGCAGGTTATTCTGAACACTAGGAGAGAAAATAACAAACACTGAAGACCGTTATTCCTGAACTTGCATTTTGATAAAACACAGATCTTTCAGTCAGTCACAGGGTTCGCCAGGGGGCGCGGTGTCATCCCACCCCCTCTGCAGAGCTTATCAAAGGTTTAAGGTTTGGCAATCAATCAATCAATCAATTTATTATTTGTAGAGCACTTATAAAAGCAGATGCCACCAAAGTGCTGAACAGAGAAGTAAAATCAATAAACAATAAACAACAACAAAGAAAACAATAAAAGCAATAAGACAGTTAAAACAATGACAAAGTGAGGTACAATAAACTAGCTGAGCCACTACGTCTGCACACTGGAGTTAAAAGCCTGGTTAAAAAGATACGTTTTTAAAAGTGATTTAAAATCACTGACAGAACCGGCCAACCTGACAGAACGGGGGAGCGCATTCCAGAGCTTAGGACCAGCAACTGAAAAAGCTCGGTCTCCCCTGGTCACAAGCCGAGTCCTGGGAACCGTTAACAACATTTGATCTTCAGATCTGAGGACTCGGCAGGGACGGTAAAAATGTAAAAGTTCAGAAAGATACTGAGGGGCCAGACCATGTAGACATTTAAAAGCTCATATGTTCCCGTTTTTCCTGTCAGAATAGTGTGATACTGCCAGTGGCAGAATCAGCAGTTTAGGGGCCACGGGCAGACGGGGCAGATGGGGCCCACTCCAGTGGCTTTAGCAACCTGGTGCTCTCTTATAGGGTCCAGATGACCCCATCTTTATATTGATGAGTGATCCTCCCAAAGCAAATGTGGAAAGGATTTTAAGTCTGCCACAGACACCAGAGAAGATAAAAAATCCTTGGAAAAAAAAATTCCGCACGCAGTCTTGTGGGGTCCAAATGACCCTACTTTTAATGTAAACATGCCTAGTATAGCACAAAGGATACTTTTTTTAAAATCCTTAGTGTATGTAACATGTAATTTCTCTAAATGTTTAGGTTTTATTAAAGAAGACAAAATCAAAAAATGTCTTAAAATGACAATTTTCTGCCCCTCCTTTTGCCTTTTCACTCTTTTTCTGTCTCGCTTCATTCTGGACTTTATCTTCTTGAAATTCTGTCCTTTTTTCTGCTTTGTCTTTCTTCCTGCACTTTTGGAAATGTAGCAAAATTATTTTGCTTTTTTCTGCTGGTTGATTAGCACTTTTTACTTTTCAAAGTCTTGAAAAAGTGTCTCTACTTTAGTGCTGCCACAAACGATTATTTTAACAGTCGACTAATCACTGATTATTTTTTCCGATTAGTCGACTAATCGAGTTATGTGGAAACTGGATGTAAAACACACATCTTAACCATCGTTAGCTTTAAACTAACTAAAAACTACATATCTAGCTTTACTTGTGATAATGTCTGTGTGAAGGCTGTAAAGAGGCTAGTGCTGATATGATGAAATTTGTCATGATTCCACCTGCTACCCCCTCCTTCAACCACCAGAGGGAACTCTCACCTGAGTTTTGACCACCTCTACCTTCGCTCAGGACTCTGATTGTCACGGTGCCTCTGTCAGCTTCCTCCCCCTCCCCTCTCTTCTCCACCTGACTGCGGATCTTCCCCAGCTGCTACCACTCACCTCATCATCCTCGTCTGCCTTTATAAGGAGCCTCCGGATCATCATTCCTCGCCAGTCCGTTGCCCCTGATGGTGCATAGTTGGTCTCCAAGTCTAGTACTTCCTTCTTCGAATTTCACCAAGTCTTTGAATTAAGAATCTCTCTCTGCTCACCCACAGGAGTTCTTACCACGAGTGGTCGTCAGTTCCAGCCTTTGTCAGGATTCCCCGTTCTATCCTCGCCAGCGGTCACACCTCGAGCCTCTGCCTTTGCCTCGGCCCAGCCACTCCAGACGTCTACCCATTCCGGCGGAGAAGCCCACCTGCGTCGCCACCGCCCTCTGCCTCCCGTTCTCTGCAATAAATCCTTTACTTACACACTAGTTTCTGCTGTGTTTCTTCGGGTTCCAGCGTCTGGGTCTGAAAAGTGTCTGTAGCCATGACAGAACGGACTGGCCAGAACACCGACCCAGCTGACCCGGAAGGACTCAGACTAGCAGTCTCCGAACAAGGGCGCTGCTGCTGACGCCGGCTCACGCCTTTGCTTTTCGGCGACGTCCTTTCCCAAATCTGCGTGGCTCAACAGAGTTTTCAGCGCTCTGGATGATGTCACTCGGACTTTACATGAACTTTCAAATCGTTTTCCCCAGGGTCCGCCAGCCACAGCCCATGCTTCCGTCACTCAACCTACTTCCGCTTCCGGATCTCCGTCCTCCACCGAAAACGTCCGTCTCCAACCGGAACCTTTCTTCGGGGACGTCGAAGCCTGCGGAGGGTTTTTGCTGCAGTGCCAGTTGATATGTCAACAAGCCCCCAGATACTATCAATCCGACCACAGTAAGATCACTCTCGTTATCAACTCTCTGCGAAACAAAGCCCTTCAGTGGGCCCAAGCCTTCCTCACTGCCAACCCGATCACTCATCTATCCTATGATCGGTTCATCAGTGAATTTCGCCTTATTTTTGACCAGCCACGTAAGCAGGAGGAAGCAACCCGGCGACTACTCGCCCTCAAACAGCGGAACCGACCCGTAAGTGATCACGTCATCGACTTCCGCATCTTAGCGGTGGAAGCTGGCTGGTCCGATCAGCCTCTTATGGGTGTTTTTTACCAGTCTCTCAACGAGCAGATCAAAGACCATCTCTGTTCCCAACCTGAAGCACGCTCCTTTGAGGAACTGGTCTCCACAGCTCTCAGATCGGACATTAGGTTACGCGAACGCAGAAAGGAGCGATATCAACCACCTCCTCGTCCTCTCAAGCTCGCTCACGCCCCACCGATCGAACAGAACATGGTCCCCGAACACTTCGTTTCTTCTACGTCTCCAGATGAACCCATGCAGATCGGTCACTCCAGGCTGTCTGAAGAGGAGCGTCGCAGGAGACGCGAAGCTGGTGCCTGTTTTTATTGTGGGACTGAAGGCCATTTAGTTTCTGTTTGCCCTCACCGTTTAAACTCCAAATCCCCTCGCTAGACGACAGGCCGCGAGGGGAACTCACAGCCACAGTTTCCGGTAAAGACTTTCTTTTTCTACCTGTCAAGTTATGCCTCGATCTTCATGTTTTTGATTTAAGGGCCCTCGTTGACTCTGGAGCTGAACAGAGCCTTATTGATATCCATGTAGTTAATCGCTTATCTATCCCCACAGAACCCCTGGACTCCCCCATAGAAGCATCTGGCCTCGGGGGTCAACTCTTGTCACGTATCACTCACCGCACTAAGCCAGTTCTACTAGTCACGTCAGGTAACCACAGAGAATCCATCCAATTTCTCATCACTCGGTCCGCCCATACTCCTATCGTATTAGGATTCTCCTGGCTGTCGTTACATAACCCTCAGTTCAACTGGTCCCAGGGGTCCATCATTCAATGGAGTCCATACTGTCTCGCAAACTGCCTGTTATCTGCCGTACCTTGTGTGTCTACCCTGACCAAAAGAGTACAGTTCCCACCGATTTGACTGCTGTTCCACCTTGTTACCACGACTTGAAAGCAGTGTTTAGCAAAACTAAGGCTAGCGCTCTTCCTTCTCACAGACCCTACGATTGTGAGATCAATCTCCTGCCTGGTGCTCCCTTACCTAAGGGCAGACTATTTAACCTGTCTGGTCCCGAAAGAACTGCAATGGAGCAGTACGTTCAGGAAGCGCTCGCTCTGGGGCACATTCGACCCTCTTCCTCCCCTGTGGGGGCGGGTTTTTCTTTGTAGTAAAGAAAGATAAAACCCTTAGGCCGTGCATAGACTACCGCGAACTAAATCAGATCACAGTCAAAGATAAATACTCCCTGCCGTTGATCACTTCTGTTTTCGACTCCGTTCAGAAGGCTCGCATTTTTACTAAGTTGGACCTTCGTAATGCCTACCATTTGGTCCGTATCAAAGATGGCGACGAATGGAAGACGGCATTTAACACCCCCTTGGGCATTATGAATACTTAGTCATGCCCTTTGGCCTCACGAACGCCCCGGCTGTCTTCCAGAGAATGGTCAACGATGTCCTCCGGGACTTCCTTAATCGCTTCGTCTTTGTGTACCTGGACGACATTCTCGTTTTCTCTCACGATCAGGCCCAGCACGAACACCACGTACGTCTTGTACTAGAGAGATTGCTTGAGAACCAACTCTATGTCAAGCTGGAAAAATGCGAGTTCCATGTGCCCACCGTCCAGTTCTTAGGTTACATCATGGAAGCCGGCTGTATTCGTCCCGACCCCTCCAAGATCGAGGCCGTTGCCAAGTGGGCTCCTCCTGAAAACAGGAAGAAGCTCCAACAGTTCTTAGGTTTCGCGAACTTCTATAGACGATTCATCAGGAACTATAGCAGCATCGCTTCCCCCCTCACTCGTCTAACGTCCACTAAACATCCCTTCGTCTGGTCCGCGGAAGCTCAGCAAGCCTTCGACAAGCTGAAGAACCTTTTCGTCAACGCACCTATTCTCATCCAACCCGACTCATCTAGACAGTTTATCGTCGAAGTGGACGCTTCGGACTCAGGCGTAGGAGCGGTCCTCTCCCAAAAGGAAGCCTCCACAGGTAAACTGAAACCCTGTGCTTTCTTCTCCCGCAAACTGTCACCGGCGGAGCAGAACTATGACGTTGGGAACCGGGAACTACTAGCCATCAAGTTGGCGCTGGAGGAGTGGCGTCACTGGTTGGAGGGTGCCGAACAGCCTTTTATCGTATGGACCGACCACAAGAATCTGGCCTATCTCCGCTCCGCCAAAAGACTCAACTCAAGGCAAGCTCGTTGGTGTCTCTTTTTTGACCGCTTCAATTTCACTATCACTTTCAGGCCTGGATCTCGTAATGTCAAGCCGGACGCTCTATCCAGGAAATACTGCCCCTCGGAACACTCCCCTTCCAACGTTCTGCCCTCCACCTGCATCATCGGAGCCCTTACTTGGGACATCGAAAATAAGGTACTCCAAGCCTTGGAGCATCTTAATGACCACCCTCCTGTCCCAAGGAATACCTTGTTCGTTCCGGCAGCGCTGCGCTCGGAGGTCATCACCTGGGGACATGCGTCCCGTCTAGCCTGCCATGGGGGAGTGCATCGTACCCTGAGTCGCATCCGTCAGAGGTTCCATTGGCCTACCATGCAGAAGGACGTGCGGGAGTACGTCGCCGCCTGCTCCACGTGTGCCCGGTCTAAATCCTCTTCCTCGGCTCCTGCGGGTCTGCTCCATCCCCTTCCTACTCCCAGCCGCCCCTGGTCACATCTGGCCATGGACTTCATCACCGGACTTCCCCGTCGAACGGTAACACAGTCATCCTCACTGTCGTTGACCGCTTTTCCAAAATGGCCCACTTCATTCCCCTTCCTCAACTTCCCACTGCCACTGAGACAGCCAACCTCATGGTCGACCGTGTCTTTCGACATCACGGGATACCGGTTGACATTGTTTCGGACCGTGGCCCCCAATTCACGTCCCAGGTCTGGAAGGCCTTCTGCTCCGCCTTAGGAGCCACGGTCAGTCTCTCTTCTGGCTACCACCCCCAGTCTAATGGCCAAGCGGAACGGGCCAACCAGGAACTGGAGGCAGCTCTCCGCTGTCTGGCAGCCCAGAACCACCAGGACTGGTCCCTATTCCTAGTGTGGATTGAGTACGCCCATAATACTCACCCTGCTTCCGCCACCGGTGTCTCCCCCTTTGAGGCCGCCCTCGGGTACTCACCACCTCTGTTCCCTTCTCAGGAACTGGATCTGGTGGTTCCTTCAGTCCAACATCACCTGCAGCGTTGCCAACGCGTTTGGTCTCAGACGAAGGCTGCTCTCCTCCGCACCAAGGAGAACAACTGCCAGATCGCCAACCGTCGCAGGGTGGTGGGGCCTAACTACCAACCCGGTCAGAAGGTTTGGCTCTCTACTCGCAACATACCCATCCAGGCATCCTCTAAGAAACTGGCTCCTCGTTTCATCGGACCCTATGTTATAGAGAAACTCGTCAACCCTACCTGTGTCCGTCTCCGCCTGCCCAAGGCACTTAAGGTCCACCCGTCGTTCCACGTCTCACAAATCAAGCCTGTCCGGGACAGTCCTCTGTGCCCTCCGTCCGCTTCCCCCGCCCGCCGGATCATCGACGGCGCCCCCGCCTATACGGTTGACCGGATCCTGGACGTCCGTCGTCGGGGTCGCGGTTTCCAGTTTCTGGTCGACTGGGTGGGCTACGGTCCGGAGGAGCGTTCCTGGATCTCCCGCTCCCTCATTCTGGACCCCTCGCTCGTCTCGGATTTCTTCCGTGCCCATCCGGACCGCCGCCCTTGACCGCCTGGAGGCGGTCGTTGCGGGGGGGGTACTGTCACGGTGCCTCTGTCAGCTTCCTCCCCCTCCCCTCTCTTCTCCACCTGACTGCGGATCTTCCCCAGCTGCTACCACTCACCTCATCATCCTCGTCTGCCTTTATAAGGAGCCTCCGGATCATCATTCCTCGCCAGTCCGTTGCCCCTGATGGTGCATAGTTGGTCTCCAAGTCTAGTACTTCCTTCTTCGAATTTCACCAAGTCTTTGAATTAAGAATCTCTCTCTGCTCACCCACAGGAGTTCTTACCACGAGTGGTCGTCAGTTCCAGCCTTTGTCAGGATTCCCCGTTCTATCCTCGCCAGCGGTCACACCTCGAGCCTCTGCCTTTGCCTCGGCCCAGCCACTCCAGACGTCTACCCATTCCGGCGGAGAAGCCCACCTGCGTCGCCACCGCCCTCTGCCTCCCGTTCTCTGCAATAAATCCTTTACTTACCACACTAGTTTCCTGCTGTGTTTCTTCCGGGTTCCAGCGTCTGGGTCTGAAAAGTGTCTGTAGCCATGACACTGATCTTCCTCAGCTGTTTTCCATCTGCTCATCACCACCACAGTACTTAGTCTGGCTTCTCACCACAGCTCTCTGCGAAGCCTTGTTTGCCCTGCATCCATTTCTGAGCAGTTATTCCCATGTTAGAGCCTCTGTGTACCGACTCCAGCCTGCCTCCTCGTCCCTGCATTTTGACCTCAGCCTGTTTTGACCACGCCTTGCTTTGTCCTGCCTGGTTTGTTGTTTGCCTTGATTAAACCACGTTTGCATATGGATCCGCATGTCTCTGCCTCTTCGTCACAGAAGGCTTCGCCAGACCAGGATCCAGCAACGGGAGTTGCCATGCCTTCGAATCCAGCAAGTTTTGCCACCATGCTGCTGGAACACAGCCGCTAACTTCATCGGCTGAACGCTGCCACTGTTGCCATCATGCAGCAGCTTTTGGCTAATCCGGCAGCTGCCCCGGCCTCCCAAGCCATGCCTTCTACATCCACGAGACCAGAGAACCTCGAAGCCACTTCAAATCCTGTGTCCGGACCTCGCCTTTCCTTACCGGATAAGTTTACTGGAAAACCTGAGCAATATAATGGTTTCCTCATGCAATGCCAGCTGTTCCTCCATCAACAGGCCCATCTCTATCCTACGGAAGAAGCCAAGGTGTCCTTCCTGTGTTCGCTGCTTTCTGGTGAAGCGTTGGAGTGGTTGACCGCCGTGTGGTCTGGAGGAACAATACCTTTTCATTCATATGATGCTTTCACTCAGCTGATACGTGCAGTGTTTCCATCACGCTCCTAACGGGAAAGAACCGGGTGAACAGCTAATAGACATTTCGCAGGGCATGGACACAGCTGCGGCTTACTCCCTCCGATTTCGTACACTGGCTGCTCAAACTACATGGTCTCCATGCAGTTTGAAAACTGTATATCGACGAGGCCTTACTGCGGAGCTACAGCGTGAGATCGCCTGCCGTGATGAGGAGATGGACATTGATCAGCTCATTGCCCTCACTATTCGTTTGGGCAATCTTCTTCGCGCACGAAGACCCCAGGACTCCAAGGCTGAACTGTCCTCCATAACCCCAATGCTGCCTTGCCAGTTTCAAAGCTCCCCAGGTGAACCCATGCAGTTGGGCTCCACCCGTCTGACACCCGAAGAAAGAGGGAGACGCATGCGCGAGAACTTGTGTCTATACTGTGGGAACCCTGGCCATCTACGTGCATCCTGCCCTGACCGTCCCACGAAACGGTCGGGGGGGGCGGTGAGTGAGAATTTTCCTCCTTTTGAAATTCCCATCACGCTAAAGATAGCTGACAGAAGTATAAAGACCACTGCAATGATAGATTCAGGGGCAGCTGGAAACTTTATTCATTTGGTGTTTTCCCGTGCTAATGCCATTCCCCTGCTTTCCTGCAAACCGCAGGTGACAGTCTCTGCCCTAGATGGACGTCCTCTGGGTTCCGGAAGGGTCAAGTTTCTGACACCGGACATCCACCTCAACATCCAGGAGAATCATCATGAGGTCATCCGTCTTTTTGCCATTGACTCTCCTCACTGCGCCGTCATCCTTGGTCTGCCTTGGCTCGAAACCCACGACCCCACCATTGTCTGGTCGTCCAAAGAACTCTCCTTCAAGTCTGAGTCCTGTCAGAACCATCTCCCGAGCCATCAAGATGTTGCTCCTCAACGGCTCTCAGTGCGTCAAGTCACCACCCGTGACTTCCTACCTCCACAGTACGGGGATCTCAGAGAAGCATTCAGCAAACACAACGCTACTCGTCTTCCTTCCCATCGGCCCTATGACTGTGCCATAGAACTGCTACCCGGGGCTACACCCACAAGAGGCAGGGTGTTTCCTTTATCGCAACCAGAAACTAAAGCCATGCAGGAATACATCCAGGAAGAACTCCAGAAAGGATTCATTCGACCATCCACGTCACCTGCCTCTTCCGGCTTTTTCTTTGTCAAGAAAAAAGAAGGTGGACCCAGACCCTGCATAGATTTCCGCAGCCTGAACGACATCACGGTCAAGTACCGGTATCCTTAGCCCCTGGTTCCGTCTGCTCTGGAACAGTTGCGTCAGGCTCGGTTTTTTACGAAATTAGACCTGCGTAACGCATATAATCTCATTCGCATTCGTGAAGGGGACGAATGGAAGACTGCCTTCTCCACTACATCAGGCCACTATGAGTACCTGGTTATGCCTTTTGGACTCTGTAACGCTCCTTCTGTGTTCCAGGCGTTCGTGAATGACGTGTTTCGGGACATGCTGCAACGCCATGTTATCGTTTATATCGATGACATCCTGGTGTATTCCACTACCTTTGAGGAACACGTTGCACATGTTCGTCAGGTTCTCAAGAGATTGATTGACAACCACCTCTACGTCAAGGGTGAGAAGTGCGAGTTCCATACAACCTCTACCACTTTTCTGGGTTGCGTCATAGCTCTCAGGGGGTCGCCATGGATCAGGGTAAAGTCGATGCGGTTCTGCAATGGCCACAGCCCAAAACGGTGAAGGAACTGCAACGCTTTCTGGGCTTTGCTAATTTCTACCGCCGCTTTATTCGGGGCTTCAGCTCAGTCGCAGCTCCCCTCACTGAATTGCTGAAGGGGGCAAGCAGAACCCTACAGTGGACATCGGAAGCTTCCTTCGCGTTTGAGGTCTTAAAGTCACGCTTCTCACAGTTGCCCATTTTGCGCCATCCTGACCCCAATGTTCAGTTTATCGTAGAGGTCGATGCTTCTAACACCGGTGTAGGGGCAGTTCTCTCCCAACGTCATGGTTCGCCGCACAAAATGTTCCCCTGTGCGTACTTCTCCCGAAAACTCACCAGTCCGGAACGAAACATGACATGGGAGATCGAGAGTTGCTTGCCATGAAAGAGGCCTTCACCGAATGGAGGCACTGGTTGGAGGGGGCCTTCCAACCTTTCCTTGATTAAACCACGTTTGCATATGGATCCGCATGTCTCTGCCTCTTCATCACAAAATTACTGACTAAAAGCGCTGGAGCTGAAAGCCAGCTAAAATATTAGTCTCCACATTTAAACTGGTCAAAATGTACACAATACAACTGTAGCTGCAACTAACAGACTCAATCATACAAACAGACACACATAAAGTCTTTCATTCTGTCACGTATAATATTAGGGTCAACGCAAGCCCCCACCCCCTGGAGAGCCCCCCCAACCTCAGAAGAACAACCCACCACCACCCAGCAGTGCCAACCATCCCCCCCACCCCAAGTACGAGCCAGGGCGTCCCAAAGGAGACCCACTCCTTGCTCCAGACAACTGCCCGCCCCCGCCACGGGTGGTCCAGAGGGGGGCAAGGAAGGAGCCGCCCACCCCCGCCGTGGAGAGGCGCACCCAAGAGAAACAGAGGTCCTGGAGTGATGTAAACAAGGCCCGACCAGGCTCACCTACTGGTGGATTTCTTGGAGAGGCCCAGTTCTCAAGAGCAAGGACCACAGCCCTACTCTGCTTGATAACTTGCTGTTGGTGGATGGTTCCATTGCTGCAGATTTAGAGGGGAGGACGAAACACTTTCACGTATGTGATCTTATGCCATCTCCATGACGTGTTTTACGTTCATTATGACAGGGTCAAAGAATGATGACAGTGAAAATTATTTAAAGAAAAATCTTTTTAGAAATTCTTCGTTTTCTTCTGCTCAGGGCCCCAAAAGTGTTGGGGGGCCTAGGCAATTGCCTATCTCTGTCTTTTCCAGGGGTCAGCAATCTATGGCACGCGTGCCACAGCTGGCATGCAGAGGGAAAGACAGCGGCACGCCGGGGTGTGGCAGCAATAAGCACTTTTGTTGTCTGTATTTTTTTTATTTGAAAAGAGTGATACTCTCTTCTCACAATGATCTTTGATTCTCCATGGCGTCACATAGAAAGGGTCCAATCACGCAGTGCTGTACCTCTGACCCCGCCCAGTCTTATAAATACTGCGGCTTCTTTTTCTTTTTTGTCACAAAACTTTGTGGCTTATCAGAAAGTCTGTTACTGTCCGCCTCAACCTCCATGACCGGGGGATTTAAATTAATGTGCAACCTTTAGAAAAAAATAAAGTTTTCTGTGGTGAAATGAAAGTGTTGTAATAACTCATGTGTTTTAAAACTGTTGCCAATGAGATGACATATGTGACGATGTGAGCGTGTGTGAGTGGGAAGAGAGACGTTTATGACCGCACAGCTGGTTTCACGCTGGTTTAGGTCATATGTGGCGTCGCTGACATTAATGAAGTTATGTTTCCACATGGGGGTTTTTTGCACCAGGACTCGCTGGGTTTGTCTGTTTATTGTCCTGGGATCCGCGTTGCTGCAGCGTTTGGAGTCCGCTCAGCACCGCGGAGGCTGTAGCGCCTTATATCTCTCTTAAAATTCTATGCATTTATTTGTAAGTGTATTATACGCGTTGTTTGTGAGGGGACAAAAGGGTGGGTTACTTTTAGTTTTTCTCTTTTTGTTTGTTTTTTCAATTGTAAAACATTTTGAGCTGCAACATGTGAAAAGTGCTTTTAATAAAATAGATCGATAAGTTAATTTGGTTGAATAGTAACCAAACAGAGTCTGATTTCACTCAGAATTACTTTCTGTTCTGACAAATTTCAATATGAAATATGAAATATAATGGTAAACCTGATCACCACTGTATTTACTGGGGATGAAAATGAAGAATGATGCTGTCCAGTTGCAGAAAATTTATATTACTATAATGATCAAACCTCCAAAAAAGCAAACACATTTAAATTTGCATGTAATAGAAGAATGAACTTCCATCCAGTTACTTAGACCGTGTCACTGAAGATGAATAATACAACAGCATACATTTATCCAATCCTATTGCTGTTAGTATGACTAAACACAAATGCAGTACTTTTGATTTTAAACAGAGTAACAATACTTTCTAATCTATTTTCTTATGAAAGCACTCTTTTGAGTTAATGCCAACATATGTCTAAAAACATTAATTAACTTGCTGTTTGTGAATTAAGTAACAATTGAGGCATATTGGAAATCATTATATATATATATATTAAAGTTCACATTATTGTTGGAAGTGTCTGGATATCTCAGTTGGCTGGTGAAGGTGTGGGTTCACGTCCCAGGGCAGCAATGAGCTAAAATCCAGTGAGGGTCCTTGAACAGACCCTTAAACAGACCCTTCACGTTGCTGCCCAGCTTCATCTCTCTGTACCTTAAAAATACAGTGTTGTGTCTGGAATGGCATCCGGCATAAAAACTCTCTGTAAACCACCTGTGAATCAGTGAAGCTGATTGGCTGTCACAATCCCTGGCTGGACAGGCTGAAGGAACAACAACAGGTTTAGCATTATACTTGGTGATGGTACAGTTGTTAAGGAGAACATTTCTCATTTCATAATCGCTGCTGACCCCTGGCACCCACAGCTTTTGGTTGTTTTATGTTTGTTGCATTTTTATAAGCTACAGAAATCCACCACTGCAATTTCAATGCAGTGAAAATGTGAAGTGCTTGCATGGTAGTGTAGTGGTTACGACTATTGCTTCAAAGTGAGAAGGTTTCTGCTGGGTTCATTCTACAGATTGCTTGCATGTTCTCCTCCAAGATGAATGGTTTTCCTTTAGTTTTTTCAAGCACCTTTTATAGGTTCAGTGATGACTCTGGAGTGTGGGAATGTCCAGGGTTCATCAGCAGTAGCTGGGGTAGGCTCCAGTAACTAGGGGTGTGCCAAAATATCGATATTGCAACACACAGTGATATTTATTCCTGTGATTGATTCTCGATGGTTCTCACCAAATATTGATCTTATATTTTCATTTGAAGAGGCTGTTGGGCTGAGCATCTGAGTCACGTGACATGGAACTGTTGATCAGCTGGGCGCGCTGCGTCAGACATTTAAATGACGACACAAACACTTCATTCAGGAAAAAGCACCGGCCAGATACAGACTCAGTAGCACGTGTGTAAAGCATGTCTACCTGTGCGCAGGTATCATCCATCTGTAGAAGAGGTTGAAGTGAGTTTGAGCGCTAGAATGACCGCGATCGCTCATTTCCTGTTTGATAGATGTGCTTCGCAGTGGTTTGTGTGTACTTCAGGTACCGGTCGCAATTTTGGTTTTCATGCACTTTGATGTTTAACCTGCTGGTGTACGGTATAACTTTGGTAAATTTATGGTGGGAAGTTTTCAAATCAATTAAATTACTTTTTGCTGATGTTAATTTAAAGTAATGCTTTAATAGAAAAATGCAGGATTTGATGTATAAACATATAATTAATTTAAAGTACTTGAATTCACTATAAAATAGTTGAAGCACTTAAAATTATATAAATTATTATTGATTAAAGTCTTTTAATGCTATTCTGTAACATATTTTGTATTTGTAAATATTTATTGCCATTATTATGTGAGTTTTAGAGTTTTCACCCACTGACTGCTGACTGACCAAATGGACAATAAAGATTGGAAAAATAATCTCAGGTGTCAGTCTGAATAAATCAGCCTTCATTTTGGATGCTCAGCCCTTTTCAAATGTGGGAAAAGTGTAAAAAATTAGATAACACTTGACAGGCTGTAAAATGTTATGTTCATCATCCTTTGGTGTGACGTTCCTTTGGAGGTAGATAGCTGTCACCATTTCAATTATTTAAGCTTTGTTCTGTTGTTTACAACAATTCTGCACTAAATAGTGACACAGCTGTTCATGTTTACTATTGTTAACATTGAATTTTACAGATAATTCCAGTTCAGTTGGTGTCAATGTCTGTCAAAGACACAGTATTTCAGCAATGTTGCACTAAAGCAGGGGTATTCAACTCCAGGCCTCGAGGGCCACAGTGTCTGCATAATTTCCAGATATCCAAACTCTACTCATGACTGATTACCTGGTTCAGGTGTGTCCAACCAATTGGAGCATGCCAGATCCGGGTATGTTGGAAAACCTGCAGGAATGCGGCCCTTGAGGCCTGGAGTTGAATACCCCTGCACTAAAGTGTCTATAAGTTGTTGCACTAAAATTAGACACAAGTTGTTTATTATGATTGTGCTTAATCAGAAAAAAAATAATAAATGGGGATATAATTTTCAAAAAAATGTGTTCCTCTATGTAATTTTAGTTATTAGAGATGATTCTTACCAATTACCACAGTATCGCGATATTCTTGATATGGTGAGCCATGTATCGCATCGTATCATGAGGTACCCAGTGATTCCCAGCCCTGCCGGTAACCCTTCCATGCTTAATTGGATTTAGCAAGTTCAGAAAACAGATGGATGAAAATGTTAAAATAAATGTCACCATAGAGTGAAACCTGCTGGTCTATGAGGGCTGAAAACATCAAACCAGCTGTCACAGGTAACACTTGTCAGCAGGAACACTTCATCGTAGGGGTGTAACGGATCACAAACGCACAGTTTGGATCGTATCACGGTGTTAAGGGTCGGTCTTCAGATCATTATTCGGATCAGTAAAAACGAAAAAAAAAACAACAAGATAAAAGCCAAGAATCCATTTTTGGAAAAGCTTCAAAGCAAATATTTAATAATGTTTGCTCATTGAGGCTTATTTATAAAAACATATTTAAACTCAAACAAAATGCTGAAACATGTAGTTTCTGATTTATTTACATGTCTTTAGACCAAATCTACAAAAACTGAGAGAAAAGAATATTTCTTAGAAATGCGTGTGAAGAATACCAAATCTATCTGGAGAACCCCTTAAAATGCTGATGTCCAAATTAAATCAAACATAAATCAGTTAAAATTAGAATTAAAGTTATTTTTTTGTATTAATGAAACTAACTCTGGGAACATCTCAACATCTATCGTCCCCTGAATGCGCGTCCCTGTTACGGAGCAGCAGCTTTCTCCTGTGCGGGACAGTTGCTGCTATGGCGGAACGCAACTGAGAGGTTTTCTGATCCCAAAACGGAGACGTGTACCCATGCTTTTAGTCAGCTCTTAAATTAAATGAACCTGATGTTTCATGATCCACGACCTCCATGATGAAGTCGAGAAAAGTTTTTAATGGAAGCTCCTCCCACACACAGCGGGCCCTTCAGGTTCACACACTTTTGGAGGACTGTCAAGCAGCTACTTCAGCGCTTCTTCAAAAAAAAGACGATTCACCAGAATTTGGATGTGAACGGACAGTTGATTTTAATTATGCGAGCTCGAGGCGTGCACAGGGGGTGGGGCTTGGGGTGGTGATCTGTTACACCCCTTCTTCATGGTGAATCTCTAAATGTCTCTAAATTATACTCAATATTACCATGATTATTAGCATTTCTGATATAACAGCACCAAGCAGCTCTATTTCCCTTTTGTGAATCCTATTTTCAATCTGCCATCATGACTAACGGATGTTTCTGTCATACTGTACATGAATTTACCTCCAGACATGGGACGCCCTTGCTGATTGGCTGTGGATACTCCCGAAGGATTCGCTCTTCGTCGAGGAACTTGCCATCCTGCCCGTTGCTGGCTGGCTGGAAGAGCCCATAGTTGAGCACGTCCTTTAGGGTTTGGTTAAGTGTGCAGAGGATCCGCTGCTTGGCAACCCAGACTGTGGCGTTGGGATTGAACCGCATGCACTTCTGGAGAGAGAAGAACGGCAAACGGCTTAATCACTGCTGAATCCACAGAAATCAACACACATGAAAGTGGGTCAGACCATACACAGGATCCACAAGCACGCTTCACGTAGGTCACTGACCTCAAAGTGAGCTCAAACCGCTGTGTTCAGAACAGAAACACATCCTATTTTCTGCCTAAACGACCCGCTGAGCCAAGGCTGCCAGGCCATTATGTCTTCAGTCTAAACTGTGAATAATGTTGATGTCAATAATGGATCATCAGGTCCAGGTTTCTCAATGAAAACCAGAAAAACAATGGAGGATTTCTGGACTGTTCAAGCAGCGAGCTGTGAGGTCTCAGGATGGATGAATCTCTTCGGCAGCTGAATGTGCCGCTCTGCAGCCCCATCCATCAAAACCTGAATGAATGAGAAGCTGAACTTTGTCCAGATAATTCTCACTGCTGGTGGAGGGGGGCAGAGGTGGGCAGAAGCATGTGCTTGGCACAAGACGGTCCAATCCCAACTGACAGCTGCTTGGCTCAAACTGACACTTCATTTTCTTCTTTTTCCTTTTCCCTTCAGGGGTCATCACAGCCAATCAGCTTCCTCCATCTGTCTTCTGTATCCTCCACTCTAACAGCAGCTCCCTTCATGTCTTCATCATTGCATCTATAAACCTCCTCTCTGGTCCTCATCTAAGTCTCTTTCCTGCAGCTCTACACTTTTTCTTCTCTACTCTGGACATGTCTGAACTATCTCTATTCTGGACATGACTGAACATCTCTATTCTGGACATGACTGAACATCTCTACTCTGGACATGACTGAACATCTCTACTCTGGACATGTCTGAACATTTCTGTCTGGACATGTCTGAACATCTCAGTCTGGACATGACTGAACATCTCAGTCTGGACATGTCTGGAACATCTCAGTCTGGACATGTCTGAACATCTCAGTCTGGGCTGAACATCAGTCTGGACATGACTGAACATCTCAGTCTGACATGACTGAACATTTCACTGCAGGTAGTTCTACAGAGTAATGGTCACTAATGTAAGCATCTTTTAAGAGCTCTAGATAAATAAAATGTTATTATTGTTATTATAATTAATGGAGACTCTTGCATGTGTTCTTTCCAGAGAGTCAACTGAAGAACCTTTTCGGATCGTAGCTCACGGGAGGGTTCAGCTCTCAGGCTCAACATTTGCTGTATTTTTAAAAAAGGATCAAAAATACTTTAGATGTGTTCATCTACAAGTGCTATGTTCTACAGAAATGTACAAGCCTGATTGGTAAACTTTCTAAAGACGTAGTAAAACCTTTCAAGATCTAGATCTAAAGCAACTGTCAAAACCTCATTTTCTTTACTTTTAACATCAATAGAAGCTTTGATTAATTTTATTTACTTTTAATTTTATTTTTTATTTTATTAAGAGAGATTCGAATATGTTCTCAGAAGCATAGACACTTCACTACCAAGGAACCTCTTGACACTGTAGTTTGACGGCTGCCTCAACGAAAACCAGCATAAATGTAGAGCACACTTAAATGCTCCTCTCATGCAGGAGGGCTGGAACATGATCTGAGGATCTGAAGGCTGAGACACAGTCCCACTGTGGAGATCCTCCTCTGCTTCTTCTGTGAGTTTTTGACCTGTCAGCACGTTAACAGTTTCAAACATTTTGGAATGAATATGTTTTGCTTCTTAAAGGAAGTTTAAGTCATCACTAGAAAGTTCAAGTCCTGTTCAAAGTCTTTGCATTTAAGTAAAAGTCAGGTCTGCGAGGAAAACACAAATCCAGGACAAGTCTCAAATATCAAAACTTCAAGTCTATTCCCAAGTCTTTGAGATCAAGTCCTAAGTCACGTCACAAGTCTGTGCATGTGAGACTTAAGGATGATCCAAGTAAAAAAGAAAAAAGAATAATCCTAGTACAAGTCCAAAGTTGAAATCACTAACTTTATATTCATATTCATAAATGTAATCCCATCAGAAATGGTTTAAACATCCCTCCACATTTAGTAGAATAAACAGGGGAGAGTTAAAACCTCAGTTCTTCAGCCATGCTCACATCGTTCCACCTTTATATCATGTAATGATGTTGAATTTACTTTTTGTCCTTAATCCAAAAACACTTGCTTTACAGAATGTTATTGAATGAAAAATAAAGCTGTTCAACACTTAATGAACTGTGTTTCGTTGGATTGGACTCTTCTGAGAGTCTCACTTCATCTTTGCAATTAAGAGAACGTCACTGACAATAAGCCCTCATATAATCAAATATATTTACAAGCAGCATTAGAACAAAGCATTCCGTTTTTACATTTATTTTTTTGGTTTGTTGAGGAAAATTTGATCAAATCCAAGTTTTTTGCACTTTTTAAAAATTATTTTGCATAAATTTTAAATTCCTTTATTAAAAAAATGTGCCTGCATGAAGGAGAGTCAATTTGCGCAGCTCTAGGTTTGTTTCTCCTTCTGAGACGCGTTCCCTTTAAATGCTTGTTTCTGACCCCAGTCCTCTGAGCCACCATCCTGGAGGCTCTTCACGTTGTTCTGCCCAAACACAGCTGCCTCTGATGACGCTCATTATGAGGCCTCTGCAGGTTGATGATGAGCTAAATCAGGTGTGTTTAAGCAGGTGACACGGAAAACATGCAAGTTGGTGGACCTGAGGACTAGAGTCCACAGAACCACATCCGTGACAATAATCGAATGCCAATGATCTAATAATTCAATTATCAGCTGTCAATCAAAAAACTGCCCCACCCCCCACCCTGTTAATCTGATAAAGAGAAGTTGGGCGTTGACTAAAGACTGACTTTATTGTGAAACTAGACTGTAGGCAGCACCAATTACTGTTTTCCCAAATGAACAAGCTGAAAGCTCCCCCTCCACACCCCCACTCCATCCAAAGTCATGAACAATTGATGCCAAGAGTGGCACAACCAGCTATTAGGCTTCAGGGAGGCGGGGGCAGCTAAACATTGTGCATTACCTGCAGAAATCACAGCGTTAAGTTCTCATAAATGTTTGCAGAATGTGTGAGTGCAGCTTTTCCCTTCAGTTCCTGCTGTGCTGCAATGTTAAAGCATGTCTGTACCTCTGCACACGCTAAAGGGAGTTTGCATCAGGTGCAGCCTGATCTGCTCCATGCTGATCTGTGCTTCATTCAGACAGCTAACATTCCTGACATATCATTTATTTTGAGCTAATCACATACCTGCCACTCATTTGAAAGTTAATTGGAAATAGGAAGATTATTATAGCCACTTTCTTCTCCCTCAGCTTCCACATGTATTAACTTCCGTCATTAGCTGCATCACAGTCCTTCCCTCTATGACCCAGGCTGAATTCTTCCCTTCTCCCTCTTCTGAAGGGGTATTTTTAGTGAAAGTGCATCCGCAATATTTTTTTTTGAAAGCAGAGGGAAACAAAATCCAGCGTCCCAAGAGTAAACCGCGTCGCGCTGAGAAACCCTTTTCCTCACATGGATGCGCTCTGAAGCACTCAAGTTTACATTTAAATGTAAGTAATGACTTTTTGTTGTGGCGTGACTTTTTAAAGGCCTCGTGCAGTGGCAAATTTTTTTTTTTAATTTAGAAAGTCAATGGGTCTTAGAAAACGAATCTGATAAAAATATTCACTTAAAATGATCCAGGGCGATTTTATTGATCATTTTATGGTCCTGCACAGCTTTAAATTTGGGTGATAGGAGGTGATGGGCGGGGGCTGCGCGTGACGTCACGTCAGGGATCCCAGAGTGTAAACAACAATGGCGGACGGTCTGGGAAGCGACGTAGACCACGATTTAGATGGTATTTCTTTGGATGAAAGTGATGACCCTTCATCAAACAGGGAAATTTTAACTACACAGGGTTCAGAGGGTGTACAGCCCTACCAATTTGAGCCGGAGGTTTCCTCATCTGAGGATACCGGGGCTTCGGATGACGATAGGGAAAGCTCACACAGCGTTAGCGGGGATCAAGCCGAAACCGAATGGAGGCTGCAGGATTTGTCATGGTATGTATTTTGTGTTGCTTTGGAGAGACCTTTGGCCTAAAATGTTTTATTTTGTTGTAATGAAATCTTAAATTAAGCATATGTGTGTTGATGAAGCTTCTTTTGAAATACGATTGTTTGTACAACCAGATATTTTAATAAAACATGGGAAAACATGTTCACAAATGTAGACATTTACAGTGTACCCACGAGCGTCATACAGTGCTAACTGGATAGAACAAAATGTAATTTTAGTCAAATTACTGCAGTCAGTTTTTTTTTCTTGCAGAATATATGCAGGTAAAATCCCATAGGATAAAATCTTTTGAAACTCTCTCTCTCTCTCTATATATATATATAGATATAGATATAGGCATTGTGCCTGTTTTTCAAACCTTTTTGCATCCTCGTCCGACACACGAACCTCTTCCATGCCTCCCTCTCCTTCATTTTCACGGGAAATTCGTGAAGGGAGACCCCCTTCTTCGGCACATTAGAGCACCCAAATACAACACACCTATTCACCATTATCCCATATAAATCCTCAAATCCACGGAAGTCCGAATTCTATCATGCGAAGTAAGTCAGTAAGCCCAGAAAGTCAGCACAACAATAGGGGATCTAGCTGTGTGTTCCTGCCATGACGTCACACGACCTATGACCTACTTATCGGAGGCTGCAGAAAATCTGAGCGACCGCGCTATTTTTAAACGCTTGTAGAGAGTGCACGGGGCCGCGGATGACAAAATAATTATACGGGGGTTCATTTGTGACATAAATACTAATGTTTTATTGCAGTTTTAGAAAAATCATGATTTTCACCGCACGAGGCCTTTAAAGCTATAAAACTGCTGTTCTTATGTATATTCAAGCGCTGGAAGCTCCTTGCTAACGTTTGAGGACCGCCGCTTATTGGTGACATCATCGAACAGAAGTGACATCTGAATAATGAGACATTTTTTCCTAACTCTCCGTTTCCAGGTTCACATGCACACGAGGAACCAGATTTTCACACTTTCAATATCTGTCGTTACACAATTGACCCTTTCATCTTGAAGTTCACATTTTTCCTCTTGGTTTAGACGGAAACGTCGGTCTTCTGTTGCAGATACACTTTGGTGTGGTTCACTTCAGTGTGAATGCTGACAGACTTTCCACAGGACAAAGAGAGGAAATGCTGTCATGTTTGTGTGTTGGGAGGACCTAAAACAACCACAATGTGAATGTGAAAAACCCTGAAGATGTCTGAGAGTCTCTGTTGGGTTACCGTGTTGGGGTTTGGATTGCTTCACATTCTGGTTTCCTCATGAGACGGACATGTGTGAAGGCAAATCTTTTATCAACATTCCCCATCCGTTTGACCTGTGCCCATGGGACTGTTTCAATGGAAAAGCTTGGTCACAAGATGGGTCTAATCATTGACCGCATATGAGAACTGGATTGAGTGACTCCTCCCCCCTGGCTCCTCCCCCTTCTAAGCTATTATTAAGTCATTCTATCTGTCAGAATAACCATTCTTGCTCTGATATCTTTATTAACGTTCTTGATAATCCTCCTTTTTAAAGTTTTTTTTCCTGTAGTTCAAATTATTCAACCTGGATAAACTGACCAATCAGATGCCTCAATAAAAGTAGGTGGAGCCTGCTGGTCCCCACTTCCAACGTTCAATTTGTTTGATGGATTTTGTGTAGCCGCTTTCGAGGGTAGAGATGTGGACTTCAAACAAGCTCAATCCTGATTGGTGAGAGTGGTTACTATAGAAACTTTGACTCAGACCAAACACTGCTTACTGACCTCATCTGGTTCCAACATGGCAACGCCTGTATCACAAAAACTGTCAAATGAATTGACTTCATTTGGTTGGAGCTGGAAGTAAACCATTTTTCTATGGAGAGTGTTGGGTAAATTACTTTTTAAAAAAAGTAATTGATTACTTTAGTTACTGGGTGAAATTGTAATCTAATTACTTTACTCATCACTCATTCTAAAAAGTAATTCACCACTCATTACTTTACTTTACTCAAGGGAAACACAGTTAGCATCAACACAATCCTCTTGTCTTTCATTGAAGTTTATTTTGAAATCAATGATCTCGTTCAAACTAGGAACACGGTTGAAGACATAACCTGACTTCATTAGAAATCAGACATCCGTGTGAAAAATGACACAACATGGTGGTCTATGTCACTGCTGGAAGAGAGATGGAGGGAAACTGTGTTTTAAAATGTGTTGATCATATGGAGATGTATTTACTTAGAAACTTCAGATAAAATGTTAAAAGAATAATGATAACACTTTTCTCCTTTTTTTATTTAAAATGAAACAACTGTATTGTATCTGTCTCAGGTAGACAGACCATTGATGGAGCAGACCATTGATGGAGCAGACCATTGATGGAGCAGACCATTGATGGAGCAGACCATTGATGGAGCAGACCATTGATGGAGCAGACCATTGATGGAGCAGACCATTGATGGAGCAGACCATTGATGGAGCAGACCATTGATGGAGCAGACCATTGATGGAGCAGACCATTGATGGAGCAGACCATTGACTTCACATCTTTCACAGTCATTAATGCAAACTCATATTGACAGATCACGTGCAGCTCAGTGTGAAAAATAAAGGAAGACAGGCTAAAAGAATAAATATATAATGGCTCCCAGGAAGGAGTCGTGTTTCAGCGAGGCGAATCTGTGCCGCTCACCTGCAGCTGTGAGAGTCTGACTCTGAGATGAGAAGTCTCCTCGCAGCATCTCAGTCTCTCATTGGTTTGAATGTCAGCGCTGTAATATCAGCATTCAGAGCATGTCTGGACTCTGACCTCCAACTCTGCATGCGCCTGTCACTTTTTTTTCCTCAGTTTTCTTTCATTTAACCAAGACAAAATGTCAGAGCTTATACAGACTAAGTGACAGAGTAACGAGGGTTTCTGTAGTCCAGTAATTGTAATTTTGGTAATAACCAAACTAACTGTAATATGTTACATTCCTCCGTTACTGACAAAAGTAATGAAACAACAGTAACTCATTACTTTGTAATCACACTCACTCAGTGCAGGTTTCTGATACAGTCAATGGGTCTGATTCCTGCTACTTCTGAACATAGTATCAAAGTCAAAATGTCAGTGAGACGACATCTTTATCATAGATGTAAAAGACAGAGCAGCAGTGGAGGTGGAGGAAAACCATTTGCCACCATTGTGTGGTTTGAAGAAAGCATTGTTTCCAAGAACAGCTGGAAGAGGTCAGCGAATGAAAAGGAAGGATGTGTGTAGACATGAACACAGATGTGAACACATGAGCAACACAGAGCACTGATTCCCACAATGCTTAGAGCATGTGACATGTGACCCCTGCTCCAGTTTCAGGAAGTGAGACGTCCCGATGAAATGGTCAACCTGCCCTGCTCTCCTGGAAATTCCCATGAGAAACTTGCTGCTACTGTGTTTGGAAATGTTGGATTATTACTCTATAACAGAAGAGCCATTTTTACATAAAAACTTAAACTTCAGGCTCTATAGAAGCCAAACAGTTACACGAGAGAGCTTGTGAATGCTGTCATTAGAAACACTTGCATCATGGGGTTTTTCCTCGTACTCTTCTGCACAGATATTTTCAGGAAATATGGCTAATGCATGAAGACTGGTGTTAACCTCTGAATGAATCCCTGTGAGTGCTCTCCCAGCAGCTCTCACATTAGCTGAACTGGGAGCGTGGATCAGCCTCCTGTGAGGGCTCTCGGGCTGAAAGCTGACTCACCGTCTGCTGCAGATCTGGGATGAGGATGCGGACCACCAGGGAGTTGGTGTGAATGTCGTCCATGTGGTTCCGCGACGGCTCAGCGGTGGCCCTTATGGTCTCATAGATGGTTTCTTCATGGGAACTGTCTGAGGCACAGTCGTCGGAATAGTCCGAAAAGCTCTCCGCCACCTCATCCTCGCTGGAGGTGGGGCTCTGGGGCATGGTCAGCAGGCCGGTCGGATTCAGCTGGGGCACAATCATAGAGGGCAGAAAGGTCAACAGCAGTTTATTGAAGAGCACGGCTTTGAAATGTTCTAACCACCTCCCATTAGACGTCCTGTGTTCGAGGAGAGCCCCCAGTGGACATGCTTGTTATTATTTATACTTTGAGCAGCTTGGACGGTCAACTATTGACTGAGGGTCTTCACAGAAGCAACAAACTGGTTTAGAACTGGTTTAAGAGAGCTAGCACTGCACCTGCAGGTGAGCACATCCCACAAAACGCAGCAGGTCCAGTCACTGCACTGTATTAAAGTGAAACGTCAAAATGATTCATGTGTCAGAGGCTGGAACACACATCTCATCAGTCACTGCTTCCAGCTGCACTTTCTGAGCTCACCTCAACATTTAGATGGTAAAGCCTGCAGGTCAGAGGCTTCTCTGCAGAAGTGAATGTTTCATTCATCATCAGCAGGATCTCCTGCACACACTCAGACTTTAAAGAGGTCCTACCATGATTTTAATCCTTTCAGAGTGAACTATATCCATATTTATGATCATATATTACATTTGGACCACTAAAAAACAAATTATTTATGAAATATTAGTTATATTTTGTGACTTTGTTCATACCCTGAAGTAAAACAGCTCGATTCCTGAAGCTCCGCCTGCAGCTGCTGCTGCTGTCCACTTCATGACATCACCCCACACAAAATCCGTGTCTGTATTTCTCCCATGAAAATAATCCAAACTTTTTCAAAGATCTATGCATATATGATATATCTGCCTTTAGTAGGTCTGGCCATTGCCTTTACAACACAAACACACGCAGCTTCTGCACGGTTGGGGGACGGGTGTTGGGGGGGGAGGGTGTCTTAAGGGAGCGCCGCAGGAAAAGTGACAAACACCTATTTGAGCTGGAATTTATTGAAGACAGGAAACAAATGGAAGATATACGGTATTCTGCATCTAGAATGAAAGGTTTTCTGCTTATAATCACTGGATAAAGGGATTAATTGAGTGTTGTGTTAAGCGCCTTGTGTTTCGACCGAAGAAAAGGCGCTATATAAATAAATAAAGTTTGAGTTTGAGTTGTGTTAGTCTGGGGGCGGAGCTTGCAGAGCAGACTCTTCCTGGAGGGAGCTGTTGGCATCGATCTTACATCAGCACGTTTCCAACCGCTCGTTTTCATGGGTATGGGTGTGGCTGCTGCAGACTGTGCAGGTTTTTAGAGGATTACTCTCAAATGCATAAACGGATCAAAATACTGTTTTGGGGTTCTTTATAGTGAGGAGTGGACAGTAAAATGTATTTAAAACCTCAAAAATAAGAATTTTCATGGTAGGATCCCTTTAAGACGTTGTTTTACTTGCTGGAGTCAGAATGACTGTCCTGCAAAGGGTTCTGAGCATGCTCAGAGTTGATAATGTAGCTTCATCACCAACATTTTTTGGGTGATCTCCTAAGGTAAAGTCAAATCAGGATCAGCTCAAACTGAATCAAAAACTTGAAACTTACAAGAAAAATCATAAATAAAAAATAAAACATAATTATTAAAAAGGAAATTTGAACTTGTATTGAAAAAATTGTACATTTCACACTTGAATTAAAAAATCAACTATGAACCTAAAACTATTAATAGAAGAAAAAGATTGTTTATCAGCTACTTGTTTGTTTTTTTTGTTTCTCTTCTCTTTGCCTTCAGTCACTCCTCAGGGACCCGTTTCAAGAAGCAGGTTTTGTTGAAACTCTGAGTTCCTGAACTCCAAATTTAGCAAAACTCTGAGTTTTCGGTTTCAGAAAGAGAGATAACTCAAACCCGTGAAAGTGGGTTAAACCAAGCCCGTTTCAAGAAGCGGGTTAAGCTGAACTCAGAATCAATCACTGTGGCAACTGAGTCTGTGAAGGAAACCTGGTCTGGAGCAGGTTTTCTTCAGGAAACTTAGAGTTCTCTGCGGTCTCCGCCCCTTTTTAAAGTGAAAGATGTTCAAATCTGAGTTCTTCATTAATATTTAGAGAACATTCACATTAGAGACGTCACGTTTCCACCAGCAGAAACCAAAATGACATGTCCATTCATAGAGGATCATGTAGAGAGGAGGCGGGATTAATCCAGAGGAAATGTTATTTATGTCTGGAGAGGATTTGAGGACACCAGTCGATTGATGCAGTTTCTACGATTCAGTTTGATTTGAGCGATATTATAAATAGTGAGTTATTCCAGGGATTTGCTATTAATAATAAGGAGTTTTATTTTCATCATTTAAAACCCTTAACAATGGAAATCATTAAATCTCAAACACAGGGAACCGCTCTTATCATGGTTGCTTACAACAAGCATTAGCTCGGTTGACAGCAACGCTGCTTACACTTCTGACATCTTAAGTTTGATGCCTGGCTTCGGTAGTCATATTTCTATTGAAAAAAAAAAAAAACATTTTCAGGCGAATATTTTTTAAGTCTTGAGAATTAAATCTAAGTAAATTCTTATTTTAACATATCTCAGACAGCTACAGTGTTTCGTTTTAGCGTGCAGTGATATCCGTGTGTATGTGGTGGTGGGGGTGGGGGGTTGAGGAAAACGGTCATTCATGCGATTACTGAGATGACTGGTTAAATTATTAACACATCAAGAACCATTCCTTACTTAACAATTGACAAAATAACCTTCCTGATATTATTATTTATTCTTTATTTGAAATGATTCAAATGTAGACGTATGCATTAACTCTGCAGATGTTTTCTCTCTTGTTTTACCGCTGCCAGCTTTATTATCTTGCTGAAAATTTCTTGTAGTCTCATATGCTTTAGGAACTTATCAATTTCTGTCTCCGGAAGTAACTCGGATGTTTGTTCCCGTTGCCATGGTGAATCGTGCTGTCTTTGTTCCATTGATCAGGGCTTTTAATGGTCGCGACGCTCGCACCTGATTCTGGTTCCAACAACTTCAAGTTGATTGAATCAAACATTTTCAGCTGTTCTGAAACCGAAAACTCTAAGTTTGAGAATTTTGAGTCCAGTGACTCTAAGTTCAGGTTTCAACTCTAAATTTGTTGAACCTGCTTCTTGAAACGGGCCCCTGATGTATCAACACAAACAGCGCCAAACAACAGACTGTGTTTTGGAATCTGGAGCAGCAATGATGTCACCATGGCCTCTATCACCTGATGTCAATCATGTCCCAGAAACCAATGCCTTGAAGCTCCGCCCCCAGGTGTAAATCCAGTCAGAGGGATGGAGCTGGAGAACAGGACTGTCGTCATCACTGGAGGTGCAGATCATGACGTGAGACTTTTGAAATGATGTGGGAGTCCAATATGGAAGCGTTTGTGACTCATGATTCAAAATAAACGCTTGCATACTCAAAGGTAAAAACTCGTTTCAACCTGTAGGGGGCAGCACACAGACAAGTTTGACTATATTTTTAAGTATTAAACTAGTTTATGTTAATTTGTGAAAAATTTGCCAATGACCAGACAGGACAGTCGATTTTTTATCCTCAATCTTCTTTCATTCACCTTAAGCAGACCTCATAGTTTGAGCTGTTGTGGAACCAGCACCGTGGTCTGTCCCAAAACGAGTCTCAAGCTCTCACACACCTCACTCTGCATTGTGCGAAAGCATCGGCACATAATCAATCATGTAGCACTCTTTATTGTTAAGCCAAAAATGTTGACTCAGCACATGTAAAACAAAAACAGAATTGACCTACTTAATGAAAACTGTTACAAATAATCAGATAAATAAATAACAGACATGCATTAATCAGTTAAAGTAAATATAAAATATGAATTGAAGAAAAAGAGAGCATAAAACAATTAAAATATCAAATAACTTTCTACATTTGAATTAAAAGCCAGATTAAAAACATGATCAGTGTCTGCAGCCCTGAGGATCTCTGGGATCCACAGAAGAGGCCCATGGTAACTGAATGAGGCCTCGCCCTTAAACCAGAGCACAGCAGGGTCCGCCAGAGCTCATATCTAAAAATCATATCAGACAAATAAGAAGTAAAAACCTTTATAAACCAATAAAAGAATTTTAAAATCAGTTCTGAATTGCACATGGAGCCAACACGGTGAATTTAAAATGGGTGTATTGTGTTCCCGCCCCTGGTCCTCTTCAGCAGTAGTTGAAGGTTTGACATCCTTTTCCTGGGAAGACCAGAGAGCAGGGCATTACAGTAATCTAATCTACTGGAAATAAAAGCATGCATTAGCACCTCTGTGCTGGTAGGAGAGAGGAATGAGCGGAGTCTGGAAATGTTTTTAAGATGATAAAATCCTGTTCATGATCCTTAATCCAACTTCTAGCTGACGTCGCTTCATCAGTTTATGTTGTGTCGGACAATATTCCATATCCCGTGTCCACGAAAGGAAAAATCTGTTTCTTAAACCCAATAAGTGTAAAAATGCTCTTATAATAACATGGTTTAGTGCAGCAGCTGCATGGACGTGTTTGAAGTGCTGAGGTGCAGTACCTTCCAGCCAGAGACGAGTAATGGGTTTACATTAAACAGAAGCCTCAGCCAGAGAGCCCCATGCAGGTAAACTCCAGCCGGGAGTCCTCTCTGCCACGACATGATGAAATGTGTTCTGATGAGAGCAGGTGGAGGGTCAGCTCTCCCTCTCAGTGAAGCCTCATTTCTCCCTGTTTATGACGGGACCCTCTTTTTGGTCATTTTGAGCACCTCTATGAAAACCTACCACCTCTATAAAAAAAAGGGAATCCGTCAAATTAGAAAACGTTCTTTTGTGATGTTTTATGAACAAACCTGAACTTGTTTGGTTTCAATCATTCATCAAGAAATGAGTACAAATGAAAGCCAAGTCCATGTGAGTGTTGTCTGCATGTTTCTGTGCTGATGACAACAGAATGAGTGTAGATGTATTAAGAGAACCAACAAATGAGGCTTGATTGGGGCTGAGATGATTAAAAGTCTTCATAGGCTCACTTGACATCACACCGCGACACTGTGAGAAGATTGTGTCTATGGCAACTGTCCTCTGGTGTAAGGGTGTCATTTCACACAGAGGAGTGAAAAATGCCGTCTGACGCTCTGGAGGGACTGTGCTGCTGTTAAATGTTTGAAGGTGGCAAATTCATTATGCATTGTTTTGTGTCTTTTATTTGAATTTGTGACAAAAAAAGAAAAAAAGGATTATTTTTTCATTAAGGTTGACACTGCTTGCTCTCAGTTTTCATTGCTTCAGTGTGTAACAACCATGATAAATACGAGATGAGAGTTCTTGATTACCTATCTAGGTTTAGTGCAGCAACATTTTTCAGGACGCTGGAAAATGGGGTAGGGGACAGAAGGTCGAAGGTCCCACCTTCCTTGTGTGATGAATGTGTGTGGGTGTGCGTTAGAGTGTATGTTTTGAGGTGTTAGAGGAGTGTGTACTTAAGGGTGCAGTTAAAATTGGTGAGTAGGGCGTTGACAGGACATTTCCTGATTGCTCACAGTGATGCCCCGTCACCCCCTCACCAATGACCCTACATGTCTGTGTATTGTCCATCTTGTCCCCTTCGGGCTCATAAGGCTGTTTGAATTCTAACCTGGCCACTGATGGGTGAAGGCAGGATACACCCCGGACAAGTCGCCAGTCTGTTTCCTAAATCACTAGGGTTGGGCACTGATTGGGTCTTATGTGGTTCCGGTGCCAAAGCAGTTCTTTGGTTTCAGGTTCTAATTGGTTGAAATGTTGGTACTTCAGTAAAAAAAAATAATGCACTTTTCAAATCAAAACATTTTCATTTTGAAGTCACATGTCCAGCCTCAATGTCAATGTGATGTTTTAGGTGTCGCCATGTTTTCCCGTGCTGGATATTCCCAGTAAATCAGAACTCCACAACCTCCGAGCTGCAAAGCAATGCCCCGCCGGGCGAGCTACGCTGAAGTCCAATGCTGCAGCTGGAGAACCGCCGCGCTGCGACAGGACAAAACCCTTGTATTGGATTAGTTTTTTACTTGCTGATCTGGTCACTGAAAACATCAAGTGCCTAAAGCTGAGTTCCTGATTGGCTGATGGGACTTCTGTGATCTGCTGTGAAATGCAGCCATGCATTTGAGCGCGGCGCGAGCCGTGCTCTCTTGCTCGCCCAGTCAGCACTTTATATGAGCTCGAATGCATTCACAAGAAAATCAAAGATAACATGAGAGTAGAAGTGATTGACAGGTCAAAAGACAAATAGACCTTCAATAAAACTACGCACCGAAATGTGGCACTGTTTGCAGCAGCCTCATTTTGGTTTGGGTAGAACCGTGTAAATCATAACGGTTCCTACATGGAGCTCAACCCTGACAATCACACACCCAAACACACTCACAATCACACCTAACGACAATTTAGAGTCACCAATTAACCTACGAAGTATGTTTTTGGATCAAGTCAAAACAAATTAATTTATTCACAGAGCACTTTCCAATTATTGCGGCTCAAAGTGCTAACCACTGCACCACCATGCATGAACAAAAAAGTAAAGCCTCTGACCATTTTTCCCAAACTAACAACAATCTAAAAACAGCTTTTGGGTTTTTCAGTTTAGAGTTTGGCAAAAAAGCTGAAATTCCAAAACTGCTCAGCTGACTTTTTCCCCAGATTTCCATCTGTCTGACTGATCTGATCTGATCTGTCAGCTCATCCTGATCCTCGGTTGTGTACCTTGAACTTTGCAGAGTGACTGACAGTCGTCAGGGGAATGCAGCATACATAAGCCTTATCGGCGTGCGACCGCCGCCGCCGACACCCCCAGGCTTCTATTGTACAACAAGATCAAACAAGAGGGCTGCTCCATTCATCTCCACCCGCTGCTTTTATGTAAGTTAATGTAGGAGAGCATAATCATGACCACCGCCTCTAATTTAACAGACGCGCACAGAGGAAATCCGTCGACGCTCGGCCATTTCTTCTCATCAGTCTGTAATTCTTTTCACCAGAAGTCCCTCACTTCATTCAGAGGTGTAATTGAAAGGATGAAAAGCTTTTTGTAACTTACTTGAGGTTTTCTGGTCGCTCGGTGTGTGGAGCTCTGTAATGAACACAGTCATTTGCCAGAAAGCAATGTTCTGTCATGTGAAAATGTCTGACAGAAGAAGGTGAGGACGATGGTGAACATCTAAGGACAGCACATGGAATTAGTGCTGGGAGCCATTAGAGCAGAATGAATATGTCTATTGTCTGCAAACAGGGATGTTTAATGGCTTTTCAAACTGAGGAGAACACGGCTGGCAGCTCTAATGGAGGGGACTTCACCATGCAGCTCTGAAAACTTCAAATCAGATTTCTACAAGAACCAAACAAAGAAACACCTTCAGCACAAGGGAATAAAAATAGCAGACCTGAGCTCATCCAGGGAGACTTTCATTCCGATAAAAGCTTACTCAGCTGATCAGGACCGAAATGTTTGCCATCAGCCTCGACCTTCAGGGGTCTTCACCGTGAATCACCCTGCAACCCTTTTCAGGTCACGCACCGGTTAATGTTAGACGATGTTTTCCCAGATCAGCCTGTACGAGGCTAGAGTGGGCGACCAATTAAAAACGTTTGTGGGTTTAGCTTCATGCTCAATAAAATATCTGCGTCTGCAATAAAATGTATTTAAACATATACGGACAGTTTAAGAGCTTAAAAAACATTTTTTAAGTTACAAACTACTTTAAATTTAGTAAATTTACGTGAAAAAAAGTTGCAACTGTTAAATTTCAAGTTGTATATTTATGATGTTAAAAGTCATAGGGCATTTTTTTTCATTAAAATCTAAAAATAAAAATTTTAGATTACAAAAATTAGATTATTTTTAGATTGAAATTTACAAGAAAAAAAGTAATACATTTATGAAAATAGAACTAAAGTTGTCCATTGATCACAGCCATGCTCAAAGATGAAAGACAATGAGCATCTTGGGAAGTTTTATTCACAAATCGGTGTCAAAAACAAAGAAACTCTCAAGATTTAAAGTTGTACATTTATGAAATTAAAAGTTGTAAATTTATGACGTTAAAAGCAATACATTTACAATATTAAAAAATACTTTTACGAGATTCAAAGTATCACATTTACAAGATTAAATGAATAAATTTACCTGATTTACAGTCCTAAATTTATAAGATTTAAAGTAATATAGGTATGAGATTTTAAGATGTACTATTATGAGATTAAAAGTCTTAATTTTATTAGATTCAAAGTAATACATTCACAATATTAAAAGTAATAATTTTACGAAGCAAAAACTAATATTGTTTTTTTTTTTGGGTAGCCATAATATTACGTCATGTACACTAGATTGTATGTAGGAAAAAAATGTATGTACATTTTTTTTTTAATCCATAACGGTCTCAGGAAGCTTAAAATCAAATGCTGTCTTCAGTCTTCTCCAACTTTTAAGGTGCAAAGGATAAAAACGTAAACAAATAAAAAAACTGTCATTAAAACTGGGTATTTTCTAAATGTAATAATAAACCTGAATCCATCATCTGAACAACTTGAATAGCAGCATCCTCATAACATTAAACAGCCGGTTGATGAATATTATTCAATATTATTATGGTTTGCAGGAACAACTTTCAAAATAAGGTCAAATTTGGAATTAAGGCTCCTTGATAGCAAAACATTTATGATGAAAAAAAAATGTATCAAACATTTTTTATAAGCATAATATTTCTTATTATAAACGTCAAAACAAATTCTGTCTTTGTGACAAACCTGTAAACTCCCAGTTGTTTCATACAGCTTGTATGCATGCTTGACAACGTGGCAGCATGCTCCTAATGAGACGACCAATGGTGTCTTGTGGCATTTCCTCCCAGATCTGTGTGAGGGCATCCCTGAGCTGTTGTACAGTCTGAGGAGCAACCTGGCGGCGCCTAATGGACCCAAACATAATGTCCCAGAGATGTTCTATTGGGTTTAAGTCAGGGGATGGTGAAGGCCATTCAATTGTTTCAATTCCTTCATCCTCCAGGTACTGCCTGCAGACTCTTACCACGTGAGGCCGGGCATTGTGGTGCATTAGGAGGAAACCAGGACCTACTGCACCAGCGTAGGGTCTGACAATGGGTTGAAGGATTTCATCTGGATACCTTATGGCAGTCAGAGCACCATTTCCTAGGCAGTAGAGGTCTGTGCGTCCCTCCATGGATATGCCTCCCCAGACCATCACTGACCCACCACCAAACCTGTCATGTTGAACCACGTTGCAGGCAGCAGAACGTTCTCCTGGTCTTCTCCAGACTCTTTCACGTCTATCACAGGTGCTCAGGGTGAACCTGCTCTGGTCTGTGAAAAGTACAGGGCTCCAGTGGAGGACTTGTCAATTCTGGTGCTCTTGAACAAATGCCAGTGGAGCTCCACGGTGCTGGGCAGTGAGCACAGGGCCCACTACAGGACGTGGGGCCCTCAGGACACCTTCATGAAGTCTGTTCCTGATTGTTTGGGTAGAGACATTCACACCAGTGGCCCTCTGGAGGTCATTCTGGAGGGCACGAGCAGTGCTCAGCCTGTTCCTCCTTGCACAAAGGAGCAGGTATGGGTCCTGCTGAGGGGTTGAGGACCTTCTACGGCCCTGTCCAGCTCTCCCAGAATAACCAGCAGTCTCCTGAAATCTCCTCCATGTTCTGGAGATTGTGCTGGGAGACACATTAAACCTTCTTGCTGCAGCACGTGTGGATGTTCCATCCTGGAGAAGTTGGACAACCTGTGCAACTTCTGTAGGGTTAAGGAATCTCCTCATACTGCCAGTAGAGAGAATTACACAAGACAAAATCAGCACGAGTGGAAAACCAGCCAAGAAAGATCAAGAGGAGAAACTTGAAATGACCTCCACATGAACACCAGTCCTGTTTGGAGGGTTTTCTAATTGTTGCCACTGAAGTGCACCTGTTGTTAATTCATGAACACCAATACAGCTGAAACTGATGAACGAGGCCCTCAGCTGCTGAACCAACAAGAACATTATCAGACAGGTTTACTTCAATTCATGCCAGGATCAATAACAAAAAATAGTTCCTTTAATTTTGGTGAGCAGTGTATATTTCTGTTGTTTTAGCATTTAGCTAAACTTTTATTATCCAACTACCGTAGGAGAAGCGAGGTAGTTTCTGGCAGGGGGGGGGGGGGGGGGGGGCAGGGATTTTTTGCAGGGTATTGAATGGTTCAGTTTATATATCGAATATAGTTGCATCCCTAAAGTATATGCCATTTACCATAGATGTAGTCCAACATCTCTGGATTCTGATGGTGTTTATACTTTTACTCTGAGGAGAACAGTTCAAAAGGTATGAGCTTTTGTCCAAGATGCGTTTTTCAATGAGAAAGCAGTCTCCCTCGAAGCGTTCCATCTCAGACGCATGCACACACAAAGATCTCCAGAAGCAGTCCACAGGTGTTTTTAGTTTGTGGAAGGCTTTTTTCCCACAGAGTGCTGTAAATATAGGAGTTAATTTAAACTAATTTGGGATTCATCTAAAATTTTAGCTTCAAATATCATAGCTTTTTTAGATGTTTTGTCATCTACTGTGGGTTTTAAGCTTATTTGGAGTTTCAGCTGTTATCGCTTTTTGGGCCATTTTGACATTTACTGAGGCTTTTTAGGCCCTTTTCCAGTATAGCTAATATTCTAGCTTTAAGATAGCTGTTTTGGCTAATTTAGACTATTTTCAATTTTTGAGGCTAATCTGGCATTTAGCTGATATTTTTATCTGGCTTGCAGCTTTGGTGTTTTCCGCAATTTGCTTAAACGATTTCAGTTATCAACTTCAGAATTTTCAGTGATCAGCTTCAGAGTTTTTAACTATCAATTTACGCATCTTCAGCTATCCTCACTAGCATCTTCAGTGGTCAGATTCAGCTGACAGTATTCACACTAGCATTATCACAGGTAATGCTATGTATTTAGTTTAGTTCAGCACCAGCTGTTGTTCATATTTTATAACCAACTTTCTGCTTCTGTACAATAACCACCATGAAATCCCCAGTGAGATAATTGTTTGGCAACTGGGCAATATAAATAAATTTGAATTAAAATTGAATTTGCGCGGAGCAGCCCCATCCCCTCTTCCCCTCCCCCTTGCTGAGAGCTTGGAGCAGGGAACTCATGAACCGCCTGACATACAGTACTTTTCCATGTCACAAATACAATCTTTTTCCAACTGCATTTTCTCATCTTTAACATTCCTGAGTATTTTAAAGAAATACTCAGGAATGTTTTTTCTTTTTCCTTTCTTTATACACTCAAAAAATTATAAATTATTATAATTATTGTGGGCAGTCTAAGGCACACCTGTGCACTAATCATGATGTCAGATCAGCATCTTGATGTGGTACACCTGTGAGGTGGGATGGAAGTGCTCACTATCACACATTTAGACAGATTTGTGATCAATGTTTGAGAGAAATGGGAATATTGAGGATCTGGAATGAATTTTAGATCTCATGAAAAATGAGAGCAAAAACAAAAGTGTTGTGTTTATGTTTTTGTTGAGTGTATATGTCCTCCACCATCAATACCAAAAGAACATGTTAAAATGTTTTCATCAGAGTGGGTCTTTAACCAACACTTCTGGGGGTCAGGCCATGAAACTCACCTAAAGGTGATGTCAGATGAGCTTGAACATGATAGCTGCGATCCTTCAATGCAGACAAACTGATTGTAGTTCAGTCAGATGTCTTACAGGAAATAGCAATGAATCATTTTTGTTAATTCACAGAACAATAATCTAAGCCTTGTAAAAATTCAAATCAGGACATGTCATCAGGCTGCTGTTATTTTAACTTGAGCCTAACCCAGATCTTTCATTCACTGCACACATGAAGAAGGATGCTCCCTCTGTAAGCTCCCCCCGCAGGTAAACGGGTCACCGCAGCGTTCTTCTGGAGCACGTTTCTTAAATGTCATGTAAACCTGGTTTCTCAACAAACACGGGATATTCAGAACTTCAACAGAAGAAAGTGGAAGAAAGATTAACATATGTGATGGTGAAGCTGTGGAAACCAGGTCACTCTAAAGGTTTCCCTAAAAAACTATCAGAAAGCGATGGGGGCGTGAAGGCGGACTTGTGAGGATCTCTTTTTACTGTTTTCTCTCTTGTTCTGCGCGATCACACAGAAAAAGCCTTAAGTTCCCTCCACAGCTGCGTGACACGGTGTGATTTGTAATCACAGCAATGAAGTACGAACTTCAACACCCTTTTTCCTTAATGGGTAAATACAAAGCAAAACGAATCCCATCAAGCATTTCCATTCAACTTTATTTATATGGCCAAATTTCACAAAAACATTTGCCTCATTGGGCTTCATGCCAGTAATTTTACAGAAGCAGAAGATCAGTCATAAAATATAAACAATAGCTAATTGCTAAACTAAAGTGACTAAATAAAACTGGTCATCCCTGTTCTTAGACCTTCCCTCCCGGTAAGGAAAAACTTCTTAAAAACCTGATTCATGAAAAAAAGAAGAAACCTCAGGGATCAGAGGGATGAAGAAAACAGACAAGTCCCTCATTTGAGGCTGAAAACATTGATGCAGACGAGAAGCAGCTTTGAGATCCCAGTATCTGTTCATTTGTGATGTTTCAGTGAACGCTGTCCTTCAGGGCATCTTTCACACGATTAGTTTGATTAAATAACACTGACTGTATTCACTGACTGTATTCACTGACTGTATATACTGTATGTATGTAATGTATATACTGACTGTATTGTATTGTGTACATTTTGACTAGTTTAAATATGGAGACTATTTCAACAATAGGTATGTGTGTAACTACAGAGTGTGTGTAGACAGGCCCCGCCCATTCTAGTGTTTTACAATGTTGCTTCCCTCTATTGCCATCTTGTTTTTTTTCTCTAAACCCCCTCCCACCAACCTCTTCTTCTTTTCCAGCAACAGGGGTTTATACTCAATAAACCCCTGTTGTGACGGTAAAATCTGCCCAACACAAGAGGCTCTCAGCCTGCATCTGTTTGCTCAGCTGTTGGACAGGACAAGTTAAAAATATATATATATATATCACTGACTGTATATGAAGAGGCCTGTAGTGCTAAAGTTAGATTTAAGGTACATGAAGAGAATGATCCTCAACCTGAGCACACAGGGATATAAACTGAACCAGGGGTCTCCAACCCGTTGCTCGCAAGCTACCTGTAGCTACCTGTAGCTCGTGAGACCCTTTAGAGTAGCTCACGGTAATACCACACAGATGACCAAGTCTGATCTGTCACTTGGTAACAACTATGGTTGGACACCAAAGTTTGGTTCCAAATACCAACAGTTATAATTTACTCGGTTCTACCGTAACTGAAACAAGCTGCTGCAGACGGAGCTGCACTTCAGTGCTAAGTTTCTGTTGGTCTTTGGACACGTCATTCAAGTCAGTACTTTGAACTTCTAGCCAATCCCGTTGATAGTGGGCGGGCTCATGTAAAGAACTGAAGGAGCGAGCAGGAATGTCTGATGCATTTGACAGCAGATCAGCTTGACAGGAGACCCCTGAACTAAATGATCCCATACTTTTGAGTGGTCTCATGCATGTGAACGTAAAGTCGCCCCCACTACACCCATGCAGAGAGATCCCGTGTCTTGTCTGCTACGACGGTGCTAATGCCTGAGGCAGCAGCACATGGAGAGCCCTGAATGGGATGGCATACCCTGACAGTTTCTTTCATGGGCAATAGTGAAGAGGGACAAAGGAAGTGCAGAGGTGGAACATAGAGGCTGTCTGAGAGGAGCTTTTACCTCGGTGCATCCAGTGGACGGGGCTCTGCTATTATCAGCTAGAAGGAATTACCTCAAGTAATCTGTTATCAGGCAGTGGAGGACAGGACCATCACAAGTTTTTTACTTAAAAAAAGTTCCCAGTAGTGTTTTGATTTTGATTATGAAGATCTTAACCAAAATCCCATAACCTAAATGTCTTAAAAAGCCATTTTTCATGTTGATCTGAATTTCTGTCCAAAATATCCTCTGAGTGGGTGTGGCTTTTGATGCTTTGCTGAGCAGCTCCACCCCAAAACCACAAAGTAAAATTGCGATCACAACAATTTGACACACTTTGCCTCAACAAGTTGAACAGACAAAATCTCTATGAATTAGCTTAACTACAGATGGAGTTTCTGCTGTTTACGTCTCATTAAACAGTTTTTAACCCTGCAGTGTGAGAGCTTGAGTATACTGTATATGTTCTTTGATTTACTGTAACTACTCAACTGTTAACATGATCAATGTCATTTTCTACTTCAGAATAGATTCTGAAGGAGAAAGCGGCTCATCTGCTGATTTTGTGGTTGCTATGGAAGCCCCCTGGGAAGTGAACACTGAACTGTAGCACAAGAATATATCTCTAATCCATTTTTAATACACACCAAAGTATGGACTTTTAATTAGTAGGATTTATGATGATTGATCACCAGTCATGCAGAGCAGTTGGATCCGAATGTGAAACTGAGACAATAACTGTAACAAGGGCCATTAATGAAACTGCTCTGCTTCATTATACGTGCACACTAAAGTTAGGAAAGTATCAGTTCATCAGGGAGGCAGCAGTTTTACAGCCGGATCACACAGATACATATATTTAAATGTTTTAGAAACAAAGATTTTCACAGCTGAAAATGTTGCATCTGCTTCTTTAATAAAGGTTAGCTACCATTTACAAAGGTGCTTTTTCCTGAAAAAGGAACTTTGTAAAGAGACAAAATTTCACAAAAGTTTCCAGCACATGGCTTTACTGATGTGGAACAGAGCTATCCATGAAACTCTACAGTTATGCTCACAAGTTTACACATTCTGGAGGAAATAATTTTGGTATTTGTTTTTCCTTTCTCATAGAAAATCAATGATAACACAATGAGAGCTGAAACTTCCCAAATGGCCCTGTTCAAAAGTTACCAATACCCTGATGACTTTGCTCTGAAAATATACACACAAGATGATTCCAAAGGGTTGGACTGGGAGCTTAGCGTAACAATCCTCACCTGGAACTCCTTGACCTGTAATCAGTGTGTGTGCACTAAAGGTCTAGGAGTTTCTGGACTTCCAACAGGCCCTTCCATCCTTCGTCCAGTGCTGTACTGACATTTCTGAGTCATGTGGAAAGCAAAAGAGCTGTCAGAAGATCTACGGGGAAAGGTAACTGCACTTCACAAAACTGGAAATGGACAGAAGAAGATATCCAAGGAACTGAGGGTTCAAACTTTGATCAAGGATTTGAACGTGAGGAGTCCTGCTGACACCAAACCGGAGTTATCAGATTTTTTGCCACAACTGTCAGAAAAATTGTCAGGGAGGGGAGAAAAACCTAGTCCGAACCAAGCTTTTGCCTGTACAATAGCCTGGGCTGGAGCTTGCTTAAAACATGCCTCTGGAGTCCCACCAGCCAGCCAGGCCTGGTAGGGCTCTTTCTTCAGCTTGACGACATCCCTTACTTCTCGTGACCACCATCGGGTTTGGGGATTACCATGACAGGCACCAGAGACCTTGCAGTCACAGATTCAAACATCAGTAGAGACAACAGGACAACATGGTTCCCTCTGACTCAATGTCACCAGCCTCCCTCAGTACCTGTTAGACGCTCTCCTGGATGTGGGAGTTGAAGAACCCCGTGATGGAGGGCTCAGCCAGATGCTCCCAGCAGACTGTTGCAGTACGTTTGGGTCTCCCAAGTCTTTCTGACCTCCTGTCCCACCAGAAAAATCCATTTCACCAGCAGGTAGTGATGGGTGGACCGCTCTGCCCCTCACTTTGCCTGAGTGTCCAAGAAACACGGTTGAAAGTCGCCTGAAAGGGCTACAAGTTTGACCATTGATATCCTGCCTGGGGCTTCCTGATGCCAAGTGTATTTATTGGAGGAGCCCCTTGTGTGCTAACATGGTGTTGGTTATGGAGAAACTATGAGGAGCAAGTCCAAAACGCTGCTTGGGTTCATATCAGGGAGTCAATCCTACCAATCACACGCCTCCAGGTGCAACTGTCGTTGCCCACTTGGGCATTGAAGTCTCCCAGGAGGATGACAGAGCCTCCCATTGAGAAAGTTTCTAGAACTTTTCCAGAGGCACCAAGAAGACAGAGTACTCCAATCTGGTATTCGACTCTAAGGCCGAAACCCCAGTCAGAGACCTATACCCCACCTGAAGCCATGAGGAAATTGACTGAATACTTTTACAATAAACCTGAAGTATGAGAAGAAAAAATGTCAGTTTTGTCTTGTGTTGATTACGAATGCATTTGCTTCACTTGAATGTTGCTGTTTGAGACAGGAAGACTTTTATTTTGAAAGTAAGTCATATCAGCTTGTGTCTAAAGTAGAGACAAGAAGAGGAAGTGGAAAACAAAAGCAAGACGATGAAGGGCGGATGCTCACAAATACTTAAATAAATATTGTCAAGTTGACATTTTAAATTGACACAAGTATCGCCAAACAAAATATTGCGACATATCGCCAAATACATTTTTTTCTGCATCCTGAGTGTAGACCGCTAGCATATCATTGCATCATTGTTGCACAAAGACGAAAAAGCAACAACAATGAAGTGCATATAGCAGTTTGTCTTCTTGATTTACATCTTGTACATTGTGTATAACAGGAATTTCAGGTTGTTTGAAACAAGATTGCGACCAGCGAAGAAGAATACCACCGCAAAGAGGAAAATGGAAACCTTTTGAAATGGAAAGCTTAGCGCTATACTGGTCCTTTCTAATGTCGTCATCACTTTCTGCCAATCAGCGGGTGGCTACAGCGACTCTGCCCCAACTGTCTTATTCTAGTTTTCTATCGACCTACAATGGATGGGGGCCCCAAAGGGATACGAGTCAGAAGTGTTTAATGGGTCCGTTTGAAAATGGAAATTCTTTAAAAAAAAAAAAAAAACTGGATCTAACCAAACCATATCAGACTGTTCAGTGGATACGAGGCTTTAGAAAATTAGGAGCTCTGTTTGTGGTTAACAATATGAGACATCTAAATGGTGTAAACCAGTGGTCCCCAACCACCAGGCCATTGAAGATGTAATAAATTATACATGATTTTTTTTTTTTGGGTTGGAAATCTTTAACTTTGAAAATCAACCGTATTCTCTGTATTAGATTTGAGTGCGAAAGAAGCGAGTGACATGACCAAAGTTTCATGTGGGACCTTTCTTTGCAAATGAATGGGATTACTAAGAAAAAAGGAAGAGGAGCATTGCGCAGGGAGGGGTGGGGGGTGGAGGACAAGGCGCGTGCAAGGAGGCGCGCACGGGGGGAGGGGGGCTTGAAGTCACTTGAAGCTTTTGCATGTAGCTTCAAAGTATTCTGATGTGTTTCCTATTCAGCATCAATGATTGATTTGTTGGTTATATTTTGTTTATGTATTGAAGTATTTTTTTTAAAACTTGATTTCAACCACTTCTAACATGACACTAAATTAAGAGGCCTTATGTGGTTTATCAATCCTCCATCATGCACACATGTTAGATGACTGAGTAAAATGATGATCATCATTACATTTAAAGCACATGTTTTTATACTGCTCCGTTATAAGTTTGGGGACCACCGATGCCTAAAAACAAGTACTGATATTTAAGAACTGAGCGTAAGAAATGTCATTCAAAGTAACACAAAGTCAACAGAGACATTTTTCTAGGATGGATTAGACCTAGGGGTGTAACGGATCACAGAACTCACGGTTCGGATCATTTTTTGCATCAGTAAAAAAATAAATAATAACTAAGAAAAAAAAAGACAAAAAAAAACAAGATAAAAGCTAAATTAACTTTTGGAAACTCTTCAAATTGTATATATTCAATAAGCATTTCAAGTATTTCACACACAATATTTATAAATGTAAGATCCAAACATTTGGTCTTTGAGGTCTATTTAATAAAACAAAACATCTTTAAACTTTGAACACAAACAAAATGTTCAAACATGTAGTTTCTGATTATATTTACATGTTTTTAGACCAAATCTACAAAAACTGAGAGAAAAGAATGTTTAAAAATACTGTTGAAAATACCAAATCTATCTGGAATTCCCCTTAAAATACAAATGTTCTCATCCCACCCAATGTTTAAGTTAAATCATAAATAAAACAGTTAAATAAACAGTTATAAATATTTTTTTGGTATTAATTGTTTTATTAAAACTAACTGTGGAAACGTTTAAATATTTAACATAATAATTGTTTTCTATAAAACGTGGTACTTCCGTGCTCGCTTTTCCTGATCATTTTTGATCTCTTTGGCTTGCCGTACAATCATCCACTGACGGCACCGATGAGTCCGTTAAGCCCCTGTCACACTAGGCTGCGATTCTACGGAGTTCACACGGCGTTATGAAATTTCTCAGAACGCCGTGGAAACGCAGGAAAATGAAGCGAAAATTGTTTCAATTTTTGCAAGATGGAGATGTCTCCGCGCTTTCACGGCGATTATGGCGTTCCTACGGCGCATCCGTGGCGTGCTACTGCGTTCCCACAGAGTTTTACTTGGCGTTTCACTGCGTTGTCACGGCGTGCTGACGGAGTTCACACGGCGCGCCAAGAGTTGTCACTGCGTGCCCGTGGCGCGTGCACGGCGCAGTTGCCAGATCGTCCCTATGACGTCACGGCAGCGTGTATATATAAGCCAATAGTCAGTCAAACCCGCACTGTTCCTGCCTGTTCCCCAAAGCATCATGACAGGAAAAAAAAGTCGAGAGAGGGCTACGAAAAAGCAGCCCCCCAACCCCACTGCACCACCGTCTCCTCAACATGCGGAAGTGGAGCTGCTTCCGCCTGACTCTCCATCCCCATCAAGGTCAAGCAGCCCTTCCATCCAGGCACAAAAGACGATGACGGACCTGACTCCTGCTGAGGAGGACGATATGGCTAACTGAAAAGTTTGAGAAAGTCTGCTGTACCCCAATGCATCCCCCAATGCATCCTGGGGGATGTAGTGCATAAACTCGCGCGTATTCCGGATATACTCACGTTTCTGAGCTTCATTCTTTTTGTTCACTTCTTAAACTGTCTGACACCGGATCCTGCAGGAAGCTACACCGCTAAACACGAGCTGTAGCGGCTGTTTTTGTTAGAACCGAGAGATTTTATGAGCCGAAAAGGAACAAGGAAGTGAGAACGTTAACCACTTCTGATTGGTCAGATTTATGACATGTGATCAAGCCTTCAACAATGATTGGTGGAGACAGTTGAAGGGAGCGGAACTTTTCTGAAAGCCGAGCTTGCAGCGGTAACATTATTCTGATTAAAAGTCATTTATAGAAACATTGAAAAAAATATTTTACAATCTTGCATATTCTAAACTATCTACCAGAGGTAAATCAGGGCCCGTTTGGATGAACGCAAAGCGGATTCCCTAGTGATGGTAAATGTTTTACATATGTGAAAATTGGTTATTTGCCACGGTACACCTGACCATCTCCCACGGCACACTAGTGTGCCGCGGCACACTGGTTGAAAAACACTGCTCTATATGATATTTCCGTTCAAGCGCCCCTGTCTACAGCTGCGTCCTTGTGGCGATTATGTGCGTCCTGAGTGCGCGCCTACGGTGCTGCCACGGCGCGCACATCAGAACGCCATGAACACGCCGAGCCACGGCGTCCATGGAGACACCACGGCGTCCACTGGAGATGTCACAGCGATGCTACGGCGCTCATGGCGACCTTACTGCGTTCACCTCAGCGTTCTGCATTTTTTGATGGACGCCGCGCGATCGCAGCGAGAACGCTGCCCTGGTGTGACAGGGGTTTTACAGAGCGGTTCTCTCCTGTGCGGGACAGTTGCTGCTTTTAACTGGGAGATTCTTTGAACCCAGTAATAGAAACATGTACCGATGCTTTTGCTCAGCTCTTCAAATAAAATAAACCTGATTTCTATCGATCTACGTCCTTCATTGTGAAGTTGAGTAAAGTTTTTGACAGAAGCTCCTCCCACACGCAGCGGGAGCTTCAGGTGAACAGACTTTAAAATAAACATGAAGCAGCTGCTCTAGTGCTTGTTGAAACAAAGAAGATTTACATGAATTTGATGCAAATTTCATTTGATGTGAACAGGCAATTCATTTAATCCATGCTAGCGCGAGGTTGTGTGTGTGTGTGTGGGGGGGGGGGGGGGGGGGGGGTCCGCGTTACACACGTGTCCTGAACCGTGACCTCTGATCCTTACGTTATTAGACCTCTGTTTTAAAGTGAGATCCAGCTGTAGGACTTTCCTGTCCTGTCCAGCTCACACATGCAGAAACCCCTGCAGGGATTTGAGGAGTTACATGTCAAACCTCCTCTAAATACTTTGGTTCCAGTAAAAGTTTAAAGGATGTTTTCTTTTCTGGCTTACAAACTCATAAAGTGAAGTTTGTGAGGAAGGTGACTCTTCTCCATTCAATGTGTGAAAGGCCAAAACTACAGTTTTTCTGGCTCGGTAACGTTTCCCATTATTCAAACAAAACAATGAATTTCCAGCTTTTTACTGGCAGAATGTAACAAAACACACAATTGAGCATTTTCCCTAATCAGAGCCCTCATGCTAGCACACACACACACAATCAGTTTTTTATTTCTGCTAATCTACCACCTACTGTTTAATCAACACAGAGGACACCCCCCCCACACACACACACACACACACACACACGTACTGGGTTATGTCCTCTTTGGGGACAGCTTTCCTCTGTCTTCATACTCTGAGTTTGTGGTTCAGGTTCAGAAATGATGATGTCAGCTCAACTCAAACTGTCCTGCAGGGAGGGACAGAGGTACTTCAGTGTCCTCTTCCCTCCGAAACCCAAATGATCATTAAAGTTTTCCTTCATACTGAAACAAAGTGGCTCTGTCAGAACGACTGAGACCAGAGAAGTTCAGGATCACATGACTCTGTGAAATGCTGCGCCTTCTTCTCCAAGGATCTTTGGGCTCTGCATTATCAGACAGGTTTTGGTTTTTTTGTATTTGTTTTTGATCCACTGTCAAGATTTCTGCTTTGGACATGACATTATTGTGAATTTAGTCTTTTTGTGATGCTCTTCCGTATTTTCTGTTTTTTTCTTTTGTGTAATTTCATTTTAGACATTGAACTTTGTTGTTAGAGTAGGACAGACTCCAAAGTGGAATAAAAATCTGTAGTGTCTTTTGGCTACTTTCTAGAACAGACACGGGCAAACTACGGCCCGCGGAACTGGACTTATTTCTCTGAAGGTTTGAACTTTAAGAGTTTAAACAAGAGAGAAAAGAGTAAAAATGTTTGCGTGCTTGTCAGAGTAAGTAGTAGTGAAAAGTTTTATTTCTTCAAAACATCTTTAATTCTACTTCCCAGATTTCACCAATCGTGGGATACTCAACCTGTGGCTCACGAGCTACCGGTAGCTTTCGAGACCCTTTAGAGTAGCTCACGGTAATACCACACAGATGACCAAGCCTGACCTGTCACTTGGTAACAACTATGGTTGGACACCTAAGTTTGGTTCCAAATACCAACAGTTATAATTTACTCGGTTCTACCGTAACTGAAACAAGCTGCTGCAGACAGAGCTGCACTTCAGTGCTAAGTTTCTGTTGGTCTTTGGACACATCAATCAAGTCAGTACTTTGAACTTCTAGCCAATCCCGTTGATAGTGGGCGGGCTCATGTAAAGAACTGAAGGAGCGAGCAGGAATGTCTGATGCATTTGACAGCAGATCAGTCTGACAGCTCACTGCTGCATCAGGAACTCAGCTTTGGATACGTGTTTTCAGGGACTAGATGAGGGTCAAATACTGATCAAATACGAGTGTCTGGTCCTGTCGGAGCGCGGCGGATCTCTGACTGCAGACAGACTCCCGGACCAGCCCGGGAGGGAGACACCTGCTCAGGAGCGGTGTCCGGAGCGCTGGCACCATGCTCGGATCTCCTGAACTGTTATTTTTGACTTATTTTCATAGAGACAATAAGAATAAAAAAGGATTCCCTATTTTCCCTCCTCTCAGGTTAATGTGGAAGAGCATTCAAACTCAGAAACAGAGGAAGAGGCTCTCATGCAGATCCACACCCAGAGTGAGATGAACCAACAATTATAAGACCTTCATGTAAAGCTCCATTTACTCATTCAGCAAATCAAAAACTGCAGATTTCAGCTCTTTCCCTCAGTTTCAAAGATGCTGGAAGTTCATTCTGGAGCAGAAAAGCTCCTGAATGTTCACAAATATTCTGATATCTGTCCAAGCTTCTAGAAGAGCTTCAAACAGATTCTTGAGAATCTTTTCTGGATGTAGACATGAGTGAGTTGTCAGGACAGATGCTGACCTGTTCTCTGTTGATCCTGTGGAGATGGAAGTCATAAATCTCCACAATGATGTTCAGATCAAATCCCAGCAGCATTCTGAGCTCTTCTGGAGTTTAGATCATCCAGAAAATGATCCAAATCTCCAGCAGCTGCTCTGAAAATGCAGCATTATTTGGGTCCACATACCTCTGAGATCTGAATGTCATCAAGTCAAAGTTCAGAACCAGAACCAGAACCAGACTGACAGATGAACATTTCAATGACTCCATCAGTGGATCCACTCCTGCTTCCAGCTCTCTGCTCCAGTCTATGCAGGACCAGCTTCTCACTGACAGAAACATTTTGGTCATGTGCGATATGACATCTAAAAGATATATATTATATACATATATATATTTTATATATATATATATATATATATATTATATATATATATATATATATATATATATATATATATATATAATAAAATTTGTGCGAAATGGCCAAATAAAAATGGTGAATATAAAACGTATTGAGGTGAGAATTGGTTTAATCTACGCCATGGCGAGGAAGTTTCCCAAAAGACCAGAGAGATTGACAAAAAAAAGGTCAAAAGTATCTGGTACCAAATTTAAAAATTGAAAATCAAGAAACGAAGAAGGGGAGAAGAGGAGAAACGAGATAAAGAAAAGGTAACCTCTCATAACAAGGGACAGGAGAGGACAGGATGTTGATCATATTTTTGAACTGGACTAATATCTATGAAGATCAAAGAGAAATACTTCTTTATTTTTTATTTCATAAACACTGTTCTTATTTTGATAAAAGGATTAGAAATGAATGACATTTTACATCATCTCTATATCTTTCTATCTATTGACATATATATATATATATATAGATATATATATATATATATATATAGATATATATATATAGATATATATATATATAGTCTGACCCTTCTGTTGAATTTTAGAAGCCTTTGTTGCCCACAAGTGGAAAAGTTTGCCCCCCCTCCGTTCTAGAAGAGCATTCAGCTCTCAGCGATAGCTGACTGTGGAGTTTTCTTATATGACAGGAAAGATTTCTGACATATCTACGCTTAAAAAGTAAAGTAAAATAAATACCCAAAAAACTTAGGCAACTAAAACATATCTAGTTGCCTTTTTAGTTTAGCATTTTCAGCACAATAAGATGTTTTTAAATGCCTTTATTTTTCCAAGCATGACAGTGTTCCTTATAATCAGATTCATTCTGGTTGTGCTTACTGATGTTGAAGAGATTGGGAACACAGCGCTCTGTCAATATTTCAGTCTTTTTTTTTATTGTTCCAAACAAGGTTGGGAGTGTGAATGATACTACAGAACCATAACTCGCCACAGGGACAGACTAAAAACTTGTTTTTTTTTTTTTTTGTTCTTTTCTTTTGTCTGTCTTTTCATTACTGGGCTGGATGAAACCATCTGGGGGCTGTATCTTTTATAAGCTTGATTAAAACTGATGTAAGTTTGGAAACTGCTTTGGTTACAAATGTAAAATATTCTAGCGGACCGAGCTGGGTCGCTGTTTGGGTGCATTCTAAATTCCAGAGCTCAGTCAACGCACCAGGAGGAGTGGCTGATTGGCCCTTGTTCTGTCACTCAGCCATTGTCGGGGTTTGGATTGGTTGGGTGCAGCTATTGGCTGAGTAGGGAAAAGAGGGAGGGCTGTGCGGGAGCGAGGGATAGAAGACGTTTTAGGGCAGCGCTTTTGTGTTGGCTGGGGTTGATATAAGGTGCTCTAAAGTTGCACGGCGTTGGGTACGTCCGACAGAAACCAGAATAAAGAACATTAGAAAACGACTGAGTTTCGCTACAATCTTAAAGTTTTAGAAAACTCATTTTTGGGTCTGCCTGACCACTGGGTTTAAGACATAATGAAGAATATCTGTTGCTAAGTTCTTATTATGAGCAGTGCTTGGTTTTTCCAGAGTGTTTTAGCTCATATTGATAATGATGAATAAAATTACTCTTTAGAACAGGGGTCCCCAACTGGTCCCCAACCGGACCGCCAAGCATTTTTAAGCAAGCATTTACAATTACATCTTTACACGGGCGCGTGCAAGGACAGCTACGTTTTAGACCGGGGTCCTTCAACCGGCAAAAGCTCAAAGCGGTGTGCTGATGCTAATAGGGACGTAAAGTTATCTGGAAGATGCGTGATCGATGGCTCTATCTACAATTAGAAAAGTGGACAGAAAATCGTGTCTTTCGAGATGATGGACTGAAGCTTTGCTCTCATTTTACCAGCACTGAGTTCTACAAGGCGAGTGTGTATTATAACCACGGAGCTCCAGAGATGTGCAGTTTTATGAAGTTAAATTGGTGCCTTATTATTTGAAACCCAAAAAATTTTTTTTGAAAAAAAATATTGATGTTTGGTTAAAAAATGTAAATGTCAGAACATGTTTTCATTCCAAAAGGAACTTAATTTCAGCTTCAAATTTTCAATTTTTTTAAGGTTTCAAAGCTAAAAATTTTAATTCAACTTTTTTTTATCGTTTTGAATTTGAAAATTTCATTTTCAAAACTTTTGGCCCTGTTGTGGCGGGGCTAACACGAAGGACCAATCAAAATGGATGAGGGTGTTAACTTCAGTCCCGGTGCATCCACAGACTCTGCTAGAACGGCATTTTGGACACACGGTTTGTACGGGATGAAACTCTGCTCTTTACATCCGTCTTGGGACAACTTTAGACTATGATAGAACAGACAACACAGCCATTTTAATTACCACAGGAGTCAGTGAAGACACTGGGACTGAAGTGACCACTCTCATTGATTTTGATTGGTCCTCTGTGCTAGCCCCGCCCCAACGCGCCACAACGGGGACAAAAGCTTAAAAACTGACTTCTTTATATTTGAAGAATATATATTGGTATATATAAGAATATATTGGTTTCTTATCTCACAAATGAAAAGTGGGAAAAATATTCTGGAGTGGAAACATCTGTAGCATATTAAATGAAGACTCAAATACAACAGGAGTTTATACTCACACACACGAGGCTCTAAGCCGCATCTGTTTGCTCAGCAGTTGGACAGGACAAGTAAAAAAAAAAGAAGTCTCAGAGAAGAGGGAGAAAAGAGAATTGTAATAAAAGTTACAAAAGTAAAAAATAGAGAAGAATGAAAACAGAAATGATAGAATCTTTGCTGATCAAAGTTAGATTTAACAACGGCTTGCTTTATAAAAAAAAAAAAAAAAAAGACTGGCATGTACTAAAGCTGATAAAGTGATTCTCCAGCAGCTAAATTGAAGCCTGCCCTGCAGAGCTCACAGCATGTCTGACGCAGCGCCTCTTCTTTGACAGCAAACTCCTCTCTTATCTCTCCAAAAGGAAACAGAGCACACGAGGACGCAGATGGCTCGGCGCCGCTACAAACGCAGCACTGTCAGCACGACGGCCATGTGCACGTTTGTGGAAATGTGCGAGAGTAAAAGAGCAAAGACGGGCTCTCTCCATTTCCCTGTGAGTAATTACTGTGCCAACTTAAAAGCTGCTGGCCTGCTTTACATGGAAGTGCACTTCCTTTCAGGACCTCGCTTTCACCCAAACTTCAAGACCTGCTGAACCACGGGGGGGACCGAGCTTTTCTAACATCACGGTCTCCTTTGACTTCTGATTCAACGAGTACATCCACACTAAAAGCATCATTAATGACATCTCCATGTCTGGGTTGATGAGATCATTCAGACTCTACGTGAAGTTCACTTCTTCTGTCTCTGAATGATAATTACTTCCATGGTGTTTCCGTCCTCCTGTGACCCAGTGTGATGACTTGCTGACCCGCATTAGCCCAAGAAGAGAAAACAAAAATCAGAATAAAACTAGACCAGGGGTTAGCAATGACTGGAAGTGCCAATTCTAAATGTTCTCCTTAACTAGAGTTCCATCACCAACTATAACATGAACTCTGATGTCATTCATCTTTCTGTTCATCCTGTCAGAGATCATCTCAGTCAATCATCTCTCACTGATTCATACAGGTGGTTCTACAGAGAGTTTTACTCTGGATGATCTTCCTGATACAATCCTGGATTTAAAGGTACAGAGATCAAGTTATACAGCAGATTGAAGGGTCTGTCTAAGGATTTTAGCTGATTGATCGGTCTGGAAACTGAACCGTGGTCCTACAGCAGGAAACTGAGCTATGCAGACATTCGAACTATAATGTGAACTTTAATGCAAAAAATTTAATATGTCTGAAAAAATATATCATTTACAAACAGCAGGTCAATTAGCTGTTTTTGAACATATTAGCTTGAAATTGTGCTTTCATAATAAAATTACAACAAAAAAAAAAGAAAATAGGGTAACACTTTAGATGAGGTGCTGCAAAACACTCGGTATAATATTGACAAAGATAGTTAATATATTTGTTAAGATTGTAAACAGTTTATCAATATGGCCTTTGTAGATATATGTCTCAATTTAGATGGTAATACCTCTTTCTAAGTATGTTAATAAACCTAATTTGGCTTATTATGCTTATAAATGCCTTATAAACATCCTATAAACACAGTAATAATGCTTGTTAATGTGCTCATAAAGCTTGTTATGGAATCTTATTATGAAGTGTTACCGAAAAGAGTTGAAATAATATTACAACTGTATTTGTTTGAAAACCAAAAGTTCTGCATTTATTGTAATGTGATACCAACATCAATGTGAAGGTTCACAATTAGTCAGCGGACAATGGGAGCTTGTTCTTGCAAGATGTTTTTTTTATTTCTTTTTTTTTGATAAAAGTGGGTTAACCTTCAAACAATAAATAATTTAAGGCTCAACTGAACAAAAATAATATAACTAAATTGAACGAACAAACAAAACTGAACAGGCCTGACCAGACTCTCTATCCTGACACATTGGGGAAACTTAAATAGACAGGGGCAAACCATATGGACACATAAGGGAGGGGAGAAACAAAGTAACCATAAACTCTAACAAATGAAACTACAACAGCAAAACAGAAAATGCAAACTAAACAAACATCTAAATAATCAAAATTGTCTTCAAAGAATAAACTAAATATTTTACATTCAAAGAAACAAAAAATAAGTCCAGGAGGAGTGTTGGGATTCCCTGCAGTCTTGCCGATGGAATATCCAACCTCCTCTGCTGATTATGGTGGATGTGGAGCACCTGATTTGAACTCAGAAAAACAAAAAGTAAATTAATTGTATTTTCACTTAAAATAAATCAAATGTGTGCACCCATATCATTTATTTTAAGTAAACAAAGTAAATGTGATAAAGAAAAAAGAAAATACTAACACCTATGTGGTGGTTGTTTGTGGCTCAACCACCACACACTCCCCCTCCTCCGGACTTTCCCGATGGCAGCGGGAAAGGTAGTCGGCAACGGTGTTTTCTTTGCCAGGGATGTGGACGACTTCAAAGTTGAAAGGCTGGATCGCCAGGTACCAGCGGGTTATTCTGCTGTTAGTGTCCTTCATGCTTTCCAACCATTTCAGTGCCTTGTGGTCTGTTTCTATGGTGAAGGATCTTCCAAGAAGGTAATATTTTAAAGAGTCCAAGGCCCATTTCACCGCCAGACACTCCTTCTCGATGGTAGAATAGCGGGTCTCTCTGGGGTGAAGTTTGCGACTGATGAAAGCAACAGGGTGGCGATCTTCAGGAGGTCCTTGGAGCAGCACAGCACCAAGCCCACGATCTGAAGCATCAGATTGCAGTGTGAAAGGTTGTTGAAAGTCAGGACATCTCAGAACAGGATGTCCACTCAAAGCGTGTTGAATGTCTCTAAAAGCCATTTCAGATTTTTCTGTCCATTGCAGCTGGCTGGGGCCCTTTTTGCTGGTCATGTCGGTAAGTAAAGCTGCTCTAGTTGAAAAGTTGGGGATGAATTTGTGATACCAACCAGACATGCCCAGGAAAGATCTTAATTGTTTCCTTGTTTGAGGCAAAGGGCAGGACTGGATGGCTTGCACTTTCTCCACTTGTGGCTTCACCTCTCCACCCCCAATGATGTAGCCCAGGTACTGGATCTCCTTCCTTGCCAGGTCACACTTATCTGGGTTAATGGTCAGACCTGCAGTGTGGAGACACTCCAAAACAATTTTCAGGTGTTCCAGATGATCTTCCCAGCTGTTACTGTACACCACAATGTCATCAAGGTATGCGGATGTAAAATGCGACCGACCACACAATACCTTGTCCATTAATCTCTGAAACGTGGCTGGAGCTCCGTGTAATCCAAATGGCATGACAGTAAAATGGTATAGGCCCCATGGTGTTCTGAAGGCAGTCAGCTCTCTGGATCTGGTTGTTAATGGGACCTGCCAATAGCCTTTGGAGAGATCAATCGTTGACAGATATTTTGCCTTGCCAAGGCGGTCAATGAGTTCATCAATCCGTGGAGTAGGATATGAATCAAACTTAGAAACAGAATTAAGATAGCGAAAGTCCATGCAAAAGCGTATGGTGCCATCTTTCTTTGGGACAAGAACGATTGGATTGCACCACTCACTCTGAGAAGCTTCAATTATGCCTAGCGACAGCATCAGGTCAATTTCCTTCTTCAGAGGACCAAGTAGACGCTCTGGGATCCTGTAACTTAGGCGTTTGACTACAGCATTCTCTTTCAGAGAGATGTCATGAGTGGTTACATTGGTGCATCCTGGTTTCTCACTGAACACAACTGGTGAACATAAAGCTCTCACCTGGAGTTGCTGCTGATCAGATAGGTGGCTTAGTTGGAGAGCAGTGGCTGATGGAGTAGGCAGATATTGTTCTTCCACTTCTTCATCAGTCGTGCTCCTTATGAAGGTCACAGTGTGCTTTTCTTCTGCTCCAGGAATCCATTCCTTCAGCAGATTGACATGCAGGACACGGCTGCTGCGACTGTGATCTGGAACAGAGATCTTGTAAGTGGTGGGACCTAATTTTTGTACAACTTCAAAGGGCCCTTGCCACTTAGCCAGTAGCTTGCTCTCCACAGTCGGCAGCATCACCAACACTTTTTGACCAGGGCAAAAACTTCTGGTGCGAGCACGTTTATCATACCAGGTTTTCTGGTTTGCTTGAGAGTTCACCATGTGCTCCTGAGCAAGGGTAGACATTTTCTCCAACCTCTCCCTCATCTTGAGGACATAAGACACAACGTTAACTGGTTCTCTGCTTCCTTCATCCTCCCAGGTTTCTCTCAACAGCGCTAGAGGTCCCCTCACTTCGTGGCCAAAAAGCAGCTCAAATGGAGAAACCCGGTGGAGGCTTGTGGAACTCCCTGTAAGCGAATAGCAGAAAGGGGAGCCACTGGTCCCAGTCAGAACTGTGTCATTGATGAACTTTGCGCAGGCATTTGTTTTAAAGTTTGATTAAACCTTTCTGACATGAAGCGCATCTGATTTAGGTAGGGTGTAGTCCTCAGGCTTTTGATGCCAAGTAGCTGATACACATCCTTCAGCAGTTTTGACATGAAATTTGTGCTTGATCAGTCAAGATTTCCTTGGAAATCCCACTCTTGAAAAGAATTGAACCAGGCAAGAAGCAACAGTCTTAGCTTTTACTGACTTTAGAGCAAATACTTCAGGGTATTTAGTTGCATAATCAGTAATGACAAGCATAAACCGATTACCACACTTGCTTCTCTCTACTGGGCCCACAATGTCCATTCCAAGGCGTTCAAAGGGGGTGCTGATGATTGGTAAAGGCTGGAGAGGAGCTTTAGATGGAAATCTGCTTGAAGTCTTCTGGCACTGCGGGCAACTTTTACAGAAGTTAGTGACATCTTTCTGTAGACCAGGCCAGTGAAACCACCTCTGGATACGAGCCAAGGTTTTATTCTTCCCAGGTGGCCAGCCCAAGGAATTGAATGGCCCAGAGATAAAATGGTGTCTCTGACGTCACGAGGAACCATTAGTTGTTTCACTGCTCCATGCTGTTGATAGAGAAGGCGTTTTCAATACAGAGGTCAGTCTTTGCACTTCCATATTTTTCCAGCTTTTTAAAACACTCAGCTAAGGCTTCATCCTGGTGCTGCAACTCACCAATATCACTAGGAATTTGGTAGCCAAGCAAAGTGTCAGGTTCTGGCAGTGCTGCAGTTGACTTACATTATGCAGGAACTTCTCTCGTCTTCGCTGTCTGCGTGATTTATGCTCTTTAGTCACCCCAACTTCTATGTCTGCATCATAGAATGGCATTGAGCTCAGCATTTCAACAGTTTTATCTTTTTGTTTCGCTTGGGCCGAGTTACAGCAACATTACAGCCCTGAGCAACATGCAATAAGTCCACTAGAACAGGTAAATCATGCCCCAACACAACTGGGTAAGGCAAACTGTCTGCAACACCAACATTCAGCAGATAGGTCTGTCCTCTCACTTTAAGGTAAACATGTGCAGTTGGATATTGCTTTTCATCTCCATGCACGCAGCAGATAGAGAGAGCCTTAGTAGGAGAGATGGCATGAGGCGAGACAAATCTGCTCTGGACTAATGTTTGTGTGCTTCCAGTGTCTATTAGAGCTTTCAACATTTGACCATTTATTTCCACAGATGTCTCCTGCAGAGGGCTCCTCACATGGGTTGGTCCAGGTGTTCTGGCACAAAACACATCTGAGAAAACTTTGTAGCATTTGGGGGCACTTGGGCTTTGTGTGGCCCTCCTGGCCACACAAATAGCAAATGGGCTTTTTATAAAAGGTTTGGAATGATGTGTGGATGTGAGTTTTTCAGTGGTAGGCTTACTCACACTTGAACCAGTTGAATCTTGTCGGTCAGGTTGTCCACTCCTTTTATGGATGCTGTAAGCCCAGGTTTGCCTTTTCCCTCGAGCAGCCACAAATGCGTCAGCTAATGAAGCAGCCTCAGATGCAGTTTTTGATCTCTCTCCTTAACCCACACTTGAAGGTCTGGTGACAACATTCGAAGATACTGCTCCAGAATAATAATGTCACTTATTTCTTCAACGCTTTTACCTTTGGTCGAATCCATTTCCATACAGGTCTTTCAGCCTGGTGTGCAGCTCCGTTGGAGTTTCATCTGGCTTCACATAGAGGGAGCGAAATCTCTGACGATAGGTTTCACAGTTAATGTCATACTTCTGGAGAATAGCCATTTAACATCATCATAGTCATAGATACATCAACATCCATATGAACATATGCGCTTAATGCCTTGCCGGTTAGTAATGGGATGAGATGAAATGCCCACTCCGGCTTCGGCCATCTGCAAGCTGCTGCTATCCTCTCAAAAGTTATCAGGAAGTGCTCGATGTCATCATCTTCATTTAATGGATGTAACTTGGGTTGCTTATTATATGAAGGTAAATTAGACATATCACCTGAGTCAAGGTCTCTTGGTGGAGATGAAGCCTCTGAGTGAGAACCACCTGAAGCATTGGTCGTTTGACACCTGGGAGATGAAGTCAGCTCTTGGTTTGGAGAGTGTGACTGGACCTCACGTTGAAGCAGGGTGAACTGATGTTGAAGAGCCTTAAACCTCTGATCTTGCCTGGCAACCTCTTTGTCCCACATAGCCTGTTGTGCTCTTTGTTGTCCCATGTGGGCTTGAAGAATGTTAGCAAGGTCGGATAAGCTGGGCTCCTTACCTTCTTCACCCGCAGTGCCACCTACAGCTCCACTTTCCTCAGCTTCAGAGTCCCTTTGTACATCTTTGTCTGATGATGGTAGGTTTGGAACTTTGGCTCTGGCTCCTGGCATGGCTCAAACCAATGTCCAACTGACAATCCCGCTTCTGACACCAATTGTGAAGGTTCACAATTAGTCAGCGGACAATGGGAGCTTGTTCTTGCAAGATGTTTTTTTTTATTTCTTTTTTTTTGATAAAAGTGGGTTAACCTTCAAACAATAAATAATTTAAGGCTCAACTGAACAAAAATAATATAACTAAATTGAACGAACAAACAAAACTGAACAGGCCTGACCAGACTCTCTATCCTGACACATTGGGGAAACTTAAATAGACAGGGGCAAACCATATGGACACATAAGGGAGGGGAGAAACAAAGTAACCATAAACTCTAACAAATGAAACTACAACAGCAAAACAGAAAATGCAAACTAAACAAACATCTAAATAATCAAAATTGTCTTCAAAGAATAAACTAAATATTTTACATTCAAAGAAACAAAAAATAAAGTCCAGGAGGAGTGTTGGGATTCCCTGCAGTCTTGCCGATGGAATATCCCAACCTCCTCTGCTGATTATGGTGGATGTGGAGCACCTGATTTGAACTCAGAAAAACAAAAAGTAAATTAATTGTATTTTCACTTAAAATAAATCAAATGTGTGCACCCATATCATTTATTTTAAGTAAACAAAGTAAATGTGATAAAGAAAAAAGAAAATACTAACACCTATGTGGTGGTTGTTTGTGGCTCAACCACCACAATCAATATGATTGATACATCAGAACAAAATATCCAGAATATTTCTAAGAACTTCTCAACTAAATAAAAATAAAAACATAAACAAGTGTTTGCTTTTGGCTTTTTTATTTCTGTTACATTATGAGACAGAACCGGATTAACTTGTTAGTTCATTCTGTGATGATGTTTTTATTCCATGTAAAACTAAATGTTTTTACTTTTTTGTTAGTCTGATATTTATAGTGATTTAAATTTACTGTAACTGGACAGCATCATTCTTTATTTTCACCCTCAGTGAATGCAGTGATGATCAGCTGTAATATTTATTTAAATACTTGTTCATATTTCCTATTAACATGTAGCAGAACAGAAAGTAAGTCTGAGTAAAACCTGACCTTGTTTGGTTATTATTCAACAAACTGAACTTATCAATCTTTTTTTAATAAAATAACTTTTCATGTGTTGCAGCTCAGAGAGATTTACAATTATTAACTAACATTAAATACAAAAAAAGAGAAGAATTCAAACCAACACTCATTTATTTCTGGAAACTCTTCAACCAGCAGCAGATCAACCACAGAACCCTCCAGAACCAGACAGTATCAGGTCCACTACAGCCGTGAGGCTGTATGCTGGACCAGAACCGGTCCAACAAGAGGAACCAGAGAATATAAACACGACTAAACCAGGAAATACTGATAAATAAAAGATCTCCATGAGGAAACAGAACTTCATTCATGTCAGCGACGATAAAATAAAACAGCTGTGCATCATAAACTTTTCTTCACGCTCTTCCCGTCACGCACGCACTCACGTTCCATCCAGACACGTTAAAATCTCCACACCTTCATCTCACCAGGTACAAACACAGGAATTCTTACAGCTTCTTGATTTCACCGCGGGAACCTTTTTTTTCTACGGTGAGCATTAATTTCAATCCCCCGGTCATGAAGGTAATGTACGTTCTGTGAAACTATAAAGGTAAAGGAAAAAAGCTGCAGTATTTATATGGGCGGGCGGGGTCACAGTCTCAGCGCTGCGTGAATGGATCCTTTCCTTGTGACGCCACGGGGGACCAAAGATCCTTTTGTGGGAAAAGATGGTCACTCTTAACGAATCAAAAAAAATATAAACTGATGACAAAAGTGCTAATTGTTGTCACACCCGGCGTGCCGCTGTCTTTCCCTCTGCATACCAGCTGTGGCACGCGTGTCCTAGGTTGCTGACCCCTGAACTAGAGGATGAGTAGATCTTTATTGTCTCGACGAAGCTGTCTCCAGGTGGCTGGCTGGCTGCCTGGGTAGCAAGTTATAGAGAGCCCCCGCGGGGGCTGTGTTCTATAGATCCATCTTACCCGTGATTCTGTCCTACACTTACTGCGCAAATTGAAAATATGTCATCTTTTTGGTCTTAGCAGACTGCCCATAAATCTGTGCTCCTCGATCTTGGGATCAGGATATGCTGCCTCGTGGTAAAACTGTCGGTCGGAGCCCCGTGAGGCCGCACTGCCTCCAGGTAAAGCTGTCTGACGCCCCGTGAGGTCGCTCTGCTTATCCGTGAGCCTTCAAAGCCCTCGCCCGCCTCTGAGGCTGTACTGCTCCCCGAAATTCTGTCCTACTCCACTCATAACTCTCTCCTACCCTGCTGTATTTACCACTAGGGCTGTAACGAGTATCCGGGTGCTCAAATACTTGCGATCTGCCCCTTAAATTTCGCGTACAAATATTCGTGACATACAAGATCGCTGATTCACGATCTTTATAAATATAGTAGCGTGTGATAAAAATATTATCTGGGGACGATGTATTTTTGATTTGAAATGTAGATTAATGTTGGATTTTAAGCTTACGAACTAAAACAAAGCTGAAAGAGCCGCGGTACCATTACTGGAAATAAACATCTTTGTGACGGAGAACTTCCGGTTTTCAAAGTAAAACTAGCGAGAGCTGAAGTTCTGTTCACTGACATAACTGAAAACATTAATTAGCTTTAACATCAGAGCTTTAGCTCCAGTGTTTACATTCTTTTAGTTATGATAACTCTTAGACAGTTGATGCAATTAACTAAACTCCATCTTATTCTGAAGGAACTCAGGCTTGCACTGCTGAAAGGAAGATGTAACCAATGTAAATCAGATGATTCTGCTGCAGGAAAAGCTACTTTTTTCGTACGGGCTCTGCACCAATTTGTAAAGCTGAGAACGTAAAATGATGAAGAACTTTGTGGATAGAAAATTGTGGAGAGAATTTTCAGGTTTTTGCTGTTAAATGATCAGTGATTTGTATCATTTGTATGTTGTTTATGTTACTGCTGAACTTAACCAGAAGGTTGACAAAAAAAAAGTTTAAAATGACAAACACAACTTTTTTAATCAGTTTTGTTGATTCTGATCTCCTGTTTTAAATAAAGGTATAAATAATGATTAAATACAAATAATTTCCATTTTCATCCATCCAGTAAATAGACATACATATAGCAATAAACATTATATTAAAAAGTAAGAATCGTGGTTCAATTCGTAAATCGTTGAGCTTGATTCATAAATCGTATCAGATCGTCACCTAGGCAACGGCCCTATTCACCACCAAACATCAAAACTGTATGTTCGTTCAATTACAGTAGGTTATCTGATAACATAGGGCATTTGGATAGCTTTAGTTAGTGCTAGGAGTAGGAAACTCTCACAAGGTAGGGCAGATCGTTCGAACACCGGCATGATCAATGCAGCTCCATGGGCCCCGCAACAGGCAGGCGATCCATCCAGGGTGTATCCCACTTTCACTCAGCAGCAGCAGGTTAAGAACATGGATGGAAATTCAGGACAAAAACACTTGCATCGATCTTCCAGATTGGATCTGTTTTCTAGCTACTGATCTAGTCACTAAAATCGTCACAGGCCGAAGCTGAGTCCCTGATTGGCTGATGCATCCCCCCTAAAGTTCAGATTTTCAACTCTGAAGAGATAATATATTGAAATCTATTTATTGTTATTTTTATTGTTTTATTATTTTTACTGTTTAACTGTTTTTTTTTTTGTTTCAGTGATTTTGTTGTTTCTTTTTTTATTAAATTGAGTCGCCATTGTATTCAGAATTTATTTTCTGTCCAGCACTTTGGTTTTTCCTGCTTTTAAAGATGATTGATTGATAAATCTGGTATTAACTATTATCCTATCAATATGCATTCCAGTCATTTTCCTTCTTTGGAGAGTAATTTTACATAAAACCAATTAGTAACTCCTTCTAGTCACTTAGCAACCTATAAGCTGCTGCAGAAAAAATATCCTTTTATGTGACTGAAAGAGAAATATTCCAAATCCACAAACAAAACCAAAACCAAAGAAGTTTTGAAATTATTATGAGATGGTCACAGGACCAACAGTTCTGCGGTCATTTTGTGACAAATTGACTATATTGAACTTTCAAAGAAAAATCACCTTTAGTACCTTCTACAAATTTCAACTCCTCCTAGATATTTTGATCTGTTGCTTCCTGGACTCCATGGATTCCTGGAACATCATTGGGAAGCTGCTTGGGAAAAAATGTAATTAGAAGTTGTAGACTTTGAACGGCGTTAGCAAAAGTAATGTACTCCTATTACTCACATATTTCTTACAGGAATACTGTAAAAATATATTAGATGAATCCTTGGCTCACGCTGAATGAAACATTATAAGATACCATATGAACTCATTAGGAATGTGGGCGTGGTTACCAAAGACTTCAGTTGCTAAGGAAACAAAATTATAACATTTAGGTAATTCTTCTAAAAATGACACCATCCTCAGGTGACCAAAAACAATGGTTGCTATCAAGATCATCATCAACAAAAAAGCCACCATTTTGAAAGATGTTTTTTTCCTTAATCTGTGCTATCCGAGGCATGTTAACGTTGGGAGTGGGGTCGTCCACATCCAGTGATGTTGTTTTGACTGGTGTCTGTGGCAGACATAAAATCCTGTCACCTTTGTCATGGGAGGGATTACTTGTCAATGTAAGGGTGGGGTCATCTGGACCCCAAAGAGAACGGAAGGGTAAACTTGTCATGTGCAGCTCTGACTGTTGGCTGGGGCAGAATTGTTCATTCTTATATTTATATACTTGTATTCGTGTTGTAAACCTGATGTGATCTTGCCTGATTAATTGCTAATTACTCTCCCATATCAATCTTTTCTTTCATTTCTTGGGTTTTTCTTAACCTTTTTTTTGCTAGTCTGGCTACTCTGGAAAGTGGAACTAACATCTGATTTGACGAGCAAATAATGTAGAAGTATTTATTCATTCATTCATCTTCTTAGCTGCTTTGTCCCTTTTGGGGTCATGGGGGTGCTGGAGCCTAACCTGGCTACTGATGGGTGAAGACACACCTGGACAGGTCGCCAGTCTGTTCCACTAGATGTAATACAGAGATACGTAGATATAAACACTGTTAAAATGTTTATTTTCTTTATAATCTGATGTAATTTTTTTAGCACGTTACTTAAAGTTCTCTTATGACAATTTATTTTATTTTTTTTTTTTTTAAAATGTTCCCAGTAGTGCTTTAATTATGATCACAAAGCTTTTTAACCAAAATCCCACAAACTGAAAAATGAATTATTTATTAAATATTATTCATATTTTGTGAGTCCCCCCCCCGGGAAGTAAAAACGGCTTAATTCCTGAAGCTCCGCCTGCTGCTGCATGTGGCTGGAGTCCATTTCATGACGTCATCCCAGAGTTATGCGTGTATTTCTCCCATGAAAATACTCCAAACTTCTTCAAAGATGGATTCACATGTGATTTATCTGCCTTTAGTTGGTCTGGCCATCACTACACTGCTTCACCACACACTACACCTTCACTGCTGTACCGGACCGGGGTGGGGTGGGGGTGTGTCTGTGTGTGTGTGTGTGTGTGGGGGGGGGGGGTCTTAAAGGACCAACATGAAAAAGTAACAAACGCCTGTTTGAGCTGGAATTTATTGAAGACAAGACACAACTGGAAGATAAACGGTATTCTATATCTGAAATAAACTTTTTTTTTTTTGCTGATAATCAGTGGACAAGGGGATAAATTGGGTGTTGTGATAGTCTGGAGGCGGAGCTGTCAGAGCAGAGAGGTGCTTCGTGCTGACGTCAGCATATTTCCAACCGCTCATTTTCGTGAGTATGGGAGGGGCTGCTGCTGGATTACTCTTAGATACATGAACAGATCAAAATACAGTTTTGAGATTCTTTATAGAGAGGAATGGAGAGTAAAATGAATTTAAAACCTCCAACAGTAGAATTTTCATGGTAGGGGCCCTTTAAAAGTAATTTATTCATGTTGATCTGTATGGAAGCCCAAACTGTTCATAATTAAATAAATAAATACAACATTATTTAATCAAGCAACACTCCAATAAAAGACTTTTCAATAAATAATTGACCATTTTATTATGAAATACATTTCATTAAAATGGACCATTTTATTATGAAATATATTTCATTTTTACTTTAAAACATAATTTTTATGTCAAAAACATTTCATAATAAAAATATATATCACAATCATTTTTTTTCATGTTGGTTATTATTATAATCATGTGGTTTGTTTTTTTTTTTTGTAGAAACTTTTATTTCAAAAATACTGTTTTCCAAAGTGTCCTTTTTATTTCACAATGCTGTTTTTCAGAACGACGTATTTATTTCATGATGAGCTTTTTCCGAATAATAAACTCTGTCTGTCAATCAAACCAGACAAGGCGGGGACACGTTTGTGATTGGCTACTCCTTTAATCAGACATAAGCGGCAGCACCAACTACATCGATCGAGTGTTCTTTCAGCGAACGTGACGGTGCAGTACACACTCATCAAGCAACCCGGTCTCAGTGAAATGCGTACATATTCCACGGCTTTGCACCCTCGGAATACCGTGCATAGTATACGCCAAACACGGTTTTTGCGTGCATATGATACGCAGTTGCAGCCCATTCAAAACAACAGGAGCGGCTTTTAGGTTTCGTTTTGATCACGTGGTCGGATGTTTAGGTTTCTCCGGATCACGTGACTTTTGAGTTTCTGTCGGTCTATCACCGGCTAACAATATGGCGGTAGATCCACTACTTTTTAGGTGTAAAATCCCTCAGAATAAAATATTTTGTGGACTAATCTTTATTTTGGTAATATTTCTAGCGAGAAATGTACCCGTTACTATCACGACATGCATTTATTTTGGACATACAGTTCGTAGTTTGTCTGTTTTGATTGACTTTTTGGGCTCAAAAATCGTAAAACAGCAACGTCTGGGGTGCACGGAACAATCACGGAACAATCACGGAACCGGGCGATCAGCAGGATTTGGGACCCGACCCGCATCGGTGCCAGGGTCAAGGTTAGGGTTGGGGAAGGTCCGGAGAACCCGCCCGGAACCTTTTTAAATCGGGGCCCCGAATGACTTCTGTAAAGCTAGAACGTGATCACAGCCTGACTACTTCTGGTCCAGGAGACGGTCAAACGTGATCCCGAAACCAAGATTATCAAGCATCAAATAATGTTTCTTTAATTTCTGCCTCATAAACAAACACAAATGTCGGTTATTTTAAGTGACAATAACGAGTGAGGCTTTCAGACAAAATGAAGAAAGAAAAACACAATTGGGTTATTTTTTACTGTTCTTTTTATTATATTATTATAATCATAATAATTATTATTAGTGGTAGTCGTAGCAGTATTAATCTATTATTATTGTTGTTGTTGTTATCATCATCAATATGTACGCATTTCACTGAGACCGGGTTGCTTGAGGAGTGTGTACTGCACCGTCACGTTCGCTGAAGGAACACTCGATCGATGTAGTTGGTGCTGCCGCTAATGTTCTGATAAAGGAGTAGCCAAACAAAACGTGTCCCCGCCTTGTCTGGTTTGATTGACAGACAGAGTTTATTATTCGGAAAAAGCTCATCATGAAATAAATACGTCGTTCTGAAAAACAGCATTGTGAAATAAAAAGGACCCTTTGGAAAACAGTATTTTTGAAATAAAAGTTTCTACAAAAAAAAAACCCCAAAAAAACAAACCACATGATTATAATAATAACCAACATGAAAAAAATGATTGTGATATATATTTTTATTATGAAATGTTTTTGACATAAAAATTATGTTTTAAAGTAAAAATGAAATATATTTCATAATAAAATGGTCAATTATTTATTAAAGACTTTTATTGGAGTGTTGCTTGATTAAATAATGTTGTATTTATTTATTTAATTATGAACAGTTTGGGCTTCCATAGATCTGAAGCCCGTTTCCAAAATCTCCTCTGAGGGGGTGTGGCTTTTAAAGCTGAGCTGAGCAGCTCCGCCCCTAATCCCCCCCCAATAATGATGGCTCTGTGTCTCTCTAGCATAAATCTTCTCCGCTGCTCCATAAAAACATCCATCAATCTGGGTTCTGATCCATCCGTATGGTTCTGATCCAGATGTCAGCTCAGATCTTCATGGACAGAACTTCCTCCAGAATCCTGATTCTTTCTCCTTCCAGTTCACCAAAGACTCTTTGATGTTTCTTGACGTTGCTGTGATCAATCCATTCAATCCATTGGTTTCTCAGAGCAGAAAATAATGAAAGCTAACATCCAAATGCTCTTTCATTGATTTACAATCCTTTCAAAGTGCGGTCAAATGAGCCGCCGTTCACATTTCTGTGGTCACATCAAGAAGCTCGGTGGAGTCTGGTGGAGATTTCTATTCAAACATACAGACAAACTCCTCTGAAGATTGAGTTGGATACATGAAATAAAACATATTTTATCCTCATAAAAATCTCTACTTACTCTGATTTGTCAGCTTTGTATTCCAAATAAACTCTATGACAAACCCCTGAGAGCAGCTGTGAGTAAACACAGGTTCCATGAGTGCCAGCAGGAACGACTCACGCTCCTCTGCACACTGATTGCTTTTCTTTTAACATCAACATTTCTATTTTTGAATAAACCTACAAAATAAAAAGAAAACTCTTTTTAATATGTCCGCCTATCTTATGTTCAATGACAGTAACAAAACATTTCCATTACACTTCTGAAAGCTGAAGCCAATTTCACTTCTTTACACAAGCAGTCACCTTAGACTAAAAGGATCAACCTCAATTATTCACGATGCCTTCAATTCCAGTTCATGCTGCCTGTTCCAGGATCACAAAGCAAAGTGTGCCTCTATATCCTCTGGGAAGTGATGCAAGCTCATGATAGCTGACATGATGCTGGGATGGATGGGAGTGGTACCGGTGCATCCATGTCCCCAAAGGAGGGTCCTCACAAAAGGAAGAAGAAGCAGCAGAAGCAAAAAAAAAAGGCAGTAGAAAAGGAATGTGACAGTGTTATTTGGCTGCTTGGTGTTTTATAAGGTTACCAGGGCGCTTGCCTCTTTCATGAGGAGGAAAAACAGTGCTGAAGTTCTGTGGGATCCTTCAGTCATGGCCCAGTTCTGTGTGAAGTCGACACTGGAGTCTGTCAGTGAATATTCATGAAGAACTAAATGCCGAAGCAGGGAGAGGCGGAACAATCCATGGTGGAGTTGAAAACCAGGTCTGAGCGTACCTCTGTGTTGGTGCTCAGCACTGTGAGCTCAGGTATAGCCATAGATTGTTAATACCAGCTGGACATGACAGGTCCCCCATAAGAGATGCATTACCTCCAGCCGTCGTGGACTCAGACCAGAGCCTTCTCCGTCACTTCGAGTCATGTTTTTAGAGGAACTACTGTCACCAATCATGAGCCAGCTGATTCTGGTTTGTTTGAACTCCACACCCCTCCACTAAAGCAGATCAATCTGTCAATCGGCAGGATCAAGAACCACATGCTTTTACTGAGGCATCTGATTGGTCAGTTTATAACTTGAATAACTTGCAATGAAGAAAAAGTAACTTTAAAAAAAATAGGATTCGAAAAACTGTGCTAAGAAGAATGAATCAGAGCAAGAATGCATATTCTGACAAATAAAATGACTATCAATGGACGTCTATGGGACCCACAGGTACTTCCTGTTTGGAGCACAGGAGGGGGGGGGGGGGGGGGTTGCTCAGTCATTGATATTCATGTTAATGGTACAGCAGTGATGCCTCCATCCAGCTTTCACACCTAGATCATATTATCACATCTAACCCAGATGTTTATCAAAAGCTTAAATGAGTGTTTTTTGCTTTAAATGTTCCCAGTTGGATTTTAATTGTGTGAAGTTTTGAAAAAAACTCCACAACTTAAAAAGCCATTTTTCCTGTTGATCTGAAGCTCCCTTTTCCATAAACTCCTCTGTGTGGGCGTGGCTTATGGTGCTGAGCTACGTAACCTCCCCCTTCCTCCCAGACATGCTAGCGAGACACACACTTTGATAAACCCATGAAAAACTGAACTCAAACATTTCCATTCAGGCTTCATTACAGCAGCAGCAGCAGCTCTAGCTGTGGTTCAGAACTGATTTCATGCTGATTGTTGAATTCACTTCAACATGAAATCTCATGAAATGAAACGAAGATTTTTTCGTCCTACTGGGGGACTTCAATGCCCACGTGGGCAATGACATTGGCACCTGGAGGGGCGTGATTGGTAGGAATGGCCTCCCTGACCTAAACCCGAGCGGTGTTTTGTTGTTGGACTTCTGTGCTCGTCATAGTTTGTCCATAACAAACACCATGTTCGAACACAAAGGTGTCCATCAATACACCTGGCATCAGGACACCCTAGGTAGGAGATCGATGATCGACTTTGTAGTCGTTTCAGGCGATCTCCGGCCGTGTGTTTTGGACACTCGGGTAAAGAGAGGGGCAGAGCTGTCCACTGATCACTACCTGGTGGTGAGTTGGATTCGCTGGCGGGGGAGGAGGCCGGAAAGACTTGGCAGACCTAAACGTACTGTGAGAGTCTGCTGGGAACATCTGGCTGAACCCTCCGTCAGGGAGGTCTTTAACTCCCACATCCGGGAAAAACTTCGAGCAGGTACCGAGGGAGGTTGGTGACATTGAGTCCGAGTGGACCATGTTCTCCACCTCTATTGTCTCTGCTGCTTTCCGGAGCTGCGGTTGCAGGATCTCTGGTGCCTGTCGTGGCGGCAACCCCCGAACCCGGTGGTGGACACCGGAAGTAAGGGATGCCGTCAAGCTGAAGAAGGAGTCCTATCAGGCCTGGTTGGCTTGTGGGACCCCAGAGGCAGCTGACAGGTACCGGCAGTCCAAGCGAGCTGCGGCCCGGGTTGTTTTGGAGGCAAAAACTCGGTCCTGGGAGGAGTTTGGTGAGGCCATGGAGAAGGACTATCGGTTGGCCTCAAAGAGATTCTGGCAAACCGTTCGGCGCCTCAGGAGGGGAAAGCAGTTTTCTGCAGGCACCGTTCTCAGTGCAGGTGGGGATCTGCTGACCTCAACTGGGGACATTGTCGGGCGGTGGAAGGAATACTTTGAGGATCTCCTCAACCCTGCTGACACGCCTTCTGTTGAGGAAGCAGAGGCCGAGGAAACTGGGGTGGAACTGTCCATCACCCAAGCTGAGGTCACTGAGATAGTCAAAGAGCTCCTCGGTGGCAAGGCTCCGGGGGTGGATGAGGTTCGCCCTGAGTACCTCAAGTCTCTGGATGCTGTGGGAGTGTCTTGGCTGACACGTCTCTGCAGCATTGCGTGGCAGACAGGAACCGTACCACTGGACTGGCAGACTGGGGTGGTGGTTCCCCTTTTCAAGAAGGGGGACCGGAGGGTGTGTTCCAACTACCGGGGAATCACACTCCTCAGCCTTCCCGGGAAAGTCTATGCCAGGGTACTGGAGAGGAGAGTCCGTCCGATAGTCGAACCTCAGATTCAAGAACAACAGTGCGGTTTCTGTCCTGGCCGTGGAACAGTGGACCAGCTCTATACCCTCTTCAGGGTGCTGGAGGGTTCGTGGGAGTTCGCTCATCCAGTCCATATGTGTTTTGTGGATTTGGAGAAGGCGTTCGACCCCCGTGGTGTCCTGTGGAGGGTGCTCTGGGAGTATGTGGTCCGGGGAGCCTTACTCAGGGCTGTCCGGTCTCTGTACGACTCATAGCTAACAGTAAGTCAGACCTGTTCCCGGTGCATGTTGGACTTCGGCAGGGCTGCCCTTTATCACCGGTTCTGTTCATAGTCTTTATGGACAGAATTTCTAGGCGCAGCCAGGGGCCGGAGGGGATCTGGTTTGGGGACCACAGGATTTCCTCTCTGCTCTTTGCAGATGATGTTGTTCTGTTGGCTCCATCAAGCCGGGACCTCCAGCATGCATTGGAGCGGTTTGCAGCCGAGTGTGAAGCGGCTGGGATGAGGGTCAGCACCGCTAAATCTGAGGCCATGGTTCTCGACCGGAGAAAGGTAGTTTGCCCTCTCTCGGTGGGTGGAGTGCTCCTGCCTCAGGTGGAGGAGTTTAAATATCTTGGGGTCTTGTTCACGAGTGAGGGAAGATCGGAGCGTGAGATTGACAGGCGGATCGGAGCGGCGTCCGCCATTTTGCGGTCGCTGTACCGGTCCGTTGTGGTGAAAAGAGAGCTGAGCCAGAAAGCAAAGCTCTCGATTTACCGTCGATCTTCGTTCCAGTACTCACCTATGGTCATGAGCTTTGGGTCGTGACCGAAAGAACGAGATCCCGACTACAAGCGGCTGAAATGAGTTTTCTCCGGAGGGTGGCTGGGCGCTCCCTTAGAGATAGGGTGAGGAGCTCAGTCACCCGGAGAGAGCTCGGAGTAGAGCCGCTTCTCCTCCGCATCGAGAGGAGCCAGTTGAGGTGGCTTGGGCATCTGGTCCGGATGCCTCCTGGACGCCTCCCTGGAGAGGTGTTCCGGGCATGTCCCACTGGGCGGAGGCCCCGGGGAAGACCCAGGACACGTTGGAGAGACTATGTTTCTCGGCTGGCCTGGGAACGCCTCGGGGTCCCCCCAGAGGAGCTGGAGGAAGTGGCCGGGGAGAGGGAAGTCTGGGCATCTTTGCTTAGACTGCTGCCCCCGCGACCCGGTCCCGGATGAAGCGGAAGAAGATGGATGGATGGATGGATGAAACGAAGAATACAGAGAGGGTCTAATCACACATTCATCATTCATTTTCCTTGCCGCTTTATCTCTTTATGGGGTCGCGGGGATGCCGGAGCCTATCCCGGCAGCTGATGGGCGAAGGCAGGGTTTACCCTGGACAGGTCGCTAGTCTATCGCAGGGCCACAATCACACACACAGTCTCTCACACATTCATACCTAGGGGCAATTTAGAGTAACCAATCAAAAGGGCTGGGCGATAAAACGATAATTATTGATATCGCGATAGAACATTTTTTCAATAGAAGAATGAGTCTATCTCGATAGACTTTTATTTTGAAGGGTCCGCTAATAACACTTGCTAGCGAACATTTTCTCCTATCTGACGAGTAAAAGTTAGAGAGTTAGTCTCCACAGGGCGAGTAAGTGTTTGTATCTAATTTTTGTGTTTCTTAGCTCTCATTTCGATCATTTTTTGGACTCCACTCCGCGTCCTTCGTCTGCATGAAAGATAAACAAACGCGAACGAGCCGACTTCTACCAGCAACCCCCGCTGCCGCTGCGCACCTCGAGCCCCGCGCGGTTTATTACAATCAATTGTCTGTCCACGCCGAATGCATTTGGGGTCAAATTAATTTACTGTACACTGTATTAGTTTTAACAAGCGTCAGATTTGATGCTTTCAGTCATCAGAAAGTCTGTTGCTGAGTGTGGAAGAAGCTTCAGTCAAAACTTTTCTGGAACTCTTCGTGAAGAACGCGGATACCGAGAGATTTAATTATTTTGGAGAGCTGAATAAAAACATCAGTACACATCTCCGTGTTGGAGTTCAGGAGACCTTCCAATGAGGAGCGGCCGCTGTCGCATTCCTGCAACCAGCTGGCAAGAGCCGACAGGTAGAGCTATGGCAAGCTGTTAGGGTCAAAAATCACCAGAAAAAATGCGGGTATGGCAGTGCGTCAGCTGGACATGTACTATGGTTAATAATACTTATTTGACATATTTAAATGTTGTCACAGTTAGTTTCAATACAACAATTAATACCAAAAATAATGAAAGTTTAATTCAAAAATTGCAGTTTAATTTGGTGGGATAACATATTAAGCATTCCTTTCTCTCAGTTTTTGCAGACTTGCCTCCAGACATGTACATGTAATCAGAAAATACATGTTTTGTTAATGTTCAAAGTTCAAAATGTGAGTTAATTCTTTTAAGTACTTTTTTTTAAACATATATTTTTAACTTTTTAAAAAAAGTAATTTTAGGCTTTCATCTTCTTTTTTCTTGTTGTTTTTTTTACTTGTTACTGATCTGAAAAATGATCCGAACCGTGACCTTAAAGCCGTGACACGATACGAGACGTGTGTTTTGTGATCTGTTACACCCCTATTAAATACAACAAAAATAATTTGTAGTATATGAATACATTTTTATTAAATGAACCCTGAAAACATTAGACTTTATTTGTAGACTTAATGCTTCGTTTTTCATGGAACTGAAGAAACAGTTTAGTATTCTAATATAAATATAGTCAAATATACTTATTTGGTTTATATCGTGACCAATATCGTTATCGCGCAATATGTAAAAAGTTATCTAGTGATATAAAAAATCCCATATCGCCCAGCCCTACAATCAACCTATGAAGCATGTTTTTGGACGGTGGGGGGAAGCCGGAGTACCCGGTGAGAACCCATGCATGCACGGGGAGAACATGCAAACTCCACACAGAAAGGTCCTAATTAGTGTTTCTGATCCCACAGCTGGGATTTGAACCGGGGCCTTCTTGCTGTGAGGCAAGAGCGCTAACCACTGCGCCACCATGCAGCTAATTGCACACTGTGTGCAGCTGACATTTTTAGATGCAGCTGAAGGGTTACGTTCAGGAGGACGGTTCTGGTGCAGAGCTGCTGCTGCTGCAGCTCGCCGCTCCTCCGCGGGTCGGATCAAATGCAGACAGCAGACTTGTGACAGCTAATGGGATTTTACTTTCAGTTTCTTTTTAAATACGTGAGGTCAACTTATACGTTACTAAATACGATTGGTCGATTCAATAACGCATGCGGCTGTCCATGTGATGGATTTACGGAAACAGGAATTTATCCTAAAAGGTATTCAAAGAATCCTTTCTGTCCCCCTCCCTGAAGGAGGTGGACGGAAAGGATTCTGGGAGGACCAAGAGACTCAGCTCAAAACAAGCTGAGACGAACACTTGACTTTAAATTTCTTTTATTCACAAATAAAGATTCTAAACATCTGTTCTTTTATTTGATGTGTTGAAGGTGAAATTATTGACATGAAAAGGACTAAACTTTATTCACAGATTTCAACAGGAAGCAGACAAAACTTCTACTGTTATCATTGTTGTTCAAAAATATGTGATTTGAATCTGAAAATGAGTTTGGACAATGTAATTGTAGTAAAGTTATTTACTTTTTTCTTTAACATTCACTTTTTCAGTTTCTCCACTGGTGGCAGTCAACATTTTAAACATTGTTTTTTTGGATTTCAATCAATCAAACTTTATTTATAAAAAAGCGCTTCTCATGCTTCGCGCAGCTCGAAGCGCTTTACATTAAAAACAAAAACATACACAATAAAAGCCAACCCCCCACCCTCTATCAACACATACAACCCATAATCCCACACACCAAGAATACAATGAAAAATGACTTATACATGAAAACTGTAAAACAGACATAAGGCTTGGCTCTGCTGTGAGGACTGTATGGGGGATTCTATCATACCAGGAGCAGCTCGGTCAAAGGAACATCGCCACGACGCCCACCCAAACCAGGACAGCAACGGGGTCCACTCCACAGCTGTGAGGCTGCAGGGCAGGACTCCAGCCAGCCCCTACATTCTGAACTCAGCCAGACTCTGAGTTCAGAATGTACTCACTTGGAAATAACTTTATTTTACATTGAGTTTTGCAGACTGTACTTTATACTTTTGTCATGCTCATGTAATAATAATTCAAATCTAGTCCAACCGCTTCAGTGTGATTTCTTCGGGGTGTACTGTTCCAGAATACATGACTGTGAAGGATCTCCTCATTGAACCTAGGGCTAGAATAAGTCCAAATTACAACATCTAGAGCTTCCACATAGAGCAGCAGCACTTAGGGGTTACAACAACATTTAATCATGTATTGATAAACTGCATGTTAACAGTTAATGGTATCAATACAATTCAAGTTTTGATTTAATCCTCTTTATTTGACAATGAAGAAACATTGGACTACATGAAGTTGATCCTTTTCTGTGATACATTTCTTCATAGTTGATTTTTTATTCATTAAGATTTTTAAACTTTGTTCAAGCTAAACTCTTTCTGATTTATACTTTACTATACTACACTTGATACTATACTTTCTTTTTTATCACAAAAGTATTCCATGATTGTTTTGTTTTCAAATCCCTTTACCTTTACCATGAAACACAAGTTGATGATACAACACATCTTTGAACCCTCAGAACATTTAAGAGAAATAACTTAGAAACAAGCTTTTATTTTTCTTGAATAGTTTAAACAGTTTTGATGGAAACATGAAGCTGTTAGAGCTACTGGAGACGTGTGCCTACAGCCATTGGCTGATAGCAAGGCCTCCTCTGAGGTCAAAGGTTCATGCACACTCTCACTTTCAGCTCAGAACAGCTCAAAGAAATAGAAGAGAAACTTAGGAAGAAAACTTCTTCCAATCTTTTTGGTCTTGTTTTCTTTTATTTCATCTTAACCCACTTGTGCTAGATCCAACATTTTTATTTACTTTATCCTTTTCGTAACCGTCATGCATTTTCTTTTAACTATTTTGAAGTTCATCACCATTTGTGCTTCATATTTTTGAAACTGATTGAACAATCCACTTTGAGACTGAAATCCAGAACGCTTTTTTCAACGACAATCCACTCTTTTTGGCTGTGGAAGCCCAGCTGACCACCAGAACTTCAGCCACATCCGGTCGTAAGCTCCAGAAGTGTCATGGCAGCCCCTGCCTCTGTCCCTCCCACTGCTGCTGCTCCTCATCAGGTCGATCACCTGCACCTGTCCGTCCTCCTACATAAGTCTGCTTCCCTGCTCCAATCACTGCCGGAACGTCTTGCTACACAGCTCGATTACCAGCCCAGATTACCAGCCTGCCTAAACCTCTGTTTTCTCCACGCTTAGGAATACAAGTTCATGCTCTGCTTACCTGCCTGCCTGCCTCCACGCCCCTGTGCATACACACGGTGTTTTCCGCGACAACGCTGCCACTCAGCTGGGATCGTCTTCCTGTTTTCCACCACGCTTCAAGCTCTGCTCAAGGCCAGTCAAAGGATCCTGCTGCCGCTATCTCCTCACGGATCGCTTTTTAAGACCGCCACAAGACTACAACAAAGTTAAGGACTATTCATCTCAGCTCCTTCATCTTTCCCTCTGACGGCACCCCTCGTCTCCAGCTCCCCCTGTCGTCTGGCGGCGTTACTGCGCCAAACCTGCTTGACTCTCCATCTACCAGCAATAATAAATATAAGTCCATTCCACTCCTGGGTCTGTCATTTTTGGTGGTTTGTCACTAGCCTGACAGAACGTTTCCGGCCAGATGAACCCAAAGACAGCCCAAGAGTTCCAGTCTCAAGTGGAGGGAGCCTTCAGGAATTATGACGCGAGGATGGCAGAATTCACCACCAGACTTTGTGATATGACTGAGAAACTGTCAGCCTTGAGCTTATCACAAGGACGTCCTACTACTGTTGCCATACAACCTAGGACTGAACCCATGATCAACCCTCCGGAAAGATATGACGGTAATCCCGCATTATGTCGAACATTCCTCTGCCAGTGTGAACTGAACTTTTCCCTGCAGGAGTCTGCTTTCCCTTCTGAGAGATCCAAAGTCGCCTACGTCATCTCTCTGCTGGTCGGCCGAGCCGCACAGTGGGCCACAGCTGAGTGGGCCCGAGACTCTGATGCCTGCTCTTCATACCGACGGTTTTCAGAGGAACTCAAAGAGGTTTTTGATCCTGTTAAACCCCATCAAGAGGCGGCTCGACAGCTAACGAGGATGCGTCAAGGCAAAGAGACAGTGGATGACTATATAATACGTTTTCGAACACCGCAAGCAGTAGCAGGTGGAACGAGGAGGCCCTCTATGACATGTTCTACGAGGGTTTATCAGACGCCGTCAAAGATGAGTTAACAGCTCGTGACCTTCCAAGGCGCATCAATGAATTAATGACTCTGGCAGCCCGTATTGACAGGCGCATCCACGAAAGGGGAAGAGAGAGGCAAAGACCGTCCAGGGCCTTTCTGGAGCACCAGCCCAGTCCCCGTACCAGACCTTTCTCCTGTCCAGGACCCAGTTTGGAGGAACCTATGCAATTGGGCCGTACCAGACTCTCCAAGGAGGAGAGAGATCGTCGGTTCCAGCAGAACCTCTGTTTCTACTGTGGTTCCCCTGATCATCGCATTGACAACTGTCCAGTAAAAGGTCCGGCTCAGCACGAGAGGAGGAGACGTGTGTGAGCCTTCCTGTGTTTTCCTCCTCCAAGTCCAACCAGAGTACAAAGGCTTGTTTCCATGTAAAGAACCAGGTACACACTGACTCTGTGCTCATTGATTCAGGGCTGACAGCAATTTCATGTCAGAGGAGATTGTAACACAGTGGGGGGTCAATGTTTCTCTACTGCAGCGTCACTGTGTGTCAAGGCTATTGATGGCCACATTATAACCCACAGCTGTTTTGTAACCGAACCAGTGAAGATGCAGATCGACAACCATTTTGAGTTCGTCAGGTTCCATGTCATCAAGAACACTGATATTCCTGTCGTTTTAGGCTTGCCCTGGTTACAACACCATAACCCTCAGGTCGACTGGCGGTCGGGTCGGGTCCTGGTCTGGAGCGCGGACTGCCTCAATAACTGTCTTGGTGCTATGGAGACACCCTCACCATCTGACCAGGCCAAGATGTCTGTGGAGAGATACCCCGATCTCTCTAGAGTACCTGTTATATACCATGACCTCAAAGAAGTCTTTCAACAAGGTAAAAGCCACCGCCTTACCTCCTCACCGTCCTTACGACTGTCCTATCGAGACCTTTTGCCAGGCTCTTCACCACCTCGGGGTCGTATTTATTCCCTCTCGAGTCCCGAAAGGGTGGCCATGGAGACCTACATCAAGGAGTCGTTGGCTGCTGGACTCATTAGGCCGTCCTCCTCCCCTGCAGGGGCTGGATTTTTCTTTGTTACAAAGAAAGACGGGGGTTTGAGACCTTGCATTGACTACCGGGGACTCAACGAGATCACTGTACGTAACCGATATCCTCTTCCACTTATGTCTTCTGCTTTTGAACTCCTCCAGGGAGCTAAATACTTCACCAAGCTGGATCTACGCAACGCCTACCATCTAGTTCGCATCAGGGCAGGAGACGAGTGGAAGACGGCTTTCAATACGCCTTCAGGTCATTTTGAATACCAAGTTATGCCATTTGGTCTGACCAATGCCCCAGCGGTTTTTCAAAACCTGGTTAACGACGTGTTAGGGGACATGTTACACAGATTTGTATTTGTTTACCTCGACGACATCCTGGTTTTTTCTCGGTCAGAGGCAGAACATGTCCAACACGTACGCAAGGTTCTTCTGAGACTGCTTCAGAACCAGCTCTATATCAAGGCCGAAATGTGAGTTCCACGCCACTACTACTTCTTTCCTGGGTCTGGTCATCACTGAAGGCAGCGTCAAAATGGATCCGAGCAAGGTTCAGGCAGTGTTGGAGTGGCCAAGACCAGAGAATCGTAAGCAACTTCAACGGTTTTTGGATTTGCTAACTTCTATCGCCGCTTCATCAAGAACTACAGTAAGATCGCTTCTCCTTTACATGCCTTAACATCATCTAAGATGGTTTTTGCGTGGAACCAGGAAGCAGAGTCCGCCTTCCAAGAGCTAAAGAACCGTTTCACATCAGCTCCAGTGTTGGTCACGCCTGACCCAGCAAACAGTTCCTCGTGGAGGTGGATGCTCTGACGCTGGGATTGGGGCCATTCTCTCAACGGCAGTACAGATAACAAGATGCATCCCTGTGCTTTTTTTTCCGTCGCCTGTCTAGCGCAGAGAGGAATTACTATGTTGGGAGACAAGGAATTGTTAGCCATCAAGGATGCACTAGAGGAGTGGCGGCATTGGTTAGAGGGGTCTGAAATCCCTTTTGTTGTGTTCACAGACCATAGAAACCTGGAGTACCTAAGAACCGCCAAAAGACTGAACCCTCGCCAGGCCCGCTGGGCCCTTTTCTTTAACCGATTCGCCTTTTCTTTGTCCTACAGACCAGGGTCACAGAACGTGAAGGCTGATGCCCTGTCCCGCCAGGAGGATTGTCCTTCAAGAGAAGTGTCCTCTGACTTCGTTTTGCCTGCCTCCGCTCGTCTCGCTGTGGTCAGTACTGACATCGAGGAGGAGGTACGGTCTGCAAATCAGGGTTCGCACTCTCCGTCTGCCTGCCCACCGAGTGTCTCTATGTACCTGAAACTCACAGAGCCAGAGTCATGCAATGGTTCCATACTTCACGTCTGTTCTGCCATCCTGGTCAAAGGAGAACATTTACTGTCATTAGAAAACGTTTCTGGTGGCCTAACATGCGAGAAAACATCAATGAATATGTATCCTCCTGTCCAGAATGTGCTCAGGTCAAGGCATCGACGTCTTCGCCCGCTGGTTATCTACGGCCTCTGGCTGTCCCAAGAAGACCATGGTCCCACATTTCAATGGACTTCGTCACGGGGCTTCCACCATCTGAAGGCAAGACGGTAATTCTCACCGTGGTTGACAGATTTTCAAAGATGGTGCATTTTGTTGCTCTTCCTGGACTCCCCACAGCCAAAGAGACCGCCGAGGTCCTGCTCCACAGTATCATCCGCATCCATGGCATTCCAAGAGACATAGTCTCAGACCGGGGACCCCAATTCACAGCCAAGTTTTGGGCGGAGTTTTGTCGTCTGCTTGGGGCCTCCGTGAGTCTATCTTCCGGTTTTCACCCACAGTCTAACGGCCAATCTGAACGTCTCAATCAGCAGTTGAAGACCAGTCTCCGTCTCCTCTGTGCCCGTGAACCATCGTCATGGTCCGCAATCTAACCTGGGCGGAATATGCCCATAACGCTCCTTCCTTCATCTGCCACGGGGTTGTCCCTTTTCAAGTAGTGTTCGGTTACCAACCGCCTTGTTTGCCTCCAGGAGGGGGAGGTCACTGTCCCTTCAGCCCACGCTTCCATTCGAAGATGCCAACTGGCCTGGCGCAAGGCACGACAGACTCTCCTGCGGACCGTGGACTCCTACTGTACCTCTGCCAATAGACGAAGAGTTCCTGCTCCCTCCTATCAGGTAGGCCAAAAGGTTTGGCTTTCCACCACTGATCTGCCTCTCCGGGTGGAGAACAAGAAACTGGCGCCACGGTTTGTTGGACCGTTTCCCATCTCTAAGGTGGTCAACCGGTTGCAGTCCGTCTGCGTCTTCCTAGATCTCTTATGTGCACCCGACCTTCCATGTCTCCAAACAAGCCTGTCAAGACCAGTGTTTTTGTTCCCGCTCCTGTTGCTCCGCCTCCGGCTCGGTTCATTGATGGGGGTCCTGCTTACACGGTCAGGCGCCTGCTACGATCTCGCCGCCGTGGACGGGGTTTGCAGTATCTGGTGGATTGGGAAGGCTACGGTCCCGAGGAACGCTCCTGGGTGCCGGCGCGCTTCATCCTGGATCCGGATCTTATCTCACGATTCCACCGGGACCATCCTGACCAGCCCGCTCGACCGTCTGGTGCCGGTCGTTGAGGGGGGGGTACTGTCATGGCAGCCCCTGCCTCTGTCCCTCCCACTGCTGCTGCTCCTCATCAGGTCGATCACCTGCACCTGTCCGTCCTCCTACATAAGTCTGCTTCCCTGCTCCAATCACTGCCGGAACGTCTTGCTACACAGCTCGATTACCAGCCCAGATTACCAGCCTGCCTAAACCTCTGTTTTCTCCACGCTTAGGAATACAAGTTCATGCTCTGCTTACCTGCCTGCCTGCCTCCACGCCCCTGTGCATACACACGGTGTTTTCCGCGACAACGCTGCCACTCAGCTGGGATCGTCTTCCTGTTTTCCACCACGCTTCAAGCTCTGCTCAAGGCCAGTCAAAGGATCCTGCTGCCGCTATCTCCTCACGGATCGCTTTTTAAGACCGCCACAAGACTACAACAAAGTTAAGGACTATTCATCTCAGCTCCTTCATCTTTCCCTCTGACGGCACCCTCGTCTCCAGCTCCCCCTGTCGTCTGGCGGCGTTACTGCGCCAAACCTGCTTGACTCTCCATCTACCAGCAATAATAAATATAAGTCCATTCCACTCCTGGGTCTGTCATTTTTGGGTGGTCTTGTCACTAGCCCTGACAAGAAGAGTCTTGGACCGTCCTCCTACACCCGGCACCAAAGCTGCTTTCGTCCATCTCGTTGGCCTCAGAAGAACCACCTTTGTCTGAAAGTCCAGTTCAAGCTGCTGGTGAGGAGACCCTCTCAGCTAAACTGTTGCGGTCTGACGTGTCATAACAGACAGTTTTATCTATCCAGACTAGTGTCTCGACCAGTTTAACGTAATTGTTTTCTTTAGATTACAATTTTTCTCTTGAAGCGTTCTGAGGCATTACTTTGCTCGTCCACCGACTTCCACACACCTTCTATAGCAGAGACGGAGCTACAGGGTGGCAAAGGGGGAACAGCTGCCACCCCAGCAATAAGCTTTACCATCCCACTTGCCATCCCAATTTTTGTGTCAACATTGACCAGAACTTCTTGATACAAAAGAGGCGTTCTCGCCTAAAACTAGTTTAGCTCAAAATACACTCAAAGCACCATCTATATTTCTCCCCTCGAGGTCGATTTCATTTCAACATTTACCTTGGAACTTTTTTCAAACTTACTTTCCGGTTCAGAGACGACGCACGTTCCATGATTGTTTACATGGAGCATCTTTTTTTGCCCAAGAATCTCGCTAAAATGTTCCAATCTAAGGTAAGTTAAGCAAAGATAAAAATATTTAAATGTTTATTGATAAATTGATTCATTACCACAAAGCAGTATGGGTATTTATGATTCTGGCTATATGTAGCTTAGCCACCGCAACTTTCTCTCTTTGACTAGTTATTCTTCTTAGAAAGACCGTGACTAGATCAGTGGGTAATACACATGCAAGCACATCTAGTGGTAAAATAGTCCTCTGTTACATTCAGCAGTGCTTAGCCTCTCCTCCTTTGCTCTCACCTGGTTGCCACACCTACTTTTCATTTGTTCATTAGTCCTGAGGTATTCGATTATGGTCTTTTGGCTTTTCAGTGTTGCAGAGTCTTGTGTCACCAGTTATGTCTTTTGCCATCTCTTAATTAACTTTTGTTATTAAATATTTGGTTAATCAGTGATCTGGTTCTGAGTCCTTCCTGCTCCTGGGTTCCATCCTGCCTCCCAGGCGTAACAGTCCACAATCTTCTCTTTAATTTGCCTCTAGAATGTGTGATGACAGGAGCAGTGTGATGAAGACTCTGAGACCATCAGAAACATTGAAGCATGAGAGCAGCAGCTGAAGGAGGGAAACCAGCAGCTCCACTTAGAACGGCACTTGAATGATCAATTTAATTGACCATTTAGAACGACGCTTTGAGAGGAAGAACCATTGACTGTAAAAACACTGGACAAAACAAGCAATGAGGTCTCCCATTGGAAATGCATTACCTCCTCTCCTCTGAAAGTAGGCCGCCGCTTTCACCGTCACTTCCTGAAACGGCTATCGCCATTTTGCAAACGATCACCAGCGATTGGTCCGAGTCTCTGTGAGTCATGGAAGTACCTTCCACCAATCTGAAGAGAGCTTATTGTGAGTCTCCGCCTCTTTCCACGCCTCTACCACGAGACATTGGAATGTAAACAGCTTCCACTTTAATAACGGCGGCTCGAGAGAATCGTACAAGTCATTGTTCAAGTCTTTGAGGGAGAACCATTCCAACATTTGATTCTGCTGTTAACCTTTCCTGCTTCCTCGTCCTGACCGTGGTCGGGGGGAGCAGGGGATCCGCTGCAGCTCCTCGGACGAACGTCCTCGTGGTTAAACCCGCGGGTGTTTGGTTCTGCAGGCAGATACTCTCACTGTCTGGTTGGAGGCTGGAATCCACCATTTATTTTCACTTTTGTTATACAGCACATTGCTTTACTCCAACTTTTCTCGAACGCCCGCTCCTTTTCTTTCCGCTCTCATCCTCTCTCTCTCGCACACATGCGCGTGTGCACGTACAATCACACTCGCACCGCCCCGTCCCTTTCTCTCTCCGTAGCTTTCCCACAACACTGCAAATGTTGTATTTACTTACATATTTTCATTTTTGTCGAGCTAAATGATGTGTCTCCACACATATTCCGGAAACATAAACATTCTCAGTTATAATCATCCAGTGACTGTATACGCTGGCCTTTCTGAACGCACGTCCGCGTTAACTTTCAACTTCTTCTGTTTGCAAAGCGAGCGTGTTTTTTACACCCGGTTTAACCGCGTTGAGCCTCTAAATCTATTTCTACAGAGTAAAAGATGGCGACAGCATGCGCCTCTTGTTTTAAACTGCTGCATTCCATTGAGGAAAACAATAGAAGGACAATGATTGGAACATTGTTGAATTGTAAAGTAGGTGTTAAAAGGTCTTCACGGACGCATTGATGAAGTCTGCTCCCATTGGCTACCCGTCATCTGTCACTCAAACCCCCCAATTTATAACTCAAATAACTTGTGATAATGGAAAATAATCTTTAAAAAAAATTAGGATTAGAAAAAAGAAGTTGAGCAGAAAGCACCAGAGGAAGAATGATTATTCTGACATTTAAAATGATTGAGAAATAACTGTCTGTTTCTCAATGGAAGTCAATGGGACTTTGGCCTTTTTGCAACCCAGTGGTACTTCCTATATGGAACATCGAAGGAGGGGGGCATGCTCAGTCCAGTTCTTCCTCATACAGTCAATGGGAAGAACGCGGAGGTCCAGCCAAAGTCATCCCTGCAGAGGAAGGTGGTAAATGAGCATCGATGCTGATGATTCTCGCAATGAAAGAGCCAGACTCTAATGTGGAGAATGCAATATTCATTTTTGTCAAACAAAACAGGAATGACACTGAAGCAATACACACTGTCCACATTGAAGATTACACTGAGTTACACTGAGTTTCGTGCAGTGTGTTTATGTGTTACGAAGGTACAAAGGATCGGGACTCGGTATCTGCAAATCCACAAAATCAAATGATTCGGAATCAGATCGGGCCCAAAAAAAACCTGATGGGGACATCCCTTATGTAAATGTACCACCTTTGACCAGTGGCTAGCTCAGCTAAAATTAAAAGATGTGCTTTTATTTGAGAATAGTGCTGCCACAAACGATTATTTCAATAGTCGACTAATCTTTGATTATTTTTTCGATTAGTCGACTAATCTGTTTGTGCAGCGGCTGGATGGAAAACACAAATCTTAACCGTCATTAGCTTTAAATTTCAAGAGTTTAAGCTATATGCTAAAAAAATAAATCTTCATTTGTTTCTGGCATTAAAGAAATACTTAAATCAAAATGGAGGCGAAATGAATCAACTACAGAAAACTTAATAAAAGCCTGCTATTCGTTTTTAAAGCTTTAAAACATTTATTTACTAAAACGTGCATAAAGTATTTCAAAACCTATTTTCAGATATAAACACTCAAAAAAATATTTTGCTCTCTGAGAACCATTTATAAAAGCAAAACACTAAAACATCTTTGAACACCAGATATTTCTACACATAAAAACGCAGACTCCTCATATAAACAAAGAACTTTCAGACATTTCATCTTTAAAAAGAGGAGAAATGTATATTTTTAAAAAGGGAGAAAAGCAGCAGATGTTAGAATGTACTACAGTACTTTTATTCTTTACTACCTACATCACTGCACATGTGCAGACAGAAATGACATCATATTTTTTCAGTTTGGTGGAGAATCCATAAATCTGTTTCTTCTTTAATGTTGTGGTTGCTTCACTGTTTGTTGCTGTTTTTGTGATTTTAAGTAACGTTTAATTGTATCTTAATGCAGCTAATGTAATGCTACACTTGTCATCTGGACTCTACTTCACTTTATGGACTCATAGTTTTCACATCGCTCCATAACTGCTGCAGATCCGTACCGACACACAGCCTCTCTGTCTGTGAATGTTTCATAATCGACTCTTCGAACCGGACGACCGGATCGCAGCGCGGAAAATGAAAGTCTTGGCTGAGCGGTTTGTTTACAATGTAAACTCAACTGAACTCTTTGAACCAAACGCCTTCGTGGCGTTTGGTTCAAAAACGACAGAGAGGAACTGTCGACACGGATCTGCTGCAGATCTTCTGGTTGATCTCCATTAATGACAGCCGCACACGATCCATTTAAACCCAGGAAACTGCTGCTGCAGAGCTAGCTGTGTTAGCGTCAATGTTAGCTTAGCTTAGCTAGAAGAAGCTCTCTGTTCAACGTGATCAAACTTCTCACATCATTATTCTTCTTCAGATGCCCATGCATCACCATAGTGCTCCATGGAACATAAGTTCTGACTTGCAGAAATTACATTGGACACTTTTTTTAGGGACCCGGCATTAGAGTAGTAGTAGCTTTGAGATCAAAACAAGGAGAAAACAAAGAAAAAAACGACGCTTCGACAATCAAATCAGTTGTCGACTATTTTAATAGACAATTAGTCGACTAATCGTGGCAACCCTATTTGAGAAATAACAAAATAAAGGAAGAGTGATGTCCTTAAAAAATACTGTGATGGTTCAGAGCCTTAGTTTACAGCACAGCGAGTTAGAAAATTAAATCTAGCTCGGTTCTGTGTTTATGTCTGGATTCCTAATCATTCCTAACCAATCAACCACTTATTGGATCAGACTGAATCATGGAAACAGGGAGAGTTAATGACCTGAACTTGGATCTCCACAGGTAGTCTGGAAAGGTCACTGAGAGGGAAAGTGATGCGTGACCTTTTAGGTTGATCCAGCCGCACCGTCTAAAGCAGGGGTCTCAAACTCAATTCAGCCGGGGGCCGCTGGAGGCAGAATCTGGGTGAGGCCGGGCCGCATCAGGATTTCCACAAGAAAATCGCTGATAAAACATTTCCAATGTTCTCAATATTCTTTATTTTTAACTAATTAAAATAATGAATGTAAATTAATTAATTTTAAAAAATGAATTAGAAAATCAATAATTAATAATTAAAATAATAACAATGACCATAGAGCAGACACAGACGACTGTAGAAATCACATATTGACTGACAGTGTTTCTCAAATGGTGGGGCGCGCCCCTGGAGGGAATGTGAGTAAAAACATGTTTACATTAGTGATGGATAGTGTGCATAATCCTACATAAATTAAATATAGCAAAAACAACCTAAAACTCAATTTACAGAAACCAATGCGAAAGAACTGAATCTCTGAGAAAAGACAGAATTCCATCACTACTGTGGAGAGAAAAAAGGAAAGATTGTTTTTACTTTGTCTGGAAGTTTTGGAAGTATTCTAAAAAAAGAAAGAGAAAAATTAATAAAACTGATTATTTAGAAGTTTTTATTATTATTATTCTTTAATGATAATAAAAGTATGATATTTTGAGGAGATATATGTTTAACTTGAGCAAATTAACTGATACTAATGTTTGCAGCTGAAGGGGGGGGGGTGTCTCAGAGAAAATACCTGAGAAACACTGGACAAGAAAGAACTATTTTTATTCAGTTTCAAACGTCTGTATTTACAGAACCTCCTTCATTTCTGAGCTGAGAGCAGCGCGCTCACTGAAAGCTCAATGCAAACGCGCGCACCAGAATTCCTGGCCTCTGCGTCTGGAGCGCGCGTTGCTACGCAAGTTTTTTAATCTGGTCTCAAGCTCTGCACACAAATCAGACACGCACTGAGCGTGCGCTGAGTCTTCAACCCAGTTCAATATTTCACGCACAGTCGCAGCAGCGCTAATGAACGGTAAAAACACCACAGAAGAAGAATCTCCTCTGCTGCTGCGTGCGTGACCGCGCTGCTCCGGTGATTCTGCTCGCTCGCGGGCATCACTCACGCACGCGGAAGTAGTCAGTCTCTCTAGCGAGGACTTTTTCTTTTCGTGGAGGAGGAAAAAGCGCTCGTGAGGGTCTGATTTGTCCGCGCGGAATGTTTAATGCGTGCGCGGATTGTCGCGCGGCGTCAGGAACACGCTTTTTGACAAGCGGCAGGCTGTGTATCACGTGACGAAAGAGGAGCGGGGCCCGCGAATCCCGTTCAGTGAGAAAGCACTTCCAGCAGCTTCATGGCTCCTCCTCCACCCAGCTGACTGGAGGAATGAATTAAAGAGTGAGGAGGCTCGGACAGCCCGCCGGTGTCCCGCCCTCCAGAGCCATATACCTTACCGTGATTGATTCGCTCAGCTCAGCACACAACAACTGTCATTCATCTCAGCCTTGCGGGCCGCACTAACAGTAATCTTTCATATGAAGGCGGGGGCCGCAAATTATCATCCCGCGGGCCGCAGATTGCCCGCGGGCCGCGAGTTTGAGACCCCTGGTCTAAAGCAATGAGCTTCAGAAGGACAACCAGCAGAAGTGCTGCAAGAGTTCTGCAGTGGATAAAGTTTTCTACACACTTAGTCAAACACTACATGTCTTCCTATTAATGTAAAAGTGTATACAGAGACAGAGGGGAATTAACGGAAATAAAGACATCTGTGGATAAACCTGAAACAGGTGTAACTTAAAAAGAAAACTCAGAACACGACCAAAAACAACTTAAAAACAAACTAAAACACATCATTTAACAGTGTCAACTAGTTGGCAAGGAGTTGAAATCCAACCTTTGACAATGTGTCCTTGAGCAGGACACCAGCCCCACATTATCCTTATAAATCAGTGGATTTGGCTCCCTGCTACACAGATAATACTTAAAGACCATTTTTTCATAATAAAAAAAACGTTCACAGTAGTGATTAAGAAGTTATTAACCACAACCCCACAACCTAAATGTCTTAAAAATGTGTTTTTCATGTTGATCTGAAGCTTCTGCTTTGAAAATCTCCTCTGAGGCTTTTGGTGCTGAGCTGAAACAACAGGACCTTCATCAAAAGAGGACCACTGGGAGGTCCACTCCACGGGCTCCCAGTGGTCCTGGAATCATGATTTGTTCAATTTTTAGCAAAAATTAAAATAAAAAAAAAAAACGTGTTGTTTTTTAGTACATAGTTTCTGCAGAGCAGCTGATGTTTTTTGGAAATGGGAGAATTTGAGATTTATCTCTTTACACACTGTTTACTCTCACTATCTTACAGCTCTTCACACCCCCAAAAGCTAACAAAAATAGCATGCAATATTGGAGCAATCCAGTCGTACAGTTTGGATCCAGATTCCAGCTTAGACGAGGAAGACAAAGACGTTCAGATCTGGCAGAAGAGGAAGTATCAGAATGGAGCGGGATTAGATCTTGATACATCAAGTCATCTTTTTCACACAATGCTGACGAACATAAGATTAGCCAATCCAGGTCATAATTCAAGAGGAAACTGGGAGACTTTGATCTTCATTCAATGAGTAAGATCTTTTCACCAGAGAAATCTGCAGACACGTCACAATTTCTAGCAAAAACATCAATTTTTCAGACATTTTGATCAGAATGGATCTTCAGACCATTCATTACTGTCTATCTATTTAATTGTCTTTTATTTCCTTTTTTACACACAAGAAGGATGGATAGAGCAACAGGCAGACTTGGTCCCGATCCATTTGTGGGACAGTAGGTGAGGGGTCAACAGTGTTAAACAATGTGAGGTCAGACTCATGTGAGCACGTTCCTCTCTTCCATCCCATCACTTTGCAGCTTTCCTTAAGTCTGAATTTGTATCATGTTGAACTTATAATGAAAAATGTTTTTTTGACCAAAATAAGGTTCTACTAATAAGGTTCTCATTCCAGATTGTTATTTAGACCTGGTTGTTATAGGATGTTACTACTCTATGTTACCTTCTTTGTTCTCTTAACCCCACTCTTTTACCCCCCCCCCCCCCTTTTGTTTCCGTCCGGTCCGACAAAAAAAGAAAAAGATACAATATAATTAAAATAAATAAAGTTTAGCATGAAATGCAACAGTTGTTGGGACATTAAAATCTGCCCAACGCAAGAGGCTCTCAGCCCGTATCTGTTTGCTCAGCTGTTGGACAGGACAAGTTCAAAAAAGAGAAAAAAAATATAAAATGAAAAAAATAAGGTTCTACATGGTCAAACATATGTCAAATGATACAGACCTTCACATGATCTGTTTCACACAACCATGACTCAAAGCACTACACTGATCATATCATCCATGATTCCTCTTTTTAAACAGAAATCCTTTTCTGTTGCCCAAAAACAGTTTAGCTGAGCGTGTTAACGCAGCGATGAATGACATGTCGGGAGACCACCTTCATGTGAGTCTGATGTCTGACTGATTCTTCTAAGAGGTTCTCTCTCAGAATTCTCTGCAGTCCTGTTGTTGAGCCTGACATAAGTGGAGTTTGTTTTTGATGAAACAGGAAAACACTTCAGAAACACAGATTCCTCGGATGCTCTTGTCTGACAGCTTTTTCAAGGGGCTTTTTTGTGCAGCCAGACCTCCAAGAGCTCTCCTTCCATTCCTCATCAGCCTCTATGCCCCCCCCCTTGCTCCTCTGGGGGGTTTGCTTTCACACACCAGCCTGTCTTCATCTCCATGTTTTACTACTCGCCTTTTTGGAAATGACTACCTTTGGATCTTGACCTTTTTCTGTTCTGGACCTGAATTTCTCCTTTTTTCCAGTTTAACATTTTTCTCAGATTACTGATTACTGTTTCCTGTATTTCTCCCTCCAGGATCTAGCCTGAATACCTCCAACCATCAGCTATCTGACACATTGCAGTGCATGCTTTAGGCAGAAGATCAACAGATTAGTCGTTTATCAGACATTAACCAGGTGCTGTTTGAATAAAAGAGGCTCCTAAAACCTAATATTCATCACTAAAATGGTTTTAGCAAACTGTAGGTTTAGTTCTGTAGTTTATCTAACTCGATCTCTCAGGGACTGGTGGTGGATGGAAACTTAAACATATCAAAACTCACTAGACCAGGGGTCGGCAACCTTTCACAGTAAAGGAGCCAATTGGGCTTGTTTTCTGCTGATCAAAACCTATCGTCTAACTTTAGCCTTTAAGAGATTTGGATTTACATTCATGATCTTTTCTAATATTTAATATAAATTATGCCAATTTTTTTGTCAGAGAAAAAAGTAAAAATATAAAAAAGGAGCCAACAACTCTCAAAATGTGAATTTTTTTTCATAACCAATGTTGTTCAGCATGAGATAAAATGGGCTTTCAACTCATAAAAGATCAAACTTTTTACCAAAGTTTTGCTCTGCATATAAATCTGTTCATTCTGGAGGTAGAGTTGAACAAACAAGACGTCTTCAGATCAACAGGATGGAAAAACCTACAGAGTTTATCATCTATGTCAACCTCAGACATCAATTCATAAACATAACTAATCTAAATTAAATAGATGCTAATTAGGAAATCCTTACTGCAATTTTTTTCTCTTTTTTTGTTCTTCTTCTTCTCTTTGTCCTCAGCAGTCTAACTCTGCTGGCTTTTGTTATTTTACTTTAGGGTTGGAACTTAGTTTACAGGTTTTGTTTATTTGTTTTCTTGAGGTAGTTTTGCTTCAGCAGACATTATCAGAGATCTGCTGACTCAGACGGTCGACATGTCTGGATCAGCTTCTCCATGAATTATTTCATGTTTGGTTGAGGATCCACAATGGAGATAAAAGAGACACATGTGGATCTGGAGCCAAAGGTTGCAGTTCATGGAGTCGACCAAACCCATGTAGAGCAAAAAAGGTGACACAGCAGAGCAGATGACCGGACTAAGTAAAACTGAAAACAAGACACATAAATACACTAAATAAAGCAGCTGTGGATCATCATCATGAACCTGGAGGGACTGATCACAGAACAACTCAAACATGACCAAAAACCCCAACAGAACTGACAAAAACCAAAGCAAAGTTCACAATCCTCACAAACAATGTTCTTCAAGTAGCCATACCATGAATAAACAGCTTCTTGAGATTTAAAGTGTATTATCCTGTTAATTCTTCACTATAAAGAACCCCTCCCATACCCACGAAAAGGAGTGGGTCTTCAGGTGCTGATGTCACAGAGTAAGACGGCCCCTTTCGGGAAGAGTCTGCTCTGATAGCTCCGCCCCTAGACTAACACAACACTCCATTTCTCCACAGAGCTAGCAGTGATCAGCAAAAAACGTTCATTCTAGATGCAGAATACCGTATGTCTTCCAGTTGTGTCCTGTCTTCTATAACTTCCAGCCCAAACAGAGGTTCATTGCTTTAGAGGCGGGGCTTCTTTAAGAATCCCCCCCAAACCTCAGTCCAACACACATGTGGGTGTGTTGGACCAGAGCTTGAGGGAGCAGAGAGGAATGAAGGAAAATATTACTAATTAATTATCAGTTGTTGCTTCTAATTAAAAGTCTTTAAGTCAACCCTTAGTAGAAGAAGCTTCTAAGGGAGGACACTAAGAGTCTGAGGATGTCTGAGAGAATCCTAAAAACTGAAAAAACAAACAAAAAACAAACTTCTGAGCTTGTGTGCCAACTTTCAAACCTTAGGGGATGGACAAATTCTACCCAATCAATACGTGACTCAGGTTTCATTTACAATCGGCTGATTTGCATGTTCCAATGAACTCCTGACATTTAAATCTTGGGGGTGTCACTTACTCCCTTCTTTGTGTGTGCCTTCTAATGTTGGATTGAGGGATATAAAAAGTTCTCTATCAAAAATAGTGTGAACAAATGTCTACATATATGCCGTATATATGGTTAATACTATAGAACATAAAGGTTTCATGATTTACATAAAAAGTAACAGCATCTAATATCCAGTTTATAGTTTCAAAATGATTATTTTACAATCTTTAATATCAAGAAAGTCTGTCAACCAGAAAAACATTATACACAATTCATAATAATACGCTTTTTCTTCAAAGAAGGAAAGGAGGAAGGAGGGTTCATAGGAAGAGAGAGAAGAGGAAAGTCACTAGTGTTGGACTGAGAGTTGGAACTTTGAATGTTGGAAGTATGACTGGAAAAGGTAGAGAGTTAGTTCTCATGATGCAGAGGAGAAAGGTGGACATACTGTGTGTCCAGGAGACCAGGTGGAAAGGTAGCAAGACTAGAAGCTGAGGAGCAGGTTCAAGTTGTTCTATCATGGTGGAGATGGAGGAGAAATGGAGGAGGAGTTATCTTAAAGGAGGAGCTTATCAAGAGTGTTGTGGAGGTAAAAAGAGTGTCAGATAGAGTGATGAGTCTGAAGATAGAAATGGAGGGTGTGATGTTCAATCTTGTTAGTGGGTATGCCCCACATATGAATTTTAAGAAACAGTTGAAACAGGATCTGGGGGGTCAGGAGGAACTCCCAGATGATTGGATAACTACAGGTCATGTGATCAGGGAGACAGGTAGGAGTGTACTTGGTGTGTCATCAGGAGACTTGGTGGAGGAATGAGGAGGTGCAGGAGTGTATACAGAGTAAGAGGCTAGCTAAGAAGAAGAGGGACACTGAGAGGACTGAGGAGAGGAGACAGGAGTACAGGGAGATGCAGCGTAAGGTGAAAGTAGAGGGGTCAAAGGTCAAACAAGGGGCTGATGATGACTTGTATGCTAAGAGGGAGAGACTGACCTGTACAGACTAGCAAGACAGAGAGACGGAGATGGGAAGGACATGCAGCAGGTTAGGGTGATCAAGGATAGAGATGGTAATGTGTTGACAGGTGTCAGTGGTGTCATGGAAAGATGGAAAGAATACTTTGAAGAGTTGATGAATGAAGAGAATGAGAGAGAAGAAAGAATAGAAGAGGTGACTGTTGTGGAGCAGGAAGTAACAAAGATTAGTAAAGGTGAAGTGGGAGGGGCTTTGAAGAGGATGAAGAGTGGAAAGGCTCTTGGTCCTGATGATATACCTGTGGAGGTATGGAAGTGTCTAGGAGAGATGGACGTGGAGTTTCTGACCAGGTTGTTCAACAGGATCTTAGGTGGAGAGAAGATGCCTGAGGAATGGAGGAGAAGTGTGATGGTGTCCATTGTTAAGAATAAGGGAGATGTGCAGAGTTGTGGTAACTACAGAGGAATAAAGCTGATGAGCCATACAATGAAGGTATGGGAAAGAGTAAAGAAGATAAAGAAGTACAGAGAAGGTCAGAGAGAGCTCCACTGTGTCTCTGTAGATCTGGAGAAAGATGATGACAGAGTGTCCAGAGAGGAACTATGGGATTGGATGAGGAAGTCTGGAGTGACAGAGAAGTATGTTGGAGCAGTGCAGGACATGTATGAGGGCTGTAAGACAGTGGTGAGGTGTGCTGTCGGGGTGACAGAGGAGTTCATCAGGGATCAGCTCTGAGCCCCTTCCTGTTTGCAATGGAGATGGACAGACTGACTGATGAGGTCAGACAGGAATCACCATGGAGAACAGGTGGAGGAGGAGCTAGAGAGGTGGAGGAGGAGCTAGAGAGATGGAGGAAAAGCTAGAGAGGTGGAGGAGGAGCTACAGAGGTGGAGGAGGAGCTAGAGAGATGGAGGAGGAGCTAGAGAGGTGGAGGAGGAGCTACAGAGGTGGAGGAGGAGCTAGAGAGGTGGAGGTTTGCCCTGGAAAGGAGAGGAATGAAGGTTAGCCGCAGTAAGACATAGAGACAAGACACCCCCCCTCCCCGTAACACATACGCCCCACACACAGTGAATACTTTAAAAATAAATAAAATAAAATAAAAAAATAACATTACAATTGAGATAAAATACATAAAATAATAAATAATAAATCATTCATCCCTCCGTGCTTGCTCCAAATGGAGGGTGATGAAACTTTCATTCGATGACATCATCAATAATTGCCGGTCTGCTAGCGTTAGCGCGGAGCTTCCAGCACTTGAATATACCAAACAACAGCTGTTTTATAACGTCAAAAGGTCCTGCTACCACATAAAATCATTGCTTACATTTAAATGTAAAAATCTGTGGTTTAGAGCGCAGCCACAAGAAGTCAGCGCATCATGGTTTACCCTCGTGATGGAAGACTTTGCACCTCTCTATTTGGAGGGTAAAACTTAAAAAAAATTATAATGCGGACACAATAGGTGCGTTTCCATTAGTTTTGAAATTTCTCCTAATGGAAACACAACAATTTAGAAAAAACTCACATTTTTCAAATAGTTTTTGTGCTTAGAGCAGGTGGTATTTGGGGAGTAACAGATATTTTTTGCAAAACTAATGGAAACACTTTTTTTGAAATAGATTTGCCTCTTAGTATGAAGTGTCTGTCCTGAGCGCAGAACAGCGGGCGCCACGAGAGATCCCACAACATCACAGCCCTTTTTTTAGGGAATCAATAAAAAGAAACCTAATCTCATCCATCACCGGTTTATTGAAGTTGAGCTGATTTGTGATTTATCGCAAAATGATGATTTAATGGAAACAGTGTCATTTTGAAACTCTTTTTTAAAATTCCTGGAATTTTGATAAAGTTTTTCGCAAATGTGTAATGGAAACACAGCTAATTTTGACTTCAACTGCCACTTCAAATTAAGGGGAAGGGAGAATGGAAGAATTCGGATTGGGCCAGAGATTATCCAGTCATACTTGACATCCTGTCCTGAGACCTCAAATGGTTCATTAAGACTCACAGGCCACTTTATTAGGCACACATGTCCAACTGCTCAATAACACAATTTTCTAATCAGCTGATCACATGGCAGCGACTCAATGCATTTAACCCTTCTCCTCTCTCTTTAGGGTCCAGATGACTCCGACCACATACTGATGTGTGATTCCTTCCATGACAAATGTGGACAAAGGTGGACAGGATTTGATGTCTGTCATGGACATTAGTGAAACTCAAAAATCAAAGATAAAAAAAAGTTCAGTGCATTGTCTTGTGGGGTCCAGATGACCCCACTTTTAATGTAAACAAGCCAAGGAGAGCAGAAGGGTTACGCATGTAGACATGGTCAAAATGATGACAAGAACACACCAGTATCACTGCTGTCAGATCAGAACAGGAAACTGAGGCTACAATTCACACAGAATCACCAAAACTGGACAATAGAAGATGGAAAACCTTGTTGGTCTGATGAGTCTCTATTTCCGCTGCTACATTCAGATGGTAACATCAACATGAAAACATGGATCCATCCTGACTTGTATCAACGGTTCAGGCTGGTGGTGGTGGCGTCATGGTGTGGGATATTTTCTTCTTTGTCACACTTTGGACCCCTCAGCACCAACTGATCATGGTTCCAACACCACAGTCTACCAGAGTCTTGTTGCCGACCAGGTCCATCCCTTCATGACCACAGTGTTCCTTCTTCTGATGGTACAGGATAAGGTTCCATGTCATAAAGCTGGATCATCTCAGACTGGTCTCTAGAACATGACAAAGAGTTCACTGGACTCAATGACCTCCACAGTTACCAGAACCCGGGAGATTATCATCATGGATGTTCAGCAGATAGATCTGCAGCAACTGTGTGATGCTGTCATGTTGATATGGACCAAACTCTGAGGAATGTTTGTTGAATCTAAACCACCAAAGATTAAAGCAGTTCTGAAGGCAAAAAGGGTCCAACCTGGTACCAGCAAGGTGGACCTAATGAATCTGCCAGTGAGTGTACACCAAAAAGTACATCACAGAGCGGTTTGTAACTCATAGAAGATGAAACAATTTAGTATTAAAGACAAAGGTCAGAAAACTTGCTGACTCTGGTGAGTGAATGCAATAAAATCAACATGTCAGAGGAGGTCTTTGAAACAGACAAACACACTGTTATCGTTGCTACGCTGCAGGAAATTCATTCTTTTAAACTTTGCTAAAACATCATTGACATGGTTGCAAAAATTCTATATCGTATACAGTGTCTTTCCAATTGTTAGATGACATAATTCCAAAGAGACTTTGTGCACCTGAGAAAAGACTGTTGAAGGGCGATGAAGCCCCTGCTACGTCTGAAACATCCATCCATCTCAGCTTGACATGTATTGACACAACAGATGTCCACATCTATCTTGTTCTGACAGCAATCTCTGCTGCTTTTAGTTTCTGACAGAGTGAAAAAGGACACAAGAGCATGTTCCAACACTTCTGACATGACATCCCCATGCTGCCCTAACAGATGGCCAGAACTGCCACTGCTGAACACAAAACAAACACAAGCTGACACAGATGAGCCACTGCCTTTCAGATACTGTACCGACACAGAATCCTTCAGATTTTCAAAGCATTTTAAAATCTAATTTATCATTCAAAAGCATGAAAAATGCACAGAAGGACATTGAGTTAAAGCAGGAAAGAGTGTATCTTAGAAGGGAGCAGGCAAAAAAAAGAATTCAAGGGTAGACTCTGTGAAAGGATGGGTCAGATGCAGGTGCACACACTTTAGGAGAAGCATGAAAAGAGAGCTCAGAAGGTTCAAGCATCCCAAAGCAGTTCCTGCCAACAAGGCCAGATTTTAAGAAGTGTCTGTTCAAAAGCCATCGAGGAAGCAAGCTGGAGGGCTTGTGGCATAGAAAGATCCTTTAAACTGATGGAGAGTAATAGGTGATAACCGGTTTGAGGTGATGAGAAAGAAAAAGACCATCTTCAGCTACACCACGCACATTTCAAAAGAACATAATGGGGTCAGCATCTCCTGTCACTGGAAAAGCTGTAGACAACTAAAAGATACTTTGAAGTAAAAAACCGAAGTTGGGAAATTTATTTCAGCTATTTATATGAAATGTAAACTCTATGACTCATTAAAGAAGCTGTTGGCTTTGAAGCTGTTTCTAAAGCTTAGTGATATTTTTGTCAAAAACTGAAAAATCTTATTCCACATTCATCCTGCAGAACTGGGGACAAAGGTTGTGACAGCAGAATGTATCGTGATGGGTAGCGCATGAAGGTGGATAGAAGGTGGATGGACTCAGAGAGGAACTGGAGAAAGCTTGGATGGTGGTGGTGCCCGTGGTAACAGGAGCACTCGGGCTGTAACCTCCAAACTGGAGGAGTGGCTACAGCAGATCCTGGAGAGATTTAAAGGGACCATAAGAGGACACTACATGCCTGTAACTGACCGTATGCTATCTTTGGAACACTGAAAAACAAATTATTTATTAAATATAAGTCATTTTTGTTAAATTTTTAATACACAGAAGTAAAATGACTCAATTTCTGAGGCTCCTCCTTTGATTTCCTGAGGGTTCCACCCACCTCATGATGTCATCCTAAAGCCAGCATGTCACCTTTTAAAAAAATGAGAATTTGGCACAGACAGAACGGTGAAATGTAGAAAACACCATATGAACATTTCAGGATTCATTGGAATGATGACATAATCTCCATTTCAAAATCTTCTTTGCTCTCATTCAGATCCATTTACCTTTCTGCCGTGGCTCGCTTTTTTCTCCAGGAAATAGCCTTTCTCCTGGCGTCTTCCCAATATCCCCATCTGTCTGCTCCTTTCTTGGATACGTTTATGAATAGGGATGTAACCATTCAGTCTAGCCACAATTCAATTCACAGTTTTAAAGTCACAATTTTGAATTTTTCCATTTTCTTTCTCAACACAATGAATTAAATGTATTTTAAAGCCAAGTATGTTCTCCTGTCTGTTTCCCTACTAACAGAAAGATTCAATACAAATAAAGATTTATAAATAATACTGAAATGATCACAAATCCTTTCATACTCGGTTCATGTGCTCCTCCACACCCGAGCCCGCTCAGGCTGACCCCCCCAGTTGCTGCGGGTGCACTCGCCCACCCTCACACTGAGCGTAAACGACGTTCACGATCTGCTTCCAGGGAAAACAAGACAGAGAGCTAAAACGAGTTGATAAAAAAAAGCTCGACTGCAAGGAAAGAGTCAGAAGAGAAACAGTCGAGAAGCTGCATCGTCACCATGACTGTTGTCACCACAGATTGGTCAAAGTTGCAGTAAAGTTGTGATGAAAATGTAAAGTTGCATGTCGAGGAACAAATCTCAGCTTTGCTTGAATTTACATTAATAGTTGTGATCGCAACATCGAGAAATCCTGGAGAGAATGACTTATGAGAAACTTTTAAACTTGAAGGAGCTGTGAGAATTTCCCAGGAGGGAAGCAGGTGAAGAACATTCAGCCAGCCCGTTATGCACACACAGCGAGCCTGCTCAGAGAAATGTCATCTACTCTGCATTTCTACATTTAGGCACAGGTCAAGACAAACCCATTTTTTTATTTTCTGCACCAATGAACATGTTGAGTTTGAAAGGCTTTTTCCCGATTCAAGAAGAATCATTACATCCTTATTTATGATCCATCTTTAACATGTGCAGATTTCTCACCAGCCCGTATGCTTCTATTCTACCCCACGAAGTTTAAATGCTAAAGAATGAGCATTTTTTTGGCCGTCTGCACAAACTCACAAACCAGACAGCCGATGTTCTAACGATCTGTCCTACCTCATGAGATTTTCCTACCCGTAGCACAGACTAATAGCTATAGCTATCCAGATGTCCTACCTTATCATCAGATAATCCTACTGTAAATGAACGAATATACAGTTTTGTTGTTTGGTGGTTAACACAGCAGAGTAGGACATAATTACGGGGAGCAGCGCAGCCTCAGGAAGCCTCAAAAAGTTGTTTTTTCATGGTGTGACCCCTCAGTGTCAGTCCAGTGCTAGGAACAGCTAAAATACTGTGCAGGACTCTCAAGCTCCCAGGCCTCTGGTAGAGGGCCCTAGCTTTGAGGAGAAACCACCCACGGAGGGGGGGAGGGGGAGAGCGGCGTTTTTTTAAAATATATGGAATATATGTGTATACAGTATATATATAACACTGTATATGGTGGCTGGAGGAGGACATGACTGAGTGAGTCCTGACAATATTGATTTCTTTTTCTGTTACAATCAAGATCGCGATGGCTTGTTGTGTTACCATGACGACGTGCTGGACCATGGATCAAAAAAATAAATAAATAACCGGATTACAGTACTAAAAAAAGATTGAATATGTATTTCTCTTTTAAATAGCCATTGTATAAGTGGGATATTACCCGATGGAGTGTTTTAATGCTTGGTGTAAAGGCCTGCACTGCTGAGGCAAAGCGAAGAACTGCTGCGCCGTGAGATGTGATTAATTCAGGTTAATAAATATTAAAGCATTAATCCATTTTTATCAGTCGCGTACATTAACGTGTTTACATTCATAGCCAATTAATGTTATACCCATGGTTTAGAAATTGCATGTTATTTTTTGTCAAATTTTAATTTTTCAAATCCTTCCTTGTTTGGTTCTCTGTAGATTTTCTATTTTCTCTGACATGTCAAAAATCGTGTGCTCATTTCTGCATTTTGTTTATTTGACGTAATCAGATGAAAATTTCAGATCCACATCATTTGCCCCCCCGACGCACCCAACTGAGTCATCAAGGAACGAGCCCCTCCCTCATTATCCCATCATTTCCACTCATCAAAGCCCAGGTTTTACCAGCACACATCTGCTTCACTGAACGTCATGATCAAGGATGGGAAAGTCAGCGTGAACTTAATACTTTATCAAGTCTGTTTCTTAAAGCAGAAATAATTTAATAGGAATCCATAATATCAATTATACACATTTACAACCACATGAGTATTTTTGGTGGAGTGACTCAAAGTTTTACATCTCCTGGGGATCAGGAGTTTGTTGAAATGTCACCTCCTGGACAGGTCTGTATGAGGACAGTGAAGAATTCATCTTTAATGTCTTTTCTGAGGATTTTAAAAAGTTCAAGAGGTCACAGAAGGAAGGTGGTGCAGGAGAGCTCAGGCTTTGGACAATTCTGGTGAAATGAACTGGTAACACATTATGACTGCAAAAGGATATGATTGAACGGGAGCTTCCACAGACACAGATCAGATCTCATCAGATTACACAACATTAATAGTTCACACCACTGCATGATCAAAGGGTGTCTCAGTTCAACCTGTTCATCCAACCACCAGAGGGAGTGCTCACCTGAATTCTGACCACCTCCATCTGCCTCACTAAAGGCCAAGCCCCAACCCTAGCAGACAGAACATGAAGCCAACCAGGAAGTGCCAAAACGTTGCAGTACCGGCACTGACCAGAGAGGCTGGTGCTGAGAGTGAGCAGATTCCCATTGACTCCCATGTTAAAATCCTCATTTTCAGCCCTCTAATAAACCCTTTAATGTCTGGTGCTTAAAGTTTTTATTTCATCAACAGCTGCATATTTGATCCATGACAACTCTGAGGGGAGTGAATCTTTTTTTAAGTTTGTAGATTTTCTTAAAAAACTGCATTTATTTTTGCTTAATGAGGGGGTGTGGCTTTTTGATTGACAGATGACGATCGCGGTGGATTCTCTGCTACAGATTTAGCGTTAGCATGAGCGCTATAGTTCGGTTTTTGCTGTCATTCTCTAGTCAGTAGTGAGGTGCGTGCATTTGGACGCCTGCCCGCACGCCAATGCTTTCCGCACAGGACGTGCACGTGATCCGCACATGCCCCTGAGACGGCTGTTGGATGTCCACACAAACTACTTTCTGATATTCTGATGTTCTGGTTTCTAACAGCCAGACTGGACGTAAACAGCACACACCTGCCCTGGAACAGAACGAATGGACTGCGCAGAATCCCGGGAGGTGGGGCTTCACACCTGTGTCTCACACATTTTAATAATTTAATCCTTGAAATAATCACAGGTAGGATTGATGGCTCTAGTGTCTGGATTTTGGAAAAATGGCGACTGTGGGTGATGTCACACTAGCTCGGTCCAGTTCTCTTATACCGTCATTGGTTGGTCTTTAAAACATATTTATTGTCTGATTGTTTTTCAGTTCATCACTAAAACACTTTGACAAAATGACACTTGACTCGTCTCATGTCCTGCTGCTGTAAAGGGTTTTTTCATGCAGAGTCTCACTCCAAGATTTTCTGAAAAGCTTGACGTTCTGTAAAAATAGAAATACATATTTCAACATATTTTAATCAGACACACAAAGAGATCACCTCACACTTTGGATGCTATGAACACCAACACCGAGCTATGTCTGAACTCCACCCCCACTCAGGCCAAAGTGGTGGAACTTCTTCCTAGACAGACAAATATTTTTCTCCTTTAATGTTGGAGTCAAAGAGCATGGACTCAAGAAACAAGCACACATCATTGTGACAGTACAGAAGGGGGAATAATACATCAAATTAAAGTTACGAGGTATTCTGAGGTCTGAGTCGAGCAACCGAAGATGTGAACCAAATTCACAGATAATGTCCCTCCAAAATGTAGAAATCCTCCTATGAGAACCAAGCAAAGAGGGAATCATCCGTTTAACAAACTGAATCTCAGGTTTTAGCAAATGTGACCATCAAATTCAGTTTAAGGTTTTTACCAATGGTAACATATAAAGTCATTCAGAAAATGAAGTAAACTCTTTTTTTGTATAGATTCAGGACTGTTACTCTTTCATGATTCATATCCAACATAAAACTGTCTAGAACCACTAAATCTCTGGTTTGTCTTTTTGATTTACATTTCTAATTCTGAAATCTATCTTTGCTTAAATCCAGGTTTACACTAAACTTCAAGCCCTTTTTGTTAGTTGCAGAAGCAAAACTTCAATGACTGTCTAAACTCCAACTTTCACTTTTTTTCATGGCACCTTAGAGACTAACTTTCAATAAAATAATTTTAAAAAGACAAAACTGTTGAAAAAGGCATTTTATGGAACAGAAACAGATTTAAGGGCAGCAATCTGTGAAATTTGGGAACCAATGATTTAATAGTTGATTAATAAGGTCAAACTTTTCATGATTTGAAGTTTCTTACAACATATTTATGTATAAACAATACATGTCTATTTACTAAATGCTGATCAATACAGGGACATTGATGAACATTCTGCTTCCTGTGTGGATGTTAGAGCTGCTTTTCTGGCAGGATCGCTTTAGGAAAGATGTTTCTCCAGAAAGGTGAGAGTAAGAGGCATGGAAGGAAAATCAGAGTATACCCTCTAGTATTTTCTAGACTACACCACTGCCTCAGGCCATTTGTGACTGCGCCTCGCCTTGTCCTGTTTCATTATTAAACCATTGTTTGCACATGGATCCACACGCCTCTGCCTCTCCGTCACAAAGGGCTTGAAGCTCCAGAGAGTAGGCTTGTGGATCGTTACTTGGGTGGTAGAGATTTGATTCATGAATCAACATCAACGATGTACAGATGAAATCAGAGTTCTTACTATCTAATACATCATGTTTCAATAGTTGCTATATGTATGTCTTTTTGCTGGATGTATAAACATGAAAATAATTTGTTTCTTTGCTGCTGTCATGGATCGACCTGCTGCTTCCCTCTCCAACCACCAGAGGGAGCGCTCACCTGAGTTCTGACCCTGCACTCTCTCTCCCCTGTCATCAATCACTCCCTCTGCCAGGATCTCCTCAGCTGTTTCTCATCTACCTCATCACCACCAGTGATATAGTCCGCCTGCTGGCACCACCTCAGTGCGAAGTCTTGCATTGCCACACAATCATCTCTGAGCAGTTTATTCCTCTGTCTATCCCTCTGGTTTCTGACTCCTGCCTGCCTCCTTGTCTCCCTGTCTCCCTGCTTGCCTCTGTGTCCTGACCTTTGCCTGTATTTTGACCTCGTCTTACCTCAGCCTGCTTTCTCCATTAAACCTTGTGTGTACATGGATCCACATGCCTCTGCCTCTTTGTCACAGCTGCTCAGATAAGAACGAGTGAAGCTGTGGAGCTGCAGCGGGTCATACAGGGAGCCTCCATCAAAATGCTGTCAGCAAAGCGAGCAGAAGTTCTGGTGAACTTCAATAGATTCTAGTTCAGAGACCTGATGATCAGAGTGATGTGTCCAACGCTCTGAAAGAAGGACAATGTTGTCGAGATTAGCAGTGAAATATGCATTTGAGAAGAACTGACTGTCATGTAAATGAAGCAGTTATCCACATTTATCCTGTCATCACACTGAAATGTTTCTGGAAAGAATTGGTTTGTTTTCCTTCACCTTTAAAGCACCTTTAATGTTAGTGAACAGTTTAAATGCTAGATTTAGCAATGTTTTAGAAACTTGTTAGCTAAGGCACATTTGTTCTATTTTTCTTATTCTGAAAAATATGTTGTTGTGGAAATCAGAAAATATTGACTGATCTCTTACAAACAAATATTTTGTAATTTACCAAAACAAAAGCATCATGAATTTCTGGGTAAAAGCAACTTGTACATGAGATACAGTCACTGTGCTTAATGCTGTGATCATTAAATAACATTAATATAACTATTTTATTACAATGAAAGACATTCAAATTCAGGTAGATTCAATTTAAGGCCCGATCCGAATACTCCCCTTCTCCTATCCACTTAGCCCTCCCCCTTCCAAAAAGAGGGTGATAAAAAAACAGTCTCTAACATTTCAGACTCGACTTTCATTCAATGACGTCATCAAAATCACTGGTCCATGTTTAAATTCAGCAGTAAATAAAGCATAAACATCATTGGTATTTATTTTGGATGATTCAACAACAGATCCTGAAAATGTCAAGAACATTTTTTTCATCTTCATAGTTTCAGTATCTGGATGACAAGAAAATGATAATAGTAAATCTCTACCGGCGCTCCTGCATGCTTTACTGATTGATATTACTGTGGCATTAGAAGGGATTGTAGTTCCCTTTGCATAGTTTTCTATGTAGTTTTGAATTCTGTCATAGTAAATGAAAGAATGAAATGTGAGAATATATGAAAGCTATGTTTTATTGACCAAACTTAAATAATTTATCTTTTTGGAATGGCAGAATTTTATCATTTACATTAAGACAGAAAGTATTCCGACCTCATATTTCTGAGTAATTTGACCTTAATCCATAGTATGCATTAGGCAAAATCCTTTATACAGGTGTGTATATGTCACAGTAACTTGGGTCTAAGTGTATTTTACTTTGTAAGCATTAGTAGCCAGAACACACAATAGTTTACATTTAGACAACTTACTATTTTAAGTGCAATCAGTTAGCCTGCTTTTTTCAAGTACGGTCAACTAATTATGTTTTACATGGTAATAAATGGAATCAGAGCAGCATCTCCAAGCTGAAGGGCTGCAGGTATGTGTTTGTTATATTCGTGAGGGGAACATGAATTCATGCGAGAGATGGTCAGAGATCAGTCCTCTGTTTTTCCTTTCTTCTTTATTCATTTTCCAACAAAACTGACCAGAGAAAAGCATGAATGTCATTTTGGCTGCTAAACAGACGAGATGAGAGCAGAAACTGAAGTGCTTTTGTTGGGTGAGCAGGAAGATGAATGTTTTCACAGCAGTTTACACAGACATGAGCGGCATATGGGACAGTCTCCTGCTCGCTCGCTGACTCATGAGCTGTGACAAACAGGGTCTGCAGACACCGCCTTTGGACACATTGCACCCTCACAAACAGGGACGTGTCCATATGTGTGTGTTCACTCACACACTGGTGCAGGAAGCGGCAGCCTGGACTGAGCCGTGCTATCTGAAAGGAAAAGGATCTGTCCTCTGTGCTGTCAAAAGAGCAGCGGTGCTGCTGCCTCATTAGCCCGCTCAACCTCCAGCCGCTGTTGGCACGCCGACTCTGTTTCACAGGTTCAGCTCAGATTAATGAGCGCACTGCTCACACACCCCATCCCACTTACAAAGGGACTTGTTCTCTGATGAGGTGGTGCCCCACTCGATTTTAAGGAGGTGACAACCTCCTCTCTCCAGGTGACACAGACAACACGCAAAAGAAACCGCAACATTCGGCTCCACGTCCGCCCTTTAGCACCTCGGTTGGAGCTTCTCCACCTCCCTTCACACTCACATTCCGTTTCAACACATTCAGCTTTGGCCTTTCCAATAACAGCGTCTCTTAGCTCTTTCTTTTGCCAAATGTCAGCTCCTGTTAATGTTTCTCTGATACAAAGAAGGCCCGCTAAATGGTCCACGTGCCTTCTTGGAGGCATGGAGGGAGACCTGGCCCTGCGGGAGGCGGGGTCTTTGGGCCAAACAAACGCCGTCTGCCACTGCGCACTCCACCATCTCCCTCTGTCCCCAAAAATCTGTCTGACTGCGTCCACTGTGGCAAAAAGCAGGGCAGATTGTGGTTCAGTCTGCTCACATGAGGCGTCAGCATCTCCACAGAGACACACTGGGAGTTCCGTTTCTGTGTTTGTTTGCTTTAGAAACCGTTAATAATGAAGAAATGAGTCTCGAGATGTTCCTCCTATAAATGGAAAAATAGAAAAACATTAATATGAAGGTATGAAAAGTGTGTTTTTGTTTTTTCTTTTCTATGCTTGTTATTTCACCAACAAAAACATGTTTCCAACCATCACAGGTGCAAGCCAGAAAACACTCCAACATCAACAGAAAACAGTTCTATGTGACTCGTTAAATCTCATTTAATCAAGTCTGATTCTGGTTTAATTAAGGAGAGGATGACAGATCATCGCATTCATTGTTTCTTCTAAACACCAGACTGAAGCACAATCACAGAGTCCACATTCTCTCTCTGCCTCAGTTTCCTCAAATCTAAAGCTGAGGAAAATGGGCAGCAGCTCACTACTCCATCCAACAGTGAGGGTGGAACCAGGAATTAAAACCAAACATTAGACTCAGAGGGCAGCCCACAATGTCTACAGATATACTTAATGTCAACATTTCCACATCTGGCTCCACATCTGACCACCAGAGGGAGCCCTCACCTGAGTACTGACCCTGCCCTCCCTCTCCACTCTCAGCCGTCTCTCCCTCAGCCGGATCTCCTCAGCTGTTTCTCCATCTACCTCATCACCACCAGCATATAGTCTACCTGCTGTCACAACTTCAGTGCGAAGTCTTGTACTGCCCTGCATACATTTCTGAGCGTTTCTCTTTGTTATCTCTCCTGGTTTTGATCTCTGCCTGTCTCCTCGTCATCCCGTTTGCTGCCTGCCTCGACCCTCGCCTGGACTCTGACTTGCCCTTTGCCTTGCCCCTTTGTTCATGGTTTTTATGAATCCTGGGTTGTGTATGGATCCAAACGCCTCTGCCTCATCGTTACACTCAGTACTATAGTTACTGCCTTATGTGAGAAGCACATGTTCTCATGGTGCAGATGTGAACCACAGAAAAGTTTACCACGGAAGCCAATTTGTCTGACCTTCTCAAGCCATAACTGGGAAGGAGGTCTGGAGAAAGTTAGAAGTAATCAGTCAGTCCGAGCGTTCAATATTAATAATCACCTGATGGCTCACACGAAACACAGAGCAAGTCAGAATCCATCAGAGCCTCCATTTCCAGAGATGACATCATTATATCATTTTAGCATCTCTTGCTGGTTCTAATAATGATTAGTCTGATGTGGAAAAACAACTTTATCAAACTAAACTGTTAATAGATTTGATGTTCATTCTTGTTTACCTGTTTGTTTGTTTTTTCACAGATTTAATTGATTATCTTGAAGAACAACATGAATCTGGAGAACTTCAGCTGCAGTGTTCAGTAGCAGGTGTTGATCTCTGAGTCACACTGATGGAAGTTTGGATCAAGATGTTCTGGATTTATTTGGGGTCAGTGGATCAGATCGTTCAACATGAACCAACATTGACTATGAATCAGATCAACCACAGATGATAACGAATCAAACATTTCTGATGTTGAATTCAATCATAAAAGTGTTCATTCTAAAGATGTTAAATCTTTGTGTAATCGCAGTAGAAGGGCTGAGACACGTCAAGTTTCCTTCTCTGATTCATCACACATCATGATGAGAGCAGTCCCCCTCCATCCAGCTCTCCACCTGCAGCTCGTGTCTCTGTGGATGAGGCGGCGTAAGGAGGCCAACACTCAGCGGAGCTCCCCCAAATTAGGGAGAGTCCAATGTGAAAAGGAAAGAGGCCATCCTCTTTCCTTTGTCTCCTCTTTTTCTGCTCTGTCACTCTCTTCCATCTCTCCTGATAATCATCATTTCTCAGTGAGTCACTCGTCGTGTTTTACCCTCAAAATCTGACAATTACAGTGATTTCAGAGTTAACAAATCCTCACCACTGCTACGACTTCATAGTGACAGAGCTGCAGGTGCAGCTTCCAAACTTTGCAGTGTTTCCATCATAACTGCCAGATGAGGTTTAAACACCAAATCCCTAAAGAACAGTAAATGCAGTCAATCTTGTTGGATTATTTCATGATTCACATTAATCAAATGGTCAAACCATCAAAAAGTAACTGAGTTTCTCAAAAGATTCTAACAAAAAGTCTCAGTGACACATGAGGGTTTAAAACAGAAATTCAATCTTCTGTTTCTGACTACACAAACCTGGAAGAACCAAAGGTTGCAGTTCATCCAATGACCACTAGAGGCAAGAATAAGCAGAAAAATCAAAGTTGCAGGAAAAACTTCAACTGAAGTGAAAGTTGAACACAAAAGTAACCAAAGAAGACAAACCAGTAACCCCAGAAAGAACATTCTAAACACACCAACCTAAATATGAGATCAATGACTGAAAATGAAGTCACAATGTGAGAAACATGGGCGCAAAACATTAAATGATGCAGTCTTAACAAAGATGAACCTAAAAGGAAAGCTGCATTTGAAAGGAAATTGTTGTCACATCTGCATTTATCTTCATTCAGCAACAAATTAGAAAAAAACCTCTAAAACAAAAAATAAACTAAAAAGCTTTCCATTATGGTTACATCAATACGATACAAATATTCTGAAATGAAATGTCACATTTCCCCTTTCTGTTACAATTAGCAGAATGTGACAATGAAACCATTTTACCCAAAAATGCTGCATCAATAAATAATAGGAACGTCCTGCAGACTCACATAAGGTCAGTTTCCATTTCTTTCCTTGGTGAGTTTTTTTTCTTTCCTTTGGATTTTTCCCCGAAGAACCTGGAAGATTTTTGTCTCTGTTGTCCAGGACCGGAACTTCCTTTTTTGCATCATTGCTTCAGCAGTTTGAGACATGGAATCAATGAGAAAGTTTGGACTTTGGTTGCAAACTCAGTGCAATGTGCGAGGATTTGGCCCAGTCAAGCCACAATGTGTGATTAACCAGGTAAAATAAGAGGAAAGCATACAGTTTCTAGGATCTTGTCATCAGGTTGAAGATGTTGAAGTTGCAAAGCTGAGATTGGATTTTCCCGTCTGTTTTAAACTGAGTTTTCTCTCCCTCCTGCATCTTGAACATTCGGTGCTTGAAGACAGAATATTCACAATCAGATGAGAAGTTTCCTAATGAGCTCCAAATGTAAAATCCTCAATGTCTCAGAATTGGGAACAAATATTTGATGAAAAGTACCATAATTGCCATAATTTGTCCCTCTTGAAGATGATGAAAACGATCGTTTGAGAAGTCATTGGTAACTGAAGTTTCAAGATCATTTCCTGCTAAGCATGGTCCTCACAGCATCAGTGTCCTCATCATCATCACAGCAACATCTGCATTACCATCAACTCCTCTGGTAGAAAGGTTTTATTATGATTTCTACTTGAAAAGGTGAGAAACATGCTTCAACCTTCAGAATATCTAGAGCACAGCAGCATTTTTGATATTTGTTCTTGTATTATTTTACAAGACAGAGAGAAACAGAAGTTTGTTTTTCTTTCCTTCAAAAACGCATCATCAAGGATTGTTCTCCAGCTGTTGTGTCTGCAGTGGTTACATTGCTCTCCAAACTTTGTGGGACTTTTTTCCTCATTCAGTTATTGACATCTGTACAGTTTTCACAGCAAACAAGTGAAAAAAAAAGCTTCAAAAATGGCCAGGAGGATAAAAACGTTCCTCTTTTATGAGGCCTCAGAGTTTCCTCTCAATTGATAAGAATCTCTGAGTGAATCTGCTGCTCAGCCACAGACACAAAACAGACTGTCACAAACTGTCCACCTCACTGCTCCATCAGGAGATCCAGGCTCAGTTTGGAGGGAGTGCACCTCTATTGCACCCCCAGCTTAGGAATACAGACTACTAGATAAAGTGGAATCAAAATGTCTGCTTTTGAATCACTGTCCCACAGAATCATTTGAAAAACAGAAAATGAAAACAAGTCTGGACAAATCTGACAGTAGCCTTCATTCAGTCCAGTGTCTCTTTTGTGGTTCAATCTGTGAAATGAAAATATTTCTGCAGCTGCCATAAGTGGTTAAGACACTCTAGACCAGGGGTGGGCAAACTACGGCCCGGGGGCCACATGCGGCCCCTTAAGCTACTTAATCTGGCCCTCCAAATTAAACTACATTGAATCAAAAATCCAATTATTGTTTTATTTTCATTGTATTTCTGGTTTCTTCTCATGAATGGTGTTGTTTCTCTGGCGTTCGTGTGTTTTTTTCTGAGTCAGAAGGTGATTTTTCGGATTTCTTTGAGTTTGCATTTTCCTCTGAAGAACATCAACCCATTGGATCACCAAAAGGAGAACAAAAATCAAAATTTTGAAATTAAAATTCCCAAATTTACTGTTTTTAAATGAACATATGTGAATTTTAATCCAAATTAAAGCATGTTTTTCTCCAAATTCCATATTATCTTTTTAGTTAATGAGGTTGCCCAATCACTCCTTCCATCTGCTCCTTGTCCGGCCCTTATGCCAAATTTTAGAACCCTTTCTGGCCCACAAATCAAAGAGTTTGCCCACCCCTGCTCTAGAGGGATCCAGCCCATACCATGAGCAAGCCTCTGCCGTGTTTCACAATCTTCTTTTCCTGGTACGTTTCATCACTCATTACTTCATTTCTGCACCTGAGTACAAATACTCAGTTCAACTTATAAAACCAATAGAAGCAGACCTATGATGCAAGGAGAATACGTTTTGATTCTAAAGTTTGAGTAAAAATACTCAGTTACACTTTTGAAAAAATGGCTATTCTCCCTTCACCAAATGTCTACTTCTACTTGAGTAAATCTTTGATGAAAAGTGGGCATGCTGACTCTGCTATAGCAGTCCTGGGGCTGCTGGAGTCGACCCAGCTACTCTAAACCAATTGGACCGTTGATCAGAACTGAAATGGAGAAGCTGATCTGGTGTTTGATCTGGAAATGTTTGATCTGGAAATGATGCTGCTCCTGCAGGGGGGGTCCTGTGGATGCGACTCTGGATGGTCACTGCTGCAAGCAGATGCCTGGATTGGGCTGGATGAAGGAATGAGGTTCTGGATGGAGGAATGAGGTTCTGGATGGAGGAATGAGGTTCTGGATGGAGGAATGAGGTTCTGGATGGAGGAATGAGGTTCTGGATGGAGGAATGAGGTTCTGGATGGAGGCTCAGTCCAGCCTTTGCTTCTGTTTGCTGGTTTTTGAATGTTCAAGCTAGTTTTTATTCACCATCTTCTCTTCTTAGCACCTGATTCTTGTTTTCCTGCCAATAATCTGTCAGTTCACTTCCTGCTTTCTGCTCAAATGTTCTTAATGTTTCAGTTCAGATTTTCTTTCTGATCTTAATACACTCACAGAAAACAGAGTCTCGATGTCTGTAAGAAATTTAGAACAAAGACTTCAAGGATGTTCCCACAAATCTTAACACTACGCTTGTGGATATTTGATGACTTTGATTAATAACATTTGTCTAATACTGGAGGACATGTGAACATTGAATTTCAGAGTTTTTCTTTATTTAAATTGCCGTGAATCAGGAGCAGAGTTTAAAATGTGGTTTGTGATGTAGAAACTACGCTGTGCAGGTCACAAGCTCCCTGCTCCCTCCATTCAGATGAATCCATATTGAAAGAAAAGGTGCATAATTCTTGATTTGTAACTCATACGATATATTTAGTAGATAAATAAAACAAATTCAGACATTCAAGAAAATACAATTTACACATGCACAACTTAAACTTTCAACAGCTTGAAGCTAACTACACGCACAAATCTTAACAAAATTACAATTGTTATGAACACTGATTGTAAATTATGCGTTTCAGTGCTGCTACAATGCTGGGTCATCAGAGTTTTATAATAAATAATATGTGGTGAAACTTGACATTTTTTGGTCTGAAATGCTTTTTGAAAACACTCATCACTAATGTTTCTTTGTTTTCATCGCTGCTTTGCTTTCCATCCACTTGCAGTGAAACAGATTCATGACTGTCTTTGTTCTCGTTTGAGCTGGGATCTGGATTAAAACTGTGCGGCTGGACAGCCCCAAGATTGCTCGCCATTTTTGTTGCTCCGGTAATGGTAAAGGTTATACCATGATTTTCTCCAGCCTTTTAGAGTGAACTATATCCATATATATGATCATATAGTACCTTTGGAACACTAAAAAACTAATATTTAAGAAATACTAGCGATATTTCATGAGTTTTTCCTACCCGGAAGTAAAACGTCTGGATTCCTGAAGCTCCGCCTGCCGCTGCGTGTGGCTGCTGCCCATTTCCTGACGTCATCCTAGAGTCTGTGGCAGCATGTCTGCCTTTCTCCCATGATAATCATCCAAACGTCTTCAAAGATGGATGCAAACATGATATATCTGCATTTAGTAGGCAGTTTCACAACACAAATTCACTTGATTCTGCACAACTGTGCACGGGGGTCTTAAAGAAGCCCCGTGTCTAAAGTATCAAACACCTGTTTGAGGTGAAATGTATTGAAGACAGGACACAACTGGAAGACAAACGGTATTCTGTATCTAAAATGAAGGTTTTTTGCTGATCATTTTACACAGGCTATCCACTGTACAGATCATTTTGCAGCGTGTTGGTCTTTTCTGATGCATTTTGCATTAGCACTGAATGTAAGAGTAACAAGCTCCAGAGCCAGAGACGAGGAGCAGCTCCTGAAGACGGAGGAACTCTGGTTGGGCTCTTTAGTCTTACAGCTTTTGTGTCTTTTCCCATTTCTTAACACCTCACCTTTCTCGGGGCAGAATTTATTTATCTTTTTAACTTGGTCTGTCCAGCAGCTAAGCAAACAGGTAAGAGCTGAAGGCCTTTTGTGTTGGACAGATTTTACTTTTACAATTGGAGTCATGTATCTTAGAACAACCAGGCTGCACAGTCAATATGTATAAACCCCTTTTGTTTGTTATTATTTTTATTTTATTGTTATTTTTATTGAATTGTATGTTTTATACATGAATACTTTCTTCTTTTTTTGACAGAGGTAAGAGGGAGGAAAGGTGTGTGTGTGTGTGTGTGTGGGGGGGGTGTGTGGAATAGAAGGAAGAAAGAAAGAGGGAAAGGAAATAAGGGAATCAGGATGCCAAGCTCCTAATTAAGATTGGTTATGAATTTGAACTTCACAACCTTCATGCTTGATCAGCTAAACAAAAATGTTACAGACTTTTAAACTGAAAAACTAAATACTTTTAAACTGATCATGGGTCATACCAAAAAATATCTGACGTGTCCATCAACACATTGAGTTGTGGGCAGAACAGACGGGAAGCAGCATGAAAGTGTGCACGTGCACGTGGGGGCGAAAATGGATGCACGCTGCCGAAATGCACCACGTGATCATTAGGGGGACCAGATCCTCCTCAACCGGGCCATCCAGTTCAGAAAAGGGGGGCAAGAGAATTCGGGCACCAGCCACCGAGATGAGGGCCAAAGGTGGAGCTCGGGCCCCGAGGACCTGGCAGCCATCCCACCCAGCTGGAGTCCCGCCATCACAGGCTGGCGAAAGCCCAGGCGTCCGACTTGGGGGACCCAACGACGCTGAAGTTGGCTTCCGATTCACAGCTTCCGATTCGCGAGAGCGTTCCACTGTAGTTTTTGCTCTCTGACCATCTAAAAACAGGTCCTGTTTAAAAACTACAGCACCTACACAGTTCAAACATGGATTAAATTATGCTTTAGATAGTAAAGAATGAATTAAACACAGTTTCTGATTTGTGAAAGCTTTAACTGATTTGTGAAAATGTGAAATAGGAGGATTTTATTGCATTTTTGTCCCCTTGACCACCTAAAAACAGGTCTTGTTTAAAAACATTAAGCATCCTCCTCAATCAGCATGTCAGCATGAGACAGAACAAAAACTGAGGATGTGCGGGACACAAAGACGAGAAATATAAATGACAGTCATCATTTTTTGACAGAAAATATGAAATCAGGCTATCGCTCACATCAACACCAATTACTTTCAGACAAAATTGGGCTTAGACAAATAGATGTTTTTCCATTTTATCTGCCTGCAAGACTCAGAGTCAAAGACATTTAAGCAGATGTGAACACAAAACACAGGATTCTTCTGAGACCTGATCACCCGGCTCATCCCAAAGCGTCGTCCTCGGCACCCACAAAAACAGCTGTTTTCAGCCTCCAAATCAAAGAGGGACCCAAAGCCGCTCAACACAAGAGGCAGCCAAAGAAACCAGAAAAGACTAAACAATCATGAAACAGCCCTCAGTCAAAGCAGGAGTTATGAGAGGAGGGAGGTGATCAGTTCATCTGTAAATGTCTTTCTGCTTCAGTCACTTTTCTCAGAAACATCTGCAGGAAGCACCGTGCTGCTTCACCAAATGGAAGCTGTGAGGGTTGGAGCAGAAAGGAACCACAGAACAGGACTGAAAGACTCTTCTCTGTTCCTCTCAATGAGAGCATCAGCAGTCGTCTTCCTCCTCGCTCTCAGACCTTACAGGAAGTCGCCTCCTTTGCTCGGTGACATTTACCACACAGACGTTCCAGTGATCCCTGGATGAAGGTCAAAGCTGCAGACGGACACCTGAAGGTAGAATGCAAACCATCCAGGCAGTGAGATCTACAACGACAAGGCCACAAATAAAGGTTGGCGTAGAACGGCTGGACTGTTTTGTTGTCGGACAATGGGAAGGCTGAAAGTAGCAAAGCTTTTGTGTCTCTCAGACGGCGCTCAGCCCAGTGGGCGGCTGCCTCTGCGTGACAAAGGGACGGTAAACGGAATCGTTTCACTTTATCCTTCACAGGAAACGCTTTATTGCTTCTGGTTTATTTCCAGTCGTCCACAGTGTTTGCTTGAGTGAGCGTTTGTGGGTCCTGCGCGATTCCTGTAATGTCAAAGACAAGAAAAGGAGCGTACTAAGCAGTGTCTCCTGTTACCATGGAAACCACATTTAAACTGCTCATGGACAGTACGAGACAGGCTGCACTCATTTTAAAGCTGCTCCTTAAAGAAGGGATTGTTTGAGCTGTTTCTACTCCAAACAGTCAAAATCAATAAAGATATTTTCCCTAATCAACTTTTTCTTCAGCAACCAAAATTATTGTTACTGAAAATTTTCATAATTTTCATTTTCACAATTCCCTGCATCTTTAAAGCTGAACAAGCAGTTGGGAGCCATCTGCGGTGACTGCTGTGTCTGCCGCGTCTGCCACGTCTGCCGTGTCTGCCGTGTCTGCCGTGACTGCCGTGTCTGCCGCGTCTGCCGTCTCTGCTGTGTCTGCCGCGTCTGCCGTCTCTGCCGTGTCTGCCGTCTCTGCCGTGTCTGCCGTGACTGCCGTGTCTGCCGCGTCTGCCGCGTCTGCCGTCTCTGCCGCGTCTGCCGTCTCTGCCGTCTCTGCCGTCTCTGCCGCGTCTGCCGTCTCTGCCGTCTCTGCCGCGACTGCTGTGACTGCCGTGACTGCCGTCTCTGCCGCGTCTGCCGTCTCTGCCGTCTCTGCCGTCTCTGCCGCGTCTGCCGTCTCTGCCGTCTCTGCCGCGACTGCTGTGACTGCCGTGACTGCCGCGACTGCTGTGACTGCCGCGACTGCTGTGACTGCCGCGACTGCCGCGTCTGCCGTCTCTGCCGCGACTGCCGCGTCTGCCGTCTCTGCCGCGACTGCCGCGTCTGCCGTCTCTGCTGTGTCTGCCGTCTCTGCCGTCTCTGCCGCGTCTGCCGTCTCTGCCGCGACTGCTGTGTCTGCCGCCTCTGCCGCGTCTGCCGTCTCTGCCGCGACTGCTGTGACTGCCGTGACTGCCGCGACTGCTGTGACTGCCGCGACTGCTGTGACTGCCGCGACGCCGCGTTGCCGTGCGACTGCCGCTCTGCCTTCTCGCGTGACTCCCGTCCTGCCGCTGCCGTCTGCCGCGTCTCTGCCGTCTCTGCCGCGACTGCCGCGTCTGCCGTCTCTGCCGCGTCTGCCGCGTCTGCCGCGTCTGCCGTGTCTGCCGTGACTGCCGTGTCTGCCGTGACTGCCGTGACTGCCGTGTCTGCCGTGTCTGCCGTGTCTGCCGTGTCTGCCGTGACTGCCGTGTCTGCCGTGTCTGCCGTGTCTGCCGTGACTGCCGTGTCTGCCGTGACTGCCGTGACTGCCGTGTCTGCCGTGTCTGCCGTGTCTGCCGTGACTGCCGTGTCTGCCGTGTCTGCCGTGACTGCCGTGTCTGCCGTGTCTGCCGTGTCTGCCGTGACTGCCGTGTCTGCCGTGTCTGCCGTGTCTGTGCAGTCACACGGCTGCATGAACCCTCTCAAAGTAACACGACTCAGCAGAGCAAAGGACATAAAAACAAGGTGTGAAACATAACGTGCTCTTTGCAGCTCCGCATCTGTAAGAAGACATCACCTTCAGAGCAAACGTTTCATTTAATAACCTGCCAAGTGAAGCAGTGCTGTAACCAAAGGGCAACACTTTCCTCCCTCCCTCCTGCATTTGTCATAATCACACCAGTGGGGTTCCCAGGCCTCTGAGACATCCACAGAGCTTACGGGAGAAATGTGGATGTAGATTTAGTTGTACTCCCAGCAATCAGCTCCTCTAGCCGTGGAGCATGAGTGGGCAGAAGCTTTGCTGCTCCTACTACTCCTCCACCTCCTCTTCTCTGTATTTGTTGAGCAGCAGAGTAATGAGTGCTTCTCCAGGAGGTGGGGGTGGATCAGCCACCGTCTCCTGATCAATACATCTCAGCACACACCTGAGGGACCGAACAAGAACATCCCAGAAATGTGCATAAAATTATGTATTTGCACCACACAAATTAGCAGAAGGCTGCATTCAAAGTGCCTGGGAGGCGATGGGAAGTGTGTGTGTGTGTGTTGTTATCCATTCTGCGGGCTCAGCCTCGGGTTACCAGAACCTGCAGCTTATTAGGTCTAATTGGGTTCTTTAAGGACCTCCAGCTCATTATCTGGACACTTTCAGAAAGAGCAGAAGTTGCAGACTGCACTTTGTTTTCAACTAAAGTGAAATAGATCTCCCATTTCAAACTTTGATCAGGTTTACCTTATAAATTCTGGGAATTTTAAGGTTAAACCCAACACACATCGGTACAGTTTTTAAATTCCTAAAATAAAGCCTCTTGAGGGTTTTTTTTAAGAAAAAACCTTTCAAAATGGGTAGTTGTTGGTTTAAGGTGATGCTGCACATTCTGTTGTTCTCAGCAGGATTCTGATCTACCTTCACACACCATCGAACAGTCATGCCTAAACAATGAAACACGCTCTGTCAGTGTTGCTTTTCCCATGGCTTTTCCCAATCCCCCACTGCTTTCTGACCCTAAATGGAGGAAAAAACTTGTGTTTAACACTGAGGGACAAAGCAGGACAGGATCTGCTCTTCATGAGAGCCAAAGTGGAGCTCAGAATCAGAGACCCAAGTGAAAAGCAGCACACCTTTCACCTTTTTATAACGAGATCCAGGTGAATACTCAATTCTGATTGGCTTCTGGATGTCCATTAAAACGTGATAATGAACACCCTAAACAGGAAGTTCTGGCTACATCACATAAAAGTTCTTTATTCATTACAATGTATTTTTTAATAATAAAAAATGAATTATGCTTCTTTTGTGGCATGAATAAAAACAGAATAATAAAAATACATTTTCTCAACATGCAAAATGATTTTTTTACGTTTGACAGAAGCTTATTTTTTCAAAATAAAAGACACCTTGTCCCAGACCGGATCATCCCAGTGCAGCTCTGGACAGCAGACTACAAAAGGTCAGACTTTTTACTAAAGTTTTGCTTAGTATTTAAAATCAGTGGATTCTGGAGGAAGCAAAGAGCAAGCAAGACCTCTTCAAGTCAGCGGGGATGAAAAACCTTTACATAGTTTAACTTCCAGCTGCACCTCAGCCATAAAGTAAATATAACAAATCTAAATCAAATGAATGCTAATTTATTAACCTTTACTTGAAACAATACTAGAATTTGGATTTTTCTTGAGCCAGAGAGCCACTATGGAGAGGTAAAAGAGCCACAAGGGGCTCCAGAGCCGCAGGATTCACACCCTAATTCTAAATAATTGCAACCAAAGCAATTTAGGAAACTAGTTGTGTGATTTGTTTCTTTGAAACAATCTTTTGCTTCATCGTCTGAACAAAAACAAGCGGTAAGAGCGGAACCTTCCCTCTGAAATGACGCTTGGATCTCTTTTCTCTGCCGCAGCAGAACAAGGTCGTGCAGGCCGTTACCATGAGAAATCATTTAGATATAATAAATAATATTCGAGTACTAAAAATCTGTTTAATATTTATTTATTAGTAAGTGACCCTGTTATAAGTAGGATAATGCCCGACAAGGTGTCCATTATCAGTTCATCTCACACTGCCCTGATTACTGCAGCTGAACATCTACTTATGGTATTAAATCAGCAGTCAACAACACCTTCAGAAGGTGGGAGTTCTGTGGCTGGTCTGTGTGCAGCTCTCTACTGAGAGTGGTCCTCTTTCCACGAGTGGATGCAGCAGAATCCCATTCTGTTGTTTGTTTGTTTGTGTCTGCAGAGCTGCTCAGGGTGGATTTAGGTTTTGTTCTCAGTGAAAGCAGCGTTCAGGATCATGAACTTGAGCTTGTTTCTGGCTCTCTGGTGTGCTGGGTACCACAAGAGGCTTGAACTTCTATTGTTTCCTGGAGTTGAATGAAACCAAAACATTTATTATACAGAAAGAGGTTTTGAAAATATGCAAAATTGTTAACTAGTTTACAAAGTGGAGCTAAAGCTGATGTTTTTTTTTCTGTCTCATTAATTGAATCAGATATGTGGAACTGAGAATAAGCAGTTCTTGGTGAAATCTCTCCGTTTGACTTGTGACGGAGGAGGTGAAGTCTCTGCAGGTCACTTTTCTGTTGTTCCTCGTGTTGTCCAGGCTGGCCATCATCAATGCTTCATTTGTGGGAACTTTTCTCTTCCTACCCACGGTTTTGTTTTCGTTTTGTTCACAAGAAGTTTAATGACCCACTCTCACAAATATTGCGTTTTTCTTGTGGCATTTTTCTCATGATGAAGGACATACATAAAGAGTATAAAAATTATTTGCCTTTCTGAATTTTTCTTTATTCAAATCATAATGTTTCAGGAGAAGATAAAATCCTGCCTTTTGAAAAAGCTACCATCTGTGATGCCCCAATTGACCTTGGTGGTCCAAAATCCCCCTGAATCATCCTCCTGTAGATCTATGAACGTCTGAGCTGGAATCTGGATCACAACTGTAGGACTGCTCCGCTAATGTTAACTCGGGGTTGTGAAGGGCTGGAAGCTAGTGCAAGAGAGAGTAAACAAAAGGATGATGGGATATCTGCAGAGGCTTACTTCTATGCTAACAATGTCTACAAATTAGAGGTGAATTCTGATGAACAACTGTCGCTCTGCAGAATCTTTGTAGTAGAGAACAACCCAATTTTCTTTATTTTGACTGAAAACAGCATCATCATAATGAAAAGACCACTGGGAAAGATCTGACAATAAAAATAAAATAAGTGGAGTGGGACTTTAATATTTGAGTCAGTAAGAGTCAGAGAGTCTTTGTTTCCTCTGAAGACAAGGGGGGGATTTTCTCTACAAAGCTTGATAGAACCCAGCAACCCTTCACTTCCTGTGTCAGATTGTTGGAACGGCCCAACAGCTTCGACAACAGGACACAAACTCAGAAAGCTGAGGGCTTTATCTCTTTGAGGAACGTACGTGCTAATCGAGACATCGATGACACAAGAAGAAACTGAACTCCCACCAAACATCAGGAAACATCTCTACTGTAAACTACCAGCAGTGAAGGATTTCTGTGTGTTTACATCATTTCACTTATGAGCCTCGCAACTCTCTGCTTCAGCGGGAAAAACACATCCTCAGAGGCAACACAAAGACACGCTTACACTTACAACATACAGAGAATTCATTATTAATAAACACTGCATATACCAAACTGGGTCAGTGTGCAGCAGCAGCTCCCCACAGCCCAATGAGAGACGTTGAAGACACAGTGAAAGATCAGCTGTTTTAAGAGTCTTTGACCTTCTGACCTCTTCACATCAAGCTTAAAGATGGCAGGACAAGCATCTCAGAGGTGGTGGTCTCTGATGAACTCGTGCTACACCAAGGCACACCAGGAGATGTGGGTGGAGTCTGCATCAGGACCGCCCTGTACCATAAAGGTTACAAGAAAGCTGTAAAGTAAACCTACTCACTGAGATTCCACCTTCCCGCCCACCGCAAGATGAAAGTTCATCTCCGAGTTTCTGCTAATAAAATGATTATCCTCAGAAAAAATGACTGTGGAATGACAGTGACACTCTGACATCACTGAGGAGGAGACCCTCATGAGATCCAGGACACAGGACAGAGACTGCTGCAGTTATCTGATGATCTCACATTTATCAGAAACCAGTTCATAAACTGAGCCCTGGCTGGCTCCACTGAAGTCCTGATAGTGATTATGCCCCAGTTCATGCATACACAAACTGCTCATTTGAGGCAGAGGGCACAGTTCCTACTTCTACCTTTGCTTTGGGAGTTTTCAGTAACTGGAAGACTGATGCTAAACCTCTGAGCTACACTTGTTGTCTCTCATCTCTGCATTAGTGTGGGCAGCAGGCTTATTTATTGCAGTCTTAGCTATTTTAATGTACCTGTATTGCTGCTTAGATTCTACACCGACAACACAAACCTCTGCATCCCACAGAGTGAAGCTTTTGATAGTGAAGCTGTCTGAAGGAGATGTTGATCTGATTTGATAAGATAATGCCTCGTACGATTAGCTTGTGGATTTTCTCATGAGGTTGACAAGGATAAGGGGTTTCTGCAGGAAGTAGGGCTGGAATCCCTGGGTACCTCACCATACGATGCAATACACGATACGTGGCTCACAATATCAATCATATCACAATAATGCGATAATGGGTAAAAATCATCTCTAATAATTCACATTATATAGAGCAGAGGTCAGCAACCTTTTTGAAACTGAGAGCTACTTCATGAGTACTGAATCACACAAAGGCTACCCGTTTGAAATAACACGTCCTCAGGTTATCTTCAGTTAATGAATAATGATGAATGATGATACTCCAATACGTAAAGACACTGATTTCTTACCATAATTATCAACAATGACAACAAGCTAGCAACCAGAGATCAATATTCAGCACTTTAATAATCTCAGTAATTGTTATATTTTCAGATGATCACTTACTTTTCATGGAAAAATGTCCCTTTTTCACTATGTTGTTCCATGTTTATCAATTATATAATGTTAAAGAAAAATCAACTTATACATTTTTAAACAAATCTTCACATTTTGAACTAATGACCAAATCTGCAGCATTTTTAACTAAATGAATGATCTTTGAACTGGAGAAAGTCAGAGGTCATCTAAACTTATTTAAAGTTCATGTTTCATGAATATGTTTTTTAGATGTTTTTATTTCAAAATCTATGTAAATGCAAGTGTAATAAAACAACAACAACAGAATAAAATGTATCTTAAACGCAGATCCCAAGTGAGTTGTGTTATTTTTAGAAGAGACCTGAAGGCCTCTTGTGGGGTCCTGCTATAGAAAAACACATTTGTTTAGAAAAATATATATCGCCATATATTTTTTTATCTAGAACACAATAAGAATAAACAAGCAAAAATTAAAGTTTGATACTTGGTGAGAAGAACCCATCAAGAATCAATCGCAGGACTAAATGTCACAATTTATTGCAATATCGTTATTTTGGCAGCAGGAACCGCAGCCTCCTTCTGTGTCATCGCCGGAGGACCAGCATGAGAAACTGGGTTTGATTGATAAGTCGAGTGGAAGTTTGATCCAGCGTCAGTTTCTATCAAAGCCGTTCAAGTCAGGATTCAAAGTAATTTTTCGTCTCAAATTAAAGACCAGATGAAGGGCCTGAGTGACAGCAAAGAAGCAGCTCAATCTAAGCCCGCGTTTTAATAATTATCCATTTATGAACCAAAATACCTGCTGACTGTGACTTCTCTGATCCAAACAAGTCCACTATGAAGCTTCAATAATATTCTCCTGTTAGTGTTAGATCTGAACTACTTTTTTTTTCTCTAGGGAGCATCATCAACAGCAGGGCTCTCCAAACTTGTTCTTAACATAACAGTTTTCTCCTCTGATGGGGGTCGGGGTCGGTTTATAACAGAAAAAGTGAAACAATCTAAACGTTTGTCTAAACTTGAACAACTGTGTTTTTCCAGAAATCTCCACTCAACCATATTTGAACAATCTCTTTCTGTAATCTCCACAGAGAAAATGAATCTAAAACATTCCAGTAAACAGAGAATCCTCTCCTGTCAGGATTCTGTAGAGACGTTGGAGATCTGCAGATCCTCACACACAGATCTCAGAACATCTGGATCTTCAGGATCTTTAGGTCATTTGTTGTTTTATTAACTGATCAATAACTATAAACTCATGAAAAAAATGAATAACTGATGTAAAAAATGTTTGTACATTTATAAGTGTAAAATATGTTATTATTATTATGCTAAATAGTTTATTTTCCTCCCAGATCAAATGTAAAAAATAATGATAAAACAAAAAAAATCATTTATTATTTAACTTTAAAGTGAAAGAAAACAAAACTCAACGACCACAACACAAAATACTGATTATAATGTGCAAAATGAAAAAATATTAAGAAAGTTTGTAAATCATGGCAAAGGTTGACATTTAGAAATCCCAAATCTCTGATCTTTGTGAATCTGATCTGGTTTCTTCTGTCAGAATCTGATCTGTTCTGGAGAAAGTTCTTCTCATGTTTCTGCACAGGTTGGTTCTGGAGTCGGTTCTGTTTGAAATTCTTTTCTTGCAGATTTTAATTTATGTCTTCTTATTATCAATAAGAATAAAATCCTTTCAGATTTCTGATGTTGTGAGTTACTCATTTTTGTAAGTTTTGTGTTGATGTTGTTTGTCGTTGTTACACTTGCTCTGCTCTGACTCTCTCTCTCTCTCATGTGTGCAAACAGAACGAACTTTACACACACACGCGTGTGCGCTCAGCACATGGCTCTGCGCTTTTATGATCTCTGCACAAATGGTGCTGATCTGACATGTGTGACTTGAAGAGAAAAATAAATAAAAACAGAGGATTCTGGACACAACTTGATCAATCAAAATGAGCAGCTGGAGGAACAGTAACAGAAAGTGAAACGTATATTCCTTTGGTTGAGGGAGTTGGGTTATAAAAATAACTGATGAAGATGAAACCCGTAAATTCAGATTACAGATGTTAAACTCCTCACTACACAATTTCTCCTCTTTTCTCAGACAGACATGAACATTTTTAAATCCAGGATTATAGAATGAAAACTAAGATCTGATCCCGATCACAGAATTATGAAGGTCTCAGAGCTGCACGTTTCTGCACAGACATAGAAAAGATTCATTGACAAGGTCTCCAGCCAATCAGGACGCAGAACAGGGTGCAGCAGGTGCATGATCACACTGAGAGCAGGTGAACTGCAGCAGTGTGGCAGCAGAAGACTGTATTCTGTTCTAATTGATGGGGTTTGGAAGAGTGGAATAAAGACAGGTTCTATGAGGGTCTCCATCATGTGGTCAGATTGACAAAAAAAGAAATATATAAACAATGGGTCTCTATTGTTTTTTTCATCAGCATTTGATCTGTAAGGGAGACTTTAAGCACATCATCAGCTTCAGTCGCACCTTTTTATCCTGAAGGAGTCATTCTGTTGGTGGCTCAGCAGAATGGCTCCTCCTCACATGGAAGCTCCTCTCTCAGAGACAGACAGGTTGTCCGTCTCACTCCCCGCAGCACCGGTTAAGAATAAAGCATCACTGCTAATCATAACAAATCTTTTCTCTGGCAGAAGTTCAGAACTCGTCTCCAGAGCTGTCTTTCTGCCTCTGCTGCTGAGAACAGTGGGGAAACAAGCCAAGTGGAAAAGCGTCCAATCAGTGCCAAGCAGATCGGCGGGGGGGACAATCAATGCAGCCGCATGAGATAAACGACACGCAACTCTGCAAACACACACTTAGAGGCAGTCACATGGCCACTGAGTGTCTAGATAATGTGGGATAATACCCATGAAATCCAGCTGGAACAAAAACAATTCTCTTCTTTTACTCCAACAAACACAGAAGGACCCAAAGAGCAGCTCAGAAAGCCTGAAGCGACCCCGTCCCAACAGTTCAGTCACTAAAAGTAAGGCTTTTTTTTTTCATTTTGTCCTATTTGAAGAATCTCAGAGCAAAATCTGCTGATTATTTTACAAGATACTCTAGAAAATCATGAGATTTTGACTAGATTTCGATTTCAGGGCAGATTCACCTTGGACTTTAGGTTCCGTTTGTGTTCAGTGTTTCCAAAGCTCCTGACGATGAAAGATCTCCGTGATCTCCCAGCTCAGACGAGGAGGAGCAGCTAGCAGGTCATCACCACACTGGAGCTCTGTCTGCATGCGTGGCCTGAGCCTCACCAGCTCGTAGCTTAATACAATCTATTAATTAAATAAAATGAGTGTACTTTTTAAAATAAAAAATAAAAATCAAATGTAATTTTTTTAGACTAAAGTAAAACTTCTACAAACAGAACATTCATCTGCTTCTTCAGGAGGAGCAGAGCTCAGACTTCATTCATGAGGAAAAGTCAGTCATTTGTAACACTTTATCTGTTGTCAATCAAATGGTGAACAGGCTGCTCTGCAGAGTTCATGTGTTTGTAAATCTGACTGATGATGTCAGTACCTCACCGATATGATAATACTAATCCATACGTTAGTCGTAAATATTACCACATTACCTTTAGTAATTGTTTTTTTGAAGTTCTATCATTCCATTCAGCAGATTTCTGTGAAGACTCAATCATCCAGGATGGTTCCATCACATAAAATGTTTTAACCCTCGTGCTCTCTTATGGGGTCCAGATGACCCCCACCCTTACATTAAGGCATTAGCCTTTCCATGACAAAAGTGGACAAGACTTCATGTGTGTCATTCCTGTTAAGGACACTGTTGTCATCACGCCACTCCGAGGTGGTCCTCGCCTTTCGGGTCTGATGTCACAGAGCCTCACCGACAGAAAATCTCTGTCCTCAAAGCCGCTGTAGTATCTGGTGGAACCAACACAGACTCGCTTACAACCTTTAACATCATCAGAGCAACATGAACATGCTGTCATGTTGATTCAAAATCCTCCTCTGAGGAAAATCCAGTTGTTGTCAGGGATGGTGGTGGAGGACCCAAATGCAGGAGACCAGACATGGTGGCAGAAACATAAACATTTACTAATTCAACTTGAACAGGACAAAACCAGGAGACCAAACCAGTGAGGTGACAGAACATAGATGAGCAGATGACCTGACAATGAGAAACTGAAAACCAGACACTTAAATACACTGAGGATGATTAACTAAATGAAGACAGCTGTGGATGATTAACCTGAATGTGGTGAGACTGACAGGAAACAGAACATGACCAAACCTAAGCACAGAATCATGACAGGTTTTTGCATTTTTTGACATGTGTGGCATTTGTCTTATGAAAGAACACAAATATAACAAGAAATCATTTCATTTTTGCATTGATAGCTATAAGTATTCAAAGGTCTTCCCTTATCAGAAGATCCTGCCTACTGCACATGAACAAGCGTGCAGTTTTTATGTTTGGTCATAAACACACCAGGAAGAATTATAGGCATGGTAGGACAATATTATGGGCGGAGCTGGACAGAATTATGGGGAGCATGCAGTCTCAGAGGGGGGTCGGAAAGTTTTACGGGACAGCTTTACTTATGCGCAGTAAGTGTAAGTAAAGGCAAGCGAAGCCACTCCGTCTGTGTGGGAGTGGTCATGGAGGAAGCGATCTGGGGATAACTTGGTTGGTGATTCTGCATGACTCGCAGCTTTAAATGAGCTGTGATGCTGCGGGACCTCTAGTGACGCTGGCTGTGCAGGGCTCAAGGCAGCCAGTTCCTACCAAAACGTGGATTTAATTTGAAATGTTTCCATTGTCGATACGCCCTAAAACCACATCCTCCAAGAACTAAAACTTTGTTTCAAAACACAGTTTTTTTTTAAATGGTGGTGTTTCCATGAAGAAAATGTATTATGGAAACATGGCTCATAAAGCTTTTCATCTTGTCTGAGCTGACATGTGGTTCAAAACCATACAGCTGGACATTTCCGATATTGCTGACATTCATTTAGCAGCAGTGAAGATTTATGCTTCACTTTACACTTTACACAGACTATCAGATGGGAGGGGCGCAAAATCAGGGGCCACAACTCTCTGACTCACTGACAGGGGCTATTCAGCTCATCTCCAAAAGTCACACCCATCAAGAGGAGATTTTGGAAACGGACACTTCAAATTGATATGAAAATGGCTTTTTGAGACATTTAGGTTGTGAGATTTTGGTTAAAAACGTCATAATCAGAATGAAAACACTACTGGGAACGTTTTTTAAAATAAAAATTGCCAAAGGGGGACATTAAGTTATCCGCTGCTCCCCCTTCAGACGTTTCTTAGGAAAACTAGCTGTGAAATTAGACTGTTCTGAAGCAGGGGTGCACAACACATCAAGAGCAATCGACCGGTTGATCACAAAGGAAGAGTGGATTGATCGAGGGCCATCAAAAAAATCAAATAAAAAATGTTTCATTCATCATTGTCCTTGCTGTGAAATGGGACATCATCTGATCCAAACGTCTCTGCACATGCATGTGAGTGCCCCGCCCCAGAAGCACAAATGGCATGTGTTTACCTCTCACACTTCATAAAAGTTCAGCCTCAGATCCCTAACTGTGGGTCTTTCAAGGAGAACGTGGAGCAGAACGTACACAGAAGGTTTCTGCTGTTGGCACGTTGTCCACGGAGGAGCCGTTGACATGGCAACTACAAACATACGTGTTCAGTTCCACAAATTGGTAAAGCAAAAACGCCAGAAAAACTTTAGTATTGTGTTGTAATTGTACATGTTTATCTAAAAGTATCAAATTATTCTAAATAATTGTGTGATTTACTTTAAAATCTGATTTCATAATAAGTCTGTGTTTTAAAATAAATATCAACATTTCAAATCACTATTTAATACTATATGATTATTAGATTTAATGGCTAAGAAAATGTGGGCATCCCTGTTCTAATGTTTCTTTTCTTGAATGTTCTTTTGAATTTCACATTCGAAAAGTTCTCAAATTAAAAATGACAGAATGTTGTTAAATAGATAAAATAATCGTATTTCCACCCAGCTCTGTGAGAAGAGCCCAAACAGCCGTTGATGGAGTTCACTCACCCTTTCAGCCATAATATCCAGAGGAGGAACGTTCTCATGAGGGGTCGTCCACAGCTGCAGCGACTCGTCCTGGGGGGGCTGGAGGGGAGTAAAGAAAAGTCCACCATGAATTAACTCACTGCAGCCCTCAGCATAACTTCTGTGTTCAAAAAGATCAAAGTAAAGGTGTGATTTGAGTGAAAGTGCATAAGAGTCTGGAGTGTGAACAAGTTTCAGCACCAAAAACCCAGTCATTCCTGAAGCTCCAGCCTCTATCATGCCAGCTCCTCCACCTGCAGCACCATTTGAACCTGGAAGGAGGTTTGATGTTTGCCACAACTCACTGACTTTCTGTGCCCGTGTCTCTAAAGCTACTCATCTTTTGAAAGTTCTGTCTCTTTAAACTCTGAACTTGATGAAGCAGAGTCAATAAACCAAACTGCATGCCAGCAAAAAGCACACAAAGCTTCCCCAGAAGACTCTCTGGGGCTTGAACCTGGAACGGCAGCTAATGCATAAAGAATGAGACTGCACAACAACAGGATGAGGGATCTTCTCTGTGGAAACTGATTATAGACACTCTGTTATTGCAGTGTTTTTTTTCAAATGGTGGGGGGTGGTGGGGGTGGTGGTGGGGGGGCACGGTGCGATGACAGGGGGGGCGCAGGACAACCTGGGGATCATGCCATATATGTTAATTACTAAACAGTTGATCGGAGGACAGCGTCAGTGACCGGGATATCCACACAGAGAGAGGAGAAAATATTTAATTAAACTTTAAGAATTACCAAGGAAACATTTTTAAGAGAAAGGAAAAGAAGAGGAGAGAAAGACAAAAAGCTGGGCGTTGAGCGGGCGTGCATGGGCACAGCAGTGTGTGTTGGATATGAAACTTGTCCATAAAGCACATGCAGGTATATATAGATTTCTCTGTAAATCTGGACGTGCTGCTACTCTATATTGTAGATCAACTGTTTTCATTAAATGACTAAAGTCTCATTATCAACCAGTGAAAAAAGACTGCAGAGATTTAACAATAAACTCTCTGATGGAGTCAGATATTTTCTGGTGTTTATCTGAGGTAACACTTTAGAAATAGATCTGGATGTTTTCATTGTTTCCTGCTTAGTTGTTCAACTTTAACACAGTGACAGAGCTGTGTGATGATGTCAGAGATGGGCGGCCATGTTGGACGTGTGTCTCCACATTGTATGTATATAAATGAGGAAAATCGTGCAGATATTGGACTTCTTGTGACACATTTCTCTCCCTGATCCTCATATTTGACGTGAACCCGAGATGTCTTCACACCTCAGGTTTCAGTGTTGGTGGAGCGTCTTCAAACACGAGCTGGAAGCTGCTCACTCACCGGCTGCATCGACACACCCAACCTGCCAACCCAATAAAAGTCCATGAAAACACAAGCAGAAGTCAGAAATGCTGCTCCTCGCTGAAAGAAACCACCCGAACGCCTGCTAACACAGCCGGCCACAGAACTACTGCATTCACCCTCTGTAGCTACTGTTTTTGCCATTTGGGCTCCGCCTCCCGGGGAAGGGGCAAAGTAGTTTGTGGCAGGGAGGGGGAGAGTGAGAGCAGACCTGGAGCAGACAGACTCTAAGAAGACACGAATACAGACACGCTAAAGACAGCTCACTGTATTACTGAATAAATAAAATGTGTGTCGTGAAAAATGTCGTACTAAACTGTGTATCAAACGGTTTGGTTTTGTATTGAATATTGTTGCATCTCTAGCCATAATCCATTCCACTCGTAGTGAGCACTCGTGAGCCCGTTGTTGTGGTGTTAGCGTCTGTGTGTTGTTCGCTCATGTTCTTTCAGTTCATGTATTTTCTGTGCCTGCATCGCTGATCCTGGCAGGGAATCTGTGTCAAAAGTTTTGTGTTTTACTCATAGTACTGCATGATATCTGCGCTTTTTTTCAGGAGCAACAGCCTTCATGCATAAACATCATTCATAAACATTCATTCATAAACACTGGCCTCGTAGAACTCACTGCTAACAAAATGAACACATAAACTTCTGTCCACTGTCAGAAGACACGACTTTCAGTCTACTATTCTAATTGTTCATTCAATTACTCAATAACTTGACACCCCAACCATGTAAACCTCTGCACACCGCTCTTTGCCGGTTGAAGGACCCCAGTTTGCACGTAGCTGTCTTCATGGGCGCCTGTTCAAGAATTACTGTGGGTAAAGATGAATGTAAATTAGTCTTTATTAAAAATGCTTGGTGGTCCAGATAAAAGGGTCTCGGGATCCGGACCAGGACCCCTGTGCTATATCCTTTCAGGGTCACCTCTGCAGGTGCTATTGGGCGAAGGACAGGTTGTATGGGTGTGTGCCACACAGTCACACACACCCAGTCACACTTTAGAGTCACCAGTTAACCACTGACGCATGTTTTTATACTGTGGGAGGAGGCCATAGCTCCTGGAGAAAACCCACACATGCACGGGGAGAACATGCAAACTCCACACAGGGCGTCCCAGCCAGGATGTGAAACAACAGGGTACCAGAACAGCACCCAGAGTAAAAGGAGAGTGGATCTGTTAAGTGATCCTCAATGTGACTGTGGAATCATTTGACCTCGGACAGTCCTTTATCTTACAGTCTCAGCTTTATCTTCCTGTTTTCAGTTGCTTAAAGAAAAAACACATAGCTCCAAAATTCTGCTAAAAGTAGCTGCCAAATGAAGCTGGATGTAACCAAAGGGAAGCACTGAGTGTTTCAACAGAGCGGCCATGGTTTTTTAAAGGTGGTGGTGTGTGGGTGGGTGTATATGTGGGGGGGTGTCTTACCATCTGGCCTAACTGAGAAACCAGCCAGGAGGGGCGGTGAGGGCAGCAGTGGTCAAGGAGGGGACCAAGAACCCAGCATGCCCTCCTGAAAGGAGCGGAGCCAGCGAAGTACCCCTTGGTCTGAGAGGTTTCACAGCCATGCAGCTGTGCAGAAGCTGCAGGAGAGAAAACCTGCAGAGATCCTTTGATGACACACTTCAGCCTTGTTGTGAGGTATGGTGGTAGCTGTATCATGGTTAATTGAGCATCTCACATTTACTGTAGATTACATCAAGTTAATATATGAAGTTTATTTGAGATCATTGAGGAAGTTGGTCCTCACAATTGTCCTGTTTGTGTAACCCTTGTGCTATTCTAGGCATGTTTACACTAAAGGTGGGGTCATCTGGACCCCACAAGGCAGCGTGCTGAGATTTTTGTTAAAGGATATTTTATCTTCAATGGTGTCTGTGGCAGACATGAGATCCTGTCCATCTTTGTCATGGGAGGGATAACACATCACTGTAAGGCAGGGGTATTCAACTCCAGGCCTCGAGGGCCGCATTCCTGCAGGTTTTCCAACATACCCGGATCTGGCATGCTCCAATTGGTTGAACACACCTGAACCAGGTAATCAGTCATGAGTAGAGTTTGGATATCTGGAAATTATGCAGACACTGTGGCCCTCGAGGCCTGGAGTTGAATACCCCTGCTGTAAGGGTTGGGTCGTCTGGACCCCGTGAGAGTGCATGAGGGTTATCACTTTAACACCAGAGCTCCAGTGTTTATATTCTTTGATTTACTGTAACTTTTGAGTTATAACATGATCAACGTCGTTCCAATAGATTTTGAAGGAGAAAAACAGCTCATCAAGCTGCTTTTCTTCTTCACAATCTACTGGGATGACGTTGATTAATTCAAAAAGTTACAGTATGCTAAAGATTTTGTGTTTAAGCGTCACCGACAACGCCTCAGGTGTTTCAGGGTCAAAAATTGTTTATTGTATTTTAGATCAAAGCAGATTATGCATACACAGCAGACAATATTATCAATATGGATTAGTTTTGAATTATATTGTATTAGATTAGACTCAATGGATGGTGGTTAGCTTCCTGGTTCAAACCTTGTGTGGGTCTTTGCTGTGCATGTTCTCCTTGTTCATGTGTGGGCTACTTTTTTCTACCCCTGTCCTTAAACATATTTTATATGTTTACTGGTTCCTCTGAATCTCCCGTTAGTTGTGAATGCCTGTCTCTGTGATTCCTCTTAATGGTCTGGTCACCTGTCAAGCGTGTACCACACCACCACTGCACACTAGAGGAATAGGCTCCAACATCTTTGTGGCACTGTATAAGATTAGGGTGGGTTTACACAATGGATGGATGATTGAATAGTTGAGACTAATCCAGACTGGATGAGATATTCTAGATTAGTGTTGACTTGTCTGTGTTTTAAAATCTGTGATTATGATTTGAAAGATCGTATGTAACATATGTTACATGATCACGAGTCAAAACAAAACAATGTCTGTTTCGCACTGGATTCTGAACCAACCCATACCCATTATCTGCACTATAGGCTGGACGGCCCTTCAACGTCCATCCTGTTGATATGAACTATTTTGTGTTTCTAACACCATCCTGTTATATATGAATATTATTTTATGGCGCACTTCAATCATAAATGAACTCTTTAAACAGACTGAATTCAGTAATATTGCACGTATTGTAAAAATGAACTCCACTCATGCAAGTCTCCTCCCTCCGCAATAACAGCTGTAACAAACATCAAAGCACAACAAAACAACTCATTAAACTTGAAAATAGGGATTTTTATTCAAGTCATTTTTATTTACAGCAAATCCATTTTATTTAAAGATGAACTTTCTCCATGACGGAAGTCCTGGAGATCTGTGACAGATTTCCCTGCAAAATCCTGCATGCTGTTTGGTTTCAACACCATGAAAAACTAGTGTTAATTACCAAACTGTGGAAGTGATATTTTCTGAAATCCTTCTGTAAAGCTGCGGTAATGAGCCGCTGCAGTTTCAGAGCAGCTGTGGTGCCTTCAGTGGCGGCGTAGAAGTTCTCATACTGGCCACTGCTCACTCATCTTTGTCACAAAACTCTGTTACCTTGCCAGACAGAACTGCTAGAATTTGAAAAGTGGTAGACAAATCATTTTCCTGAGAAGGGATTGCTAGCTTTGGGGTTGGTTGGCCTTTTTTTGACGTTGTCCAGACTTGCAGACTGCAGACTTGTTAACTTAATAGACGTTGCCACTATTACAAACCAGGAAATGAGCATACTCTCATTGGATGCTGAAAAAGAATTTGACAGAGTAAAGTGGAAGTTTCTCATCCTCCATAAGTTTGACGGTGGGTGGGGGGGCTTTGCCAATAGATACGGGACCGAGGGGGTCTGGTGGGTTGCGGCCGCTACTCAGGTAATCGGTGGGGGTTCGCGGCTGGTCGGTTTGCCTCGGTACCGTTGGTGCCTGACCGGTGCTCCCACAGGGGAAGTGGCCAGGAATTGTCCCTGAGATTGACTCCTCTCTCCCTGCGCGGGGTGGGGGGATCGCTCTCGATGTGGTGGGGCCCCTGGGCTGGGCTGGAGGTACTTGGACCCGATGCTGTGGGGGGGCAGCTGTCCACCATTGGGGGTCAGTCTGCAACCAACCTATCGCGTTCCTCATATGAACATGCATTAGGGTGATGGGGAGGGTGGTTTCTTGCATTGCATCGCAGGGGGTGGACTACTTGGTGGACTACTACCCCCGCTTTTCTCTGGTGTCTCTTTCCTGGACTTTTTGGTGTTGTCAGTAATCAGTGATTGGTCTGAGACAGGTGTTTCTATGGCAAAAAATCTCATTATATTCAGACGGATGATTAGCACATAAAAATGGGTAGAAAGTCATAGTGGTGATAGAGAAGTGCGGTACGGGCAGCTGCGCGTGGCAGCAATTCGTAGGAGTCGCCAACTCAGTGCTTCATGGTGGAAAAAAGAAAATGCACCATTAATGTTTTTCTGTTATCTGTTATATCACAGTGTTTGGAAGTGCATATCCATTTAGCATTTTAAAACATGTTCGTATTTAGCCTCAAAGAGAGACATTTCACCAAAGCATCATGATAAGTCTCCTCTGAAGTATTTAAAGGTCAGTCTGATTCTCTTTAATGCTGTGATCGCTTGATCATGTGACATTTTAGGTTTTTGCTACAAGGAAAGGCAGCATCCATCCCTCAGCCTCACTCGTGTCGACCCCTGAAGTTTGTGGCTCTTAAAGTTTCTCTTCAAGGCCCTGTCCACACGTAGCCGGGTATCTGCTAAAACGCATATATTTTTATCCGTTTCGGCCTGTCGTCCACACGTAACCGAAGATTTAAGTCACTGAAAACGGAGCTTTTGGAAAACTCCGGCTAAAGTGAAGATTTTGGAAAACTCCGTTTTCGCGTCTGCGTGTGGACATGCATAACCGGAGATCTACGTTTTTAAACGTCACTCTTTGCGACAATTAGTGCATACACGTCATAGATGCGCCGCTGTTTACAGTGCTCAGCATGGACCCGAGGAGTGTGTTAATTATTACGCTGGTACAGATGCTTCATACTTGCTTTTTTTTACAAACACAATTACTGCTTCTTGTCGAGGAACAAAGGAGAATAAGCGCTTTGCAGTCGACTATTTTACAACAAATATCCCTTCCTCCTGCTCGGAGATTTTCACTGACTTTTAGGAAAACACTGCCAACTACTGTTCTGGCATGCTCATTACATCGCCCAACAGTGCAAGTATGCGGGGACGTGTGGACGGAATTATTTTTAAAACGATCACGTGTGGACGCAACCGTTTTTATAAAACGGAGGTCGGCAGATATGCGTTTGTAGGAATACCCGGCTACGTGTGGACATGGCCCAAATCTCTGAACGTGGAGTTTACTGTCAATCCTGCAGGCATGTTGGGAGCTGCTGCTCACACCTCCAGATCTGAGGCATCAGCACACATTTGCCTTTCTTTTCTTCACTGATGAGTGTTTTGATGAGAACCGTGTCTCTTTATTGTAACTGATTTTGTGGAGTAAACACTGTTTTTGAAATGCAAACCACTGATGGGGGGGGTGCTGTATGCATATCTTGCTAAGTTTTGGAAGCCGCCCCTGGAAGCTGCTCTGCCGTGGACTGCTGGCTCTCCAGTCCTTTGTGTCAATCGGTAAGAGAATTTCTGGCGCTTCATATTGTAACTGCTCGTATTACTATGCACTGCGGGGAATAAAGACACATTATTCTAGCAACATAGTGTGTGAGTTTTCCTGTACCCATCTCTGGCGAACCTGCAAGAAGTTTCATAAAACAGTAGCTCACACCACACAGATGACCAAGTCTGACCTGTCACTTGGTAACAACTATGGTTGGACACCTAAGTTTGGTTCCAAATACCAACAGTTATAATTTACTCGGTTCTACCGTAACTGAAACAAGCTGCTGCAGACAGAGCTGCACTTCAGTGCTAAGTTTCTGTTGGTCTTTGGACACATCAATCAAGTCAGTACTTTGAACTTCTAGCCAATCCCGTTGATAGTGGGCGGGCTCATGTAAAGAACTGAAGGAGCGAGCAGGAATGTCTGATGCATTTGACAGCAGATCAGTCTGACAGCTCACTGCTGCATCAGGAACTCAGCTTTGGATACGTGTTTTCAGGGACTAGATGAGGGTCAAATACTGATCAAATACGAGTGTCTGGTCCTGTCGGAGCGCGGCGGATCTCTGACTGCAGACAGACTCCCGGACCAGCCCAGGAGGGAGACACCTGCTCAGGAGCGGTGTCCGGAGCAGGTTAATGTGGAAGAGCATTCAAACTCAGAAACAGAGGAAGAGGCTCTCATGCAGATCCACACCCAGAGTGAGATGAACCAACAATTATAAGACCTTCATGTAAAGCTCAATTTACTCATTCAGCAAATCAAAAACTGCAGATTTCAGCTCTTTCCCTCAGTTTCAAAGATGCTGGAAGTTCATTCTGGAGCAGAAAAGCTCCTGAATGTTCACAAATATTCTGATATCTGTCCAAGCTTCTAGAAGAGCTTCAAACAGATTCTTGAGAATCTTTTCTGGATGTAGACATGAGTGAGTTGTCAGGACAGATGCTGACCTGTTCTCTGTTGATCCTGTGGAGATGGAAGTCATAAATCTCCACAATGATGTTCAGATCAAATCCCAGCAGCATTCTGAGCTCTTCTGGAGTTTAGATCATCCAGAAAATGATCCAAATCTCCAGCAGCTGCTCTGAAAATGCAGCATTATTTGGGTCCACATACCTCTGAGATCTGAATGTCATCAAGTCAAAGTTCAGAACCAGAACCAGAACCAGACTGACAGATGAACATTTCAATGACTCCATCAGTGGATCCACTCCTGCTTCCAGCTCTCTGCTCCAGTCTATGCAGGACCAGCTTCTCACTGACAGAATCAGATGAAAGTTAAGAAAGTTTTCAACAGAAACTGTTTTTGTTCTAACTTGAATGTTTTCAATTGTTAAATGTGAAAATTTGAAGTGTGAATAAAAATGTTCAAACGCGAGTAGCTCTCCGGTAGGGCTGGGCGATAAAACGATAATTATTGATATCGCGATAGAACATTTTTTCAATAGAAGAATGAGTCTATCGCGATAGACTTTCATTTTGAAGGGTCTGCAAATAACACTTGCTAGCGAGCAGTTTCTCCTATCTGACGAGTAAAAGTTAGAGAGTTAGTCTCCACAGGGCGAGTAAGTGTTTGTATCTAATTATTGAGTTTATTAGCTCTCATTTTGGTCATTTTTTGGACTCCACTCCGCGTCCTTCGTCTGCATGAAAGGTAAACAAACGCGAACGAGCCGACTTCTACCAGCAACCCCCGCTGCAGCGGCGGACCTCGAGCCCCGCGCGGTTTATTACAGTCAATCGTCTGTCCACGCCGAAAGATTTGATGCTTGTCGGTCATCAGAAAGTCTGTTGCTGAGTGTGGGAGAAGCTTCCGTCAAAACTTTTCTGGAACTCTTCATGAAGAACGCGGATACCGAGAGATTGATTTATTCTGAAGAGCTGAATAAAAACATCGGTACACATCTCCGTGTTGGAGTTCAGGAGACCTTCCATTGAGGAGCGGCCGCTGTCGCACTCCTGCACCCAGCTGGCAAGTTCAAAGTTCAAAATGTGTGAGTTAATGCTTTTGAGTATTTTTTTTTTAAACATGTATTTTAAACTTTTCAAAAAAGTAATTCTTTTTTCTTGTTGTTTTTTACTTGTTACTGAACTGTGACCTTAACACAAATCTGTTTATTTGATTTGTTCGTGTTTTAAATCTGTTACAAAATTATCGGATCGGGACTCGGTATCGGCAGATACACAAAATTGAATGACTCGGAATCGGATCGGGCCCAAAAAAACCTGATCGGGACATCCCTAGTGTTACGGCTGTGGCCGTATTTGGTTTTGTTCTGTGTATTTCTGTCAGAGTGGGACCTCTTTCTGTTTTGTGGATCTTTGTGTGTCTGTTCGGTCATCATTTCTTTCAGGTGTGGTGCTGGAGGTTGTGGCTTCCCATTGGCCCAAACCAGGTGGAGCCTCCTTCAAAAGCACCATGAGGACCTCCAACCCATGAGAAGGGAGCTGGGCTGCAGCCTGTCTCCACTGCTGCTTGGTGCTCTTCTCCACCTGTTCTAGTTTGTTGGGTGTTCTGTTTTGGTTCCACTCTGTTCTTTGGTGTATGTGTCGTTTGTTAGTTTAGTTTAAGTCAAGCTGTAGGGGTGAACCGCCATTTTCTTTAGTAGATGTTTTCTCCTGTTTGTTATTCCAGGGAGGTTAGTGTTTTTCATTCCTTTACTGTTTCCTTTTGCAGGTAAGCTCCCTGGTTGAGTTAGTTGGGATTTTGTTTGTTGTTTTGGCCTTGGGTCACTCTGAAGCCTTTAGCTTCACTTTTGGTTGTTGTTTACAGGATTTTTCTTGTAAAGAAATTTGTTAAACTTTTTATGGAGACATTTGTGTTTTTGTTTTCTTTATTCTACCTTTATGCTACGCCTCAGACCCCTAGACCTGATGAGGTGTAACACCTAGTAAATGTATAGCCACATGTTAGCTGGGGCCTCTGTAGAGCTCTCCAAAACATATAAAGAATAGCTATTTGCTCAACATCATCCATGTTTTCCATGATGTGGTAACAAATGAAATCCAGAGAAACTTTGCAGTTTGTTTTGCGGCCGGGATGTGAAGCCGTGGCACTAAGTTTGACGCACTTCAAAAGAAAGGTGCAAATGTAAATTTGCCTGCAAATTACATCTGGTGTGAGTGCACCTTCTGCTTGGGGTTGTGAGGGGCTGTAAGTGAGTGGAAGAGAGGGTAAACAAAGGTATGATCAGAGATTATTCAACCTCTATGTACAACGATCCCTTGCTATATTGCGGTCCACCTTTCACAGTCTCATTGTTTAAAGACTTTTTTTCAGTGCAACTCTGCATGTTTTTTTGTTTGGTTTTGATTAAACAGCACCTGTGCTCTGCATCCTGATTGGTTTCAGACCTTGTCAATCAATCTCCTCAGTGCTCTATCTCTGAAGGCAGTTTACCACATTTACATAAATCTTTGTTGTCAGATCTTTGTTTTCATTCTATAAAACTGGACTTATTGTTGTGGTTTGGGGTTTTCCTTTATTGGTTTGGGTGCTCATGTTTCTGTCTGTTTGTCCTTCCAGAGTGGTGTGGGACAGGAGGCGTGGCCTCCTACCTGGTGACCATGCACACCTGCATCCCATCTTAATTTATGAGCCTTGAAAGGCCTCTCCCTGGCTCCTCCAATCTGCCAGGTTATTGTTCTTCCCATTCGGACGCTTCCTGGCTCCAGTGAAGCAAACCAGCGCCGCACAGTGCGGTAAAAGCGGTGTGCGGCTCCGTCTGGGAACAACAACCAGCTCCTCGGGAGCTGCAGCGCGGGGTCCCATCCAGGAAAAGTGTGACCCACCACAGATTTTATTCCAGCAAAAGAGAGTTTTCTTCGCCTGTATTTAACTCAATAAAGTGGCCCTTTGAATGGGGTAGAACAGTGTTTTGGTCATGCGGTTTATACGGGATAAAACTCTGCTTTGAACACCTGTCTTGGGAATTGTTACAGTTCTCAGAGTCATTGAAGGCATCAGAACTGAGGATGCCATCCTCATCGATTTTGATTGGTCCTCATCTTAGCCCCGCCACAACAGGGCCAAAAGTTTTGAAGCTGAAACTTGGAGGTCTGTAAACGAAAAAAAAGGCTTGAAACTGAAATAGTTCTGAAACGGAAATTTTGAGTTTCAGAAACCCATTTTTTCGGCCAAACAATTTTATTTCGGTTTCAAATAATATTGGCCCCGATTTAGCTCCATAAAAATCATTTTAACTGTTTTTATGAGTTAATTTGGATGTTAGGCGGGGGGGATGAAACCATTTGTATTTTATGGGCTATTCCAGATAGATTTGGTATTTTAACACTATTTTTAAGCATTCTTTTCTCTCAGTTTTTGTAGATTTGGTCTTAAGACATGTAAATAAATCAAACTAGATGTTTTAACGTTTTGTTTTAATAAATGGGCCTCAATGACCAAATGTTTTGATGTTGCATATTTAAATATTGTGTGTGTGAAGAACTTTAAATATTGAATATATGATTTGATGCATTTCCAAAAAAGTATTTAGCTTATCTTGTTTTTCACTGATCCAAAAACTGATCTGAACCGTGATCCTAAAACCATGACACTGTGAAGGTAAATGATTGAAACTTTGTTTGCATTATTTTGGAACAAAAAACATTTTGTTTATTAAAAAATATTTCAATTTGCTATAATGCCTGAAGTTGTCCTTGTTTGCTTTTGTAAAAAGTGTCTTGATGTGAACGCAAAAGTAAATATTACTGAAACGAGCAAAAAATATACAGAGTGGACCTTTGTATGAAGGCTATTTTCAAAACCGGACCCACTGAAATTTTAATTGGTTACCCCGGTCTACAAAGTGTGTAGTGAGGAGTTTCACATTCTTAATCTTACAGATTTATTTTTAGATTATATCGGACGTAATATATGAGAAAATATTTTTTCCTGTCAAAACAGCATTGTGATTTTCTCTCTGTCCTTGCTTGTAGGAACATTTTCCTAACATATTCTGTATTTCAAGACTAGATTTTGAACTTTGCCATGTTTTTGCCCACTGATTTAAAGGTCTCCTTATGGGGAAACCGTTTCCCAGCTGTCTGAATGCTCACCTGTTTTATTGACATCATTTGAGCAGAACTGCAGGATCTTTGCTCTGAGGTAGTTTTACAAACATTTGTTGGCAGGAAAGGCTTCAGCATGTACCCATGTTTAATGTCCATTGCTAACTGACAAGTAGAAAAGTCTCTCGTTTTGTTTTCCACCTCATGCACTTTGCAGAGGTGGAGCGATCAGGCTCAGTGCTGACAGCTCATACTGTTTCACACTTGTCAGGAGGTTTGTTCGTCTATGGAGTGAACTTTCCTGAACTAATTTACTAAATTCTGCTGCTGGAGGGTGAAGTAAGTCCCGGGTTATGACACAAAGAACTGAGGTAAATTTCTCCACTCCTCACTCCTGCCAAACTGTCACGGCTCTGTTGCCTCAGTCAAGAAACCCCAAAGAGAAAAATAAAAAGAATAGTTTTTCAGTTTTTCTGCTCTGAAACATTTTCAGAAGATAAGTGTGGGAATGAGAAATAATTATGCTCACTACCCACCCTCGCCACGCCCCCATTGCCCCCTTTAACCTACCCTCACCTCACTGGTTGAGAGGCTACACATTCTTCACTCTCACCCTCTGCCCCTGCCACCCAGGTCTAGCTGGAAGCGACATATTCATGAGTGTCATGGTGCTCCCGGCTTCCCGTGTCTCCATCCTGATCAGACCCAGCTGACTACAATCATCCATCACTTCAGGCCTCTATTTAAGATGTTCCCTCTCCAGCATTCACCGCCAGCTCGTTAGCGTCACCGGTGCAGCACTTTGGCCTCGTATTCTACTCTGTTGCTTGTTTTTGGGACTTGGTTTGCCCTGCCACTCATTGCCTGCTCCTATCTCCAGGATTGCCCAATCATGCACAAGTGCTGCTCAGAACCACATCGGGATCCCGCCTCCAGTCTCATCACCTTCTGCTCACCCCTGTTCTACTCTTTTCCACACTTCCTACCTCTACTCGTACTCACCTTCCAGAGATGTGCTCAACTCCAGTCTGCCATTTCCTGCCGCTGTGGAAAACTGCTTCCACTCCAAGTCAGGAAACCATGTATCCTTCTCTCATTCTGAACTCTGTGATCCTTCCGGGTTCCAGCTTCTGGGTCTCCTAAGCTGGCGCCTTGCTCAGCCATCATGACAATGAAAGTATTTTTTTTTTTCAAAATGGTGGCTTTCCTGTTGGTTTTATCTCTATAGCAACCGTTTCATGTTTCTGTTGCCTGGGGGTGATGAACAGGTCTATGTAAGTTTTAGAAGAAGTGGCAAAAGTGTACTTTTGGAGTTGCTTGGTAACTGAGGTGCTTTGTTAACCATTCACACTTTTCTCATTTGTTTCTATTGTATGTTCTATCATATCATTCAGCGTGAGCCAATTATTCATACATTACATCTTCACAGTATTCCAACAAAAATGTTCGAGCAACAGGGGAACACCTCTTTTGGTAGCTCACTATGTTAAGGCCATTCAAAATAGTCAAACTTCTAAACCAACCTTATCCCCCAAGTAATTTCCCACGATGCTCAAGCAGTTGGGAGGTGATGGATCAGGGGTCTCAAACTAGTGGCCACCGAGCAATTTGCAGCCCAAGAACGATATGTTGCAGCTCTCGTCTTGATACAAAAGTTCAACGTCGGTGCAGCCCACAAGTATTGTAAGAATGACACTTTTCCAGTGCTCTGTGCAGAGCTCACGAAACAACCAATCACGGTGGAGTATTTGGCTCTTGGAGGCGGAATACTGACCAGGCTAATGGCAGGGAAACATTTAGTGCAGGAAGCCTGACACCCCCCTTCTCAGACCGCATTAATAGGATTATTACTTATCTTTTCAGAAAGTGATTATTCCCACATTATTTTCTCAATGCGTGAAACCAGAGCTGAACTTTTTTCTTGTCCATATGGATGGGAGGAAAGGTTAAAGTTTCCCTTCCTTGACATATTTGCTCAAAGGTATAGTCAGAAGAATTGTGAAAATATCTGCTGCTGCAGGACAGAATAAAAGTGTTCATGAATGAGTTCATAAAACAAATCAGATGATTGTTATGGGTGATGTATTTGCATAATGAAGACTGTCAAAATAACATGACTGGACTTGTGATTAAAAAACAAAATTTCCAAAGTTTATCCATAGTGTTGGGAATCATTGATATAGACTTGAATCCGATTCATTTTTAGGATTTCTAGATTCTTGATTTAAATATTGATTTTGTTTGTCAGAAACAGTCTTTACATTTCTAGTGATCTAAACTGAACATCAGTGGAGCTCAAATTATTTAAAAAAGTAAATTTTTTAAAAGAAAAATTGTTTTTATTCTTAATTTAAACAGCTTTCAAGGGAAATGGAATTTATTGCATCTTGTGAGTAAGGTTTGATCCAAGTTTGATCTCAAACCCTTTCTTGACAGTATTCTGGAAAATATGTGCTCGTTCTGGCGCCCGCTTTCAGTGGAACGTCAGTGGTAGCTTGGGTGCATCGATGCAGCCGGTGAGTGAGCAGCTTCCAGCTCGTGTTTGAAGACGCTCCACCAACACTGAAACCTGAGGTGTGAAGACATCTCGGGTTCACCGTCAAATATGAGGATCTGGGAGAGAAATGTGTCACAAGAAGTCCAATATCTGCAAGATTTTCCTCTTCTCTATACATACAATGTGGAGACACACGTCCAACATGACCCGCCCATCTCTGACATCATCATCCAGCTCTGTCAATGTGTTAAAGTTGAACAACTAAGCAGGAAACAATGAAAACATCCAGATCTATTTCTAAAGTGTTACCTCAGATAAACACCAGAAAATATCTGACTCCATCAGAGAGTTTATTGTTAAATCTCTGCAGTCTTTTTTCACTGGTTGATAATGAGACTTTAGTCATTTCATGAAAACAGTTGATCTACAATATAGAGTAGCAGCACGTCCAGATTTACAGAGAAATCTATATATACCTGCATGTGCTTTATGTTCACATTGAAGATGATTTAGTAAAAACACAACTTTCCACATACAGCTGGACTTCCTGATAACAGAGAACTAAATCTCTGTAAATGTTCATTATATGACGGTCCTCACACTGGAAAATAAAGAATGCAGTACTGCAGAACGTCAAGACTGAAGAGAACAGATGAGATTGTTGGAGTTTAATATATTCATGTTTACAAGTATTGAGGACTGAGACACTTCTACATTTGATTCCATTGTTTTTGTAGGGAAAAGAGCTGCTCCATTTCGGCCTTGGGTTCCTGATGGAACTTGCAAGGAAATAACCCAAAAGTGAACTCCAGAATTAATGATGTTTTTTACTATTTGGTCAGGAATGTGCTCCATTCCAGACATTGATATCGGAGGAGATGCCAGGTCATCATGACATTTCACAGGTTCAGTATCCAGCTAAGTGTCCAAGATAAATGGTTGAACAAGGGTTTCCAGGAAAGATTAGACAGAAATAGATGGGGTGTTGGAACGCCTGGTGTTGAAGTAGGATCCTGTGATACGGTTGTATAAGACCACTTGTTATTCCAATAAAGGCGTGTGTGGGTGTATTTCGGAGCACGTAGACTTGTGCATAAATAGGGAACAGACCCTGAATTCTGGGGCTCTTCTAAAGTCTGACTGGTTACGCTGAAATGTTCTCTGACTTTTTATTCATGAATAAAATAAAGACCCTTCGAGCACTGAGAAGTCTGATTTTTCATTCTACTTCGACTCGATTTTTCCTCAACATTTTCAAGTTTACAAGAGTTCTATTTAAGTGCGATTCTGCAATAAGTGCCCAAAGCTGTTCACTTGAAAAAAATCTGATTTCTTTGTTATGTTGTTTCAGTTTCTAAAAGAAATCCTAATCTGTGGAATAAAAAAAATTCAGGTTTTCTTTTTTTGTTCAGTACGTACTGAACCGTGACCCTCGTACTGAGGTACCGTGAGCAAACTGTATCGTTGCCTCCCTACTAATTACTTATTTATATTAACCAAAACCTGAAGTGTGTCTTTTGTAGCACATCCTACCATGAAGTCGGGAAGTCCAGCTGTCCATGGGAAGTTGTGTGTTTTTACCATTTTGTAGCACCCACCATGCTCCGTCAGCGGTTCATTGCACTTCTACTTTCCCCAAACAACATCACCACCGAGGAGGTCTGGTAGAAACAGCCTCAGTATGTTTCATCGCAGTCAGAAAAGTCCGTGCCAGAACCAAAAATCTGGATTTTTCTCAGAACAACGATGTTGGCCTCAGCAGGAGAAGGCCACACGGAGGTGGGGGGGAGGGGTTTGTAGACTCAAAAACAACTGACGGGAGAGTGAGGAGACGAGTGATAGAGGGAAGGTTGGATGCCCAACAGCTTGCCTTCTCCCTCCCAGCTTGTGTTTGTCTGAGGACTCGCTCACTCCATCAAGGCTTTGCGCGTCCTTCGTTTAATCGGCGATTCTCTCCCTGAGTAAATGCCTCAGGGCTGATGGGAGGACGCCACTCAGATGTCCTTAAGTTTGACTCTGATCCTTGCAGATGGCAGAATCCAAAGACGCCTCAGCTGAAAACACACAAACGCACTTCCTGTTGCTGTGCCTCTGGGTGGAGAAAAACCCAAAGCAGGAAAAGAGAAGTTCTCCATCAAAAAGAACACAACGCTGACAGTCTCCACTCTCTCTTCTCCTCTAAACTTGGAATTCAGGATTTTGAGTTGAATATATTGAAGTCATGGCAAAAGGCGAGTCCAGTTCAGGTTATTTAGTGACATCAGAGACCAAACAACTCAACGACAGTTGTGACTGATCTGCTCAGATATCTGCTGTTTCTCTTTTTGAATTCTATGTTACTTTCTCTGTTTGCAAAGTGTCTTTAAAACTCCTCAGTTCTCAGAGGACACGGTGACTGCACCTGAATTCCACCTGTTCACCACAAACACACAGATGTCTGCTACATTCTAAATCCTCTCAGGTTGCACAGACACACACAGGAAAAATGTGAATTTTTCCAGCAGGAGATAGATGTCACTTCTAAATGCTCCAAGATGGTGGCTCAGATCACACTTTCTACGATGAATCATCAAAAGCTGGTCAGTTTTCTACTTTGTTTAGTATTTCAATAACATCACAAACAAAAACATGAAGAGATAGGATTGGGTTCAGAGACCCATTTCCTGCAGCTGCACAACTATTCTGGTCCTCATTGCTTGTTTTTAGGACTAAGCTCTCAGCTGCCATTAACACCCTGCAAATGAGAGCAAGGGGGTGAAACTTAATCTTAAAATCTTCAGAAGAGAACGTCAGTCCTGGGCCCAATCTGAATTCTTCCCTTTTCCCTTCCCTTCATTCAGCCCTCCAAACGGAGAGTCACAAAAAGAGTGTCTCTATTCGGACGTCACTTTTGTTCGATGGCATCATCAATAATCACCGGTCTGCAAGCCCTAGCGGGGAGCTTCCAGTGCTCAAATATACATAACAGCAGTTTTAGAACTTTAAAAAGGTCATGCTACAACAAGAAGTCATTAATTACATTTAAATTTAAACTTCTGTGGTTCAGAACACACCCACGTGAAGAAAAGAGCTTGTAAATGTGATGCATTTTAGCCTTGCGACAGAGGACTTTGTATCCCTCTGTTTGGAGGGTCGGATTTAAAAAAAAAAAACAAGACACACAAGACAAACTAAAAGCCAAAGTCAAATAAAGACCTGAAAGCCCACAGGTCAGAGGTCAAACAGTTGCTGGAGTCTTGTGAAGAACACAATGCAGACAATAGAACAGTACAAAACTGAGGAAATGGTCTGTGATGACTTCAAGGGCAGAAGGACCAGAGGAGGAACGTCTCGCTACATCTTAACTGCCATCAGCCATGTTTGTTTAAAACACAACTCTGACACTTCCTCTACAGCTGTTTCCAGTAGTTTAGATTGTTCTGCACATGTCAAAATGACTTGGCATATTCCAATTGATTGTAAATGTTTGTTATAATTGGATCAAGTTTTCAGGGCCCAGATGCACAGTTCAATTCTAATCCCATCTCGGATCAAATTCAAGACATTTTGCACATGTCAGTGTCTTAAACACCCGTATAACTAACGTGAACGCACTTCTGGTAATAAACTTTTAAATTTAAATCCACATTGTGCTGAGAGGCAAGAGTGTTGTACACACAGCTGGATGCTGCAAACGCAAGTGAAATGTGAACATGAATGAAGTCAGAGGCAGAAAAACCTTCTGTAAAAGCTGTGGGACAGATGCACGCGCTTTCTTGATTTTCAACCCAGTTATGTGTGTTCATGTATGTGTGTAAGTGGGTGTGTGTGTGTGTGTGTGTGTGTGTGGGGGGGGGTCCTATGTTAAATAGGCTCGTGATTGGTTCCTCCTGTTCCGCTAACAGCACTTCCATTTTAGAATCCGGGTCACTGCCTTCCTGAAACATTTTATCAGAGGAAACAGCTGAGAAACGGCTGACCTCTGACCCCGCCCAGGTAACCATCAGTGAGCAGGAGCGCTTCCACGTGACTGATCCCAGCCTGAAGCGCTGCTGCTGATGTCCGCCTGACTGAGACAGCAGAACTGATTTTATAGACTCAAGCGGGATTCACAGGTAAAAGGCAGCAGGTGCACACTGTAAAACCCTCCAGTATTAATTACAAATCCCTCGGCAAATGAGATGATCCATCCAAGTGTGTGTTTACACCTGACATTTAGGTAAATGCCAGTCCACTGTCACTCAGATGGCATGTCGTAGATGAGAGGTGCAGAGGCTGAAATGATGCAGTTTCACAAAATCCTGGTGTCGCCTCACCAACCAGGTCTCCCCCAAATTAAACGACTTCTTAGGGGAGAGATGCGCACCGGAGATACAAGGCTTCTTCTGTCATCTGACCTGCCACAAATCATCATTTCTGATGGAAAATCGCATACCTGTTCACTTCAGAGATCTCTGAAAGGGGTTTGTGGACCTGTTGGACATGAGACCAGGAGAAAAACATGTTCCACAGATGACATCTTTTCTGTGCTGACTGTAAACTGCTTTAACTCAGAGTGAGAATCATGGCTTTTATGTTCTGGACCATGAAAATGAAAGGAGCAGTGGAGATCCAGATTTCATTAATGAAGCTCCGAATGAGCAGGCAATGATGCAAAAACACACTGAAACACATGCCGCTTCTACAGTCAGGAATCCTCTTTTTCAAGTAGATGAAGGGTTTGCTGGTGAAAGCATTTCCACTCTTCTTATTGTGTTTAAAAGGCCTTCAATCAAAAAGCTGCTGCAACCCAACTGGAAAAATCCAAAACGGTTCTGCAGTATTACCTGTGGACGACAGAACAAAGCCCTTTGAAGCGTGCTCTGAACCAGATCTGCAAACCGGCCCGGTAATGCTCACTTGATCGAGTCTGAACAGAGGTCAACACCAACTGCTATTGGAGCTCAAACTTGATCAGGAAGAGTGTAGATATGGGGGTTCACCTGTACAGGTCAGAAAGGAAGCTCATCCGATTTGAATGAGCGTAATTCTTCATTTGTCAATCCTACGATACATTTTGTGCATAATTAAGTGGACTCGAAATTGTGTATTCTCTTGTGCACAAATTAAAAAATATAATACAATACTTAAAATTAAAGTAGGTTGACATTAACTACACACACAAATCTTTAATAGCACGAACCAGTCGTCTGATGCACACATAAAACCAGTTATGCTAGGTTCACACTGAACGTGGAAGCGTCGCGGAGCGGAACATGTGGTATCTGCTCTCTCCTGCAATTCACACCAGACGCAAATTTGTCCAACACAAGCGCTTCTGATAGAGCTTCATTTTTTGTTTTTGTCATCATGGGTACATTAATAACTAAAAAATATTACCCCATGTTTCTGGCAAGAAGAAGCAAGTAGTCAGTAGGCCTACAGCAGTCAAGGCCCGGGTGCCGGATCAAGAGTGGCCCTCTGGAGGTCATTCTGTAGGGCACGAGCAGTGCTCAGCCTGTTCCTCCTTGCACAAAGGAGCAGGTATGGGTCCTGCTGAGGGGTTGAGGACCTTCTACGTTCCTGTCCAGCTCTCCCAGAATAACCAGCAGTCTCCTGAAATCTCCTCCATGTTCTGGAGATTGTGCTGGGAGACACATTAAACCTTCTTGCTGCAGCACGTGGATGTTCCATCCTGGAGAATGGAACACCTGTACAACTTCTGTAGGGTTAAGGAATCTCCTCATACTGCCAGTAGAGAGAATTACACAAGACAAAATCAGCACGAGTGGAAAACCAGCCAAAAAACTTGAAATGACCTCCACATGGAACACCAGTCCTGTTTGGAGGTTCTAATTTTGCCACTGAAGTGCACCTTGTTAATTCATAAACACCAATACAGATGAAACTGATGAACGAGGCCCTCAGCTGCTGAACCAACAAGAACATTATCAGACAGGTTTACTTCAAGTCATGACAGGACCAAGAAAAAAAGTGTTCCTTTAATTTTTGTAAGCAGTATATTTTCTTTTTTCAATATTATCATGAAAGTACAATTTTGAGCTAATATGTTCAATAAAAGGTCTTTGACCTTGTGTTTGTGACTTACATTTTTTTCAAATATATTGATTTTTTGTATTTTTGGGGGGGCATTAAAGTTTGGATTACAGTTAGAAGTACTCGAATAGCTCAGATGATTGATGTAGGACAAGGGTTTGATTCATTGAGCGTAGACAAGACCCTCCACGCTGCTGCATAACCTGATCTGGCTGTACCTTAAAAATACAATTCAATTCAATTCAATTCAATTTTATTTATATAGCCCAATATCACAAATTCAATTTGCCTCATTGGGCTAAATACAGGATTGTGTCAGGGAGAGCATCAAGCGAAAAAACTCCATCAATCTTTTTTTCCATTATTTACAAGAATGGAATTTCTCCATGGAGATTTTTTCCTACCAGAGATCACCTTCACCTTCCTAGGAGCAATACTATCAATGATAATCAACATGCTGGAATTAACGCTATTAACAAGTTCATTGAAAGGAATTAAAAAGATTGAAGGAGAACAGTTTAACTCTGATTTGCTTAAACTGAATCAATTTTCTTTAAAAAGATGTCCGCGTTCCCAGAAAATGTGAAAGTTGTTGATGAAATGAATTGCGGTGTCACCACACGCCGCAGAAAGCCCTGTTTAGTGCTGAATCTGTCTTCTGCTCCTGGAATTGTTGGGATGGGACCACTGATGAAGACTGCTGCATTCAGGGAGCTCCCAGTTCTTATCGGTCCAGTGAAGTCTTGTTTTAGAACTTCAGATTCTTGCTTGGACACATCATTTGACCCGTGTTTAGTACGATGTTTTGTACTGTCGGATACTTGGCCACAGTTTGCAGTATTCTCACTGACCATGTCATTTGGAGAGCTTAGGACTTTAGTGTTCCTGCTACAGAACATTTTTTACAGTGGAATCACCCCCAATCAGAGTCTCAGGCCGAGCCTTCAGCTTTCTTTCTGGCCGTTAACCTTCTGATGGGTTACAGGTCCTCGTCGTGCTGCTCTCCCGTGAATGGTCGTTAGGTAATCCGGGGTCATCTGACAGTGGAGAACATCGTTTTGCAGCGTCACTGCTGTGTGTAGGCCACGCAAACGCAAGATAAAATGTTTTAAGAGGAATTCAGGAAAAAATCCTGTTTAGAGTAGAAAAGAAAAAATAAATCTGACCTGATAGTTTAAAAGTATACAGCAGTTATTGCTGGTGCCAGTAAAAAAGTCCACGTCCACACTGCGGAAAAAAAAAAAAGCATGTACACATAAAAGTATCTTCCTACAAACAATATGATTTTAATGAGGAAGGTGTAAAACATCATCAACTTGACGTTTTGCCTCTTCTTTGCCATTTCTCTTCTCTATCTGTTCACCTTCCTTCTTTTTAATCTGGCTCTTTCAGCTCCTCCCGGTCTTTTTTCCATTCTAGTGGCTGACTATTCCTCTGTTGTGAGGATGTATAGGATACAACCGCTAGCTTTCTGCTAAACTGATTGTGAAACATTCATATTTATTATCCATACAATAATGACTGAACTTTGTCACCTCATACAGTGGCAGACAGAAACGGCACCTTTTTTTCTCTCTGGTGGCCCAAAAGTTGTGCGGCCCATCAGGAAAAGTCCAGATTCTCCAGATTACCCAGATTGCCATTGGCTCCAATGCATCTCATATTCATTCCATCCATCCATCATCCATCCTTCATCCATCCATCCTTCAAAGTCACAGGGCTGCTAGAGCCAACCCAGCTGCTGTGGGCGAAGATAATCTCATCATTTTTTTTTTATGTTATCATCTTTAAACATCAACTTCAAATGTTACAACCTGCCTCACCATTTGACTCACTTTCTTCCGACTCCAGTTCCAAACTTCATTAGTTTTTTTAAGCACACATGCTTCCACTGAGCAGAACTAAATCTGAACATAAACCAAGATAACATGAACTCTGAGGAGAATCGATGAGGGAAAACCTAAAGGGAGATGATAAGGCACATCGTGTTTCTGTCAGGTCATTGAGTGTCTGCAAACACAAAAAGCTTTTAGAATGACAGTGAACGCAGATAAGATTTATGTTAAGCTCATCTTCCAGTCAAAAAGACCACAGACACAGCTCAGTGTTCCATCAAACAAGACAAAGTTTAAACCTAAATGCAACACGAATGGAAAAACTTTTTTCTCCATTTCACAGGATTCTTTTAGTGAGTCAGCCTGCCGTAACGCCTCAGCAGGAAATAAAAAAAACAACTTGGAGGTTTCTTAAAGAGAGAAAATGTTGTTCCTGACATTGATGGATGATGAAGATGATGAAGCTTATCCATGTTCTTTAGAGAGCAGCATTCGACCGTGCTGCAGCTCCAGAGGTGATGCTGTGGTCCATCAGCATGTCTGGGTTGAGCATGTTTGCTGCAGGATCTCTCAATGCTCCTGCAGCAAACAGAGTTTCTGCAGAACACGTGCGTGTCATTCTTTATACAGGCTCAGGTGGAACAAAGGCTTTCCTGAGGCTCAGCTCCCGCATCACTACCGAGCAGAGTGGATCAATATCCTGACTTCATCTGCTTCAGCCCATCAGCCTGCTGGCATGGCTCTCCTGCTCTCTGCACCCTGCTTCTCATCTAGGATGGAGCAAAAGTTATCCAGATTCGTCTGGATCGTGAGCATGGACCCGATCAGCTGCAGAGAGGCTGCAGGAGCTCAGCAGAAATGGACCAGAGTGCAGACTCTGGGAGGCTGCGGCTCCTCTAACTGCAAAGTCACTTTCCAAAGCGCAAAGACTGCGCAGAAACAGCACAAAGCCGCATTTACCTTCAGGTTCCGGACCTTCCGTCCCGTCCGCTTTCTTCTAGTGTTTCTTAAAGCCGCTCCATGCCGCTGACTGCCGGACACACCGCGGACCGAGGAGCGCCTGTGTCGGGAAAACTTCCCGTCAAAGTGCGAGGAGGGAGGGGGCGGAGAAGACCGTCAGACGGAGCTCTGGAGCGGAGAAAGCCGAGCAGCGCGGCGCCAAACTCAGCCTGCTGCGAGCGGCGCTTTCTGCTGCTGCCGGGGGAGCCGAGGAGGAGGAGGAGGAGGAGGAGGAGGAGGAGGAGCCGCGGGGACCCGGCCGTGCGGTGCGCCTGCTGACGGCACGGGCGCGCACGGACCCTCCCGGCATGCCTCACACTGACAGATGCTTTTGGAAAAGTGGATTGTGCCTGCGTGGAGATGTTCAGTTCAGTAAACGAGTGTCTCCTTTTCACCTGATCTTCACATAGCAGAACCACAGAATAGGTCTTCACATCTGGAGACTGCTGGGGTCCTGGTCCGGGCCGTGTAGGAACACTGCAAGATCAGCTAGTGATGACATCACACTACGGTAACAAACAACTTAGCTATTTTGCTGTTTTTCTGAATTGAAACTGATGTTTACAATAAAGTTTAGTTTAAAAAAAGAAGTGTTGAGACCTGCTCGGCTCCTTCACTGATGGCTGCTCTCCTCAGTGTTGATGTCACTGAGCAGAAAGTGAGCTGCAGATTCGAGCTGGACTTTCTCTGGTCTGTTCGACCACAAAGAAGTTCAACACTGCCAGGATGTATTTAGAAAAAATTACGTACGAATAACCACTTTTTTATTTATTTATGTGGGACCAACAACAAACTAGCATGCTACTCGCTAGCACCTACTTCATAGCACAAACTTCACACTTCCCAGCCTGATTTCTCTCTATTAAAATACGATTGTTATCCTGTGATGATTCCTCTCCATTGGATTATTTTGTTTTCAAGGTTTTTGTGGTTGATGACAAATATTTCACCCCCTTTTGTGATTCTTTGCGTACTTGTTCGGACCTCCTCGGTTCTTTACTCAGGAAGACATTGTTGTTATGCATTCCATGTGTATGGATGTTTTTTTAGTTCCATCAGACTCTGAATTTTTAACCTCTGATTTTTTTCTGATTTTTTTCAACCCTTTCAAACAGCAACATTTTATGCCAACAAAAGTATTTTCTATCTTAAATATTTCCGTGTTTTTAATTTTAATTTCGACTAGAAAAATTCGGAGTGAAAAACTTCGCCCAAACAGTGTCAATAGAACAAATAGTTGATCCAGGAACACATCGATATCCAGCCAATCAAATCATGACACTGGCGTGACGTCGGTGTTTCCTACACTCCATTGGAGTCCAAGATGGCAACCAACAACAGCAGTAGCACATCGGTGAGTATTTCTGTTTATATTTCCCTGTTATCTTCTCATTTATATAGTTTAACAGAGTGAAAAAGATGCCCAACTTTTGTTGTGTTTTTTTTTAAGTTCCCCGTCACGTTCATCCATTAAAAGTTAGTTAACTTTTCTGCTAACGTGATGCGATCAACCACAGCTAGCAGCTAGCATCTGTCTCCTCACCGTGCAGACCAAACCAGCCGTGATAAAACGATGCAACTATTAAACCCCACGATTTGTTGTGCATCTTGCAACTTTTTACTTTCACCCCAACTTTGACCGATCCATCGTGACAACCGTCATGGATGACGACGCAGTTTCTGGACTTTTTCGCTTCTCTTCCCAGGAGGCGTGCTCTTTTTCTATCATCAGCCTTCTCTGACTTTTCGGGGGGGGTGTTGTTGCGGACGCGCATGCAGCAAAGTGGGGGTGTGCTGGTCATGCACGCCGCGGGTGGGGGTGGGGGGTGCTGCACACTGCTGAATGAGAGAAAGACTGGAGATTGATAATACAAGAATAATTTAGAGTCTGCAGGAGAATAAATCCACGTTGAACCTCCTCCACAACAGACCTCCAGACACCTGAGAGAAGCTTCTCCAACACAGAGACGATAACAGAATCCAGATCTGCTCATCAGAGCCTTGGTCTTCCTCTAACAACCACTGACTCACTTGACTGCTTTTAGAACAGATAAAGAGGAAGATTCTGAGCTGAACATGGAGATCTGAGACTTAATCTGATTAGGATGTTTTTCTTTTTAAAGTTAATGATTTTTCTCTGGAAAATGTCATTTTATTCCAAAGTATGTTTAAATCAAAGCACAAATACTTGTGTTATTGTGAACAGAGAGGACCAAAGTTCATTTGGTGTTTCACGTTTCTATTCAAGTTAAATGACAACCACATTATATAAGGTGATGATGAAGGATTTTCCTTGTGCATGCGTCACAATGAAAAGAGTTGGAATCTGAGAATGTGAATTTTATTTCATAATTATCACTGTTGGGTGCTGTCGATCAGTCATTGACACATTTTTGACAAATTAAAATAAACTTGTTATATCTTGAAAATATAGTCAAACCTCGTCTGTGTGCTGTCTACAGTTTTCCCAAGTTCAAGGATTGTTCTGGTGTATCCTTTTGTGCTCCCTATATCCCAGGATGCATTGCAGTTGACCCTGAAGATTTTCTGACAACAGTGGTGGACTTAGATGCAGGACCCAGAGTCATAGAAAATGTGACTTTTAATGTAAGTAAAAACTGTAAACCGGTAAGTTTATGGTTTTGATAATAATAAATAATAAATTTATTTTTCAGGGACAGTGCATTGATTTGATTGCACTACAGGAAAAATTGAATTTAGTTAATTTGGTCAGTAATTTTTTATGATTTATAGTGTCAAATGCATTTTTCAGGTCAAGAAACACAGCTCCAACCACCCCCCCTTTATCCAACAGATACTTTACATTTTCCATAAAGAAGCAGTTAGCCGTCTCTGTTGAATACCGAGCTCTAAAGCCAAACTGCATAGGATGAAGAGAAAAGGATAAGTTATCTAGATGAGCAATAATTTGTTGGGCAATAAGTTTCTCTGCGACTTTGAACACTGTAGGTATAATACTGATGGGTCTGTAATTAGAAGATAACGAGGAATCTCCTTTTTTGTGGATTGGAATCACAACTGATGACTTCCATTTACTGGGAAATAATGCTTCAGAAATTGATAGATTGAGAATATTGGTCAGGGGTGTTACTAAAGTGGAACAGAGTTCTTTTAACATAAACGTGTCTAAACCATATATATCTTTTGTTCTTGTTGGCTTAAGTGATCTTATTGTTTGCAGTACCTCAGACTCTGTGACACTGCTGAAGCTGAAAATGGGCTCAGATGTATTTAGGGGACAAACATTCAAATTATTAGGTTTAAAGGAATCGGCAATTGTAGATACAGATTCAATAAAAAATCTATTGAAGGCATCAGCAACTATGAGTGGATTGTTAGTGATTTGTCCATTCACTTTTATTTCTAAACATTTCTTCCGTTTTGTGTCATTTCCCTCAAGTTTCTTTAGTTGGCTCCAGATTTTTTTAGAATCCCCTTTGGCGTTCTCAATTATGTTCAGGAAAAAATTTGCTTTAGCAGCTCTTATTTTTCGTACCACTTTATTTCTTAATGTAGTAAATAAAGTTCTATAAATTTGAGACTTAGTTCTGATTGCCTTTTTCAGCACTCGGTCCCTCTCTTTCATTAGTTTCAGTATGTCTGAGTTCATCCAGGGTAGCATATTTTTATTCTGTTTGATTTTAAGTTTTGAGGTGAAATTTTTTATTGTTTTCTCAATTGTTGCTGAAAATATTTCAGAGTCCTTTTCACATTCAGTTCTCTCTAGAATCTCATCCCAATCAATTTGTTGAACAGCATTTTTAAAATGGTCCTTTCTATTATTTGGAATTCCCATAAACTCATGTTCATTAGTAGAAAAATTAAATCTCTTTTTAGTTAGCTTTCTGGCTACGAGGAGCAGATTGTGGTCAGAAAGACCGGCCAACATATTGTAGGACTTAAAAATTCGTTCAGGACGGTTGGTAAAAATTAGATCTATTTGAGAGCTGCTTGAGGTGGTGATTCTTGTGAGTCCTTGAACCATTTGGACAAGATCATATTTGTCAGTTACCCTTTTAAGATTTTTTCGAGCCGACTTATCCTCCCAGTTTATGTTAAAATCACCATAGATTACAGTTTCCTTATTTGGATAACAATCTTTCAGTAAATTTTCAAAACTTTAATAAAATGTACCATCTGATGAAGGGGGACGATAAATTACAATAATTGTGAAAGACATTTGTGGTGATAAAGTGATATGTAAACCCAGACATTCCAGATCATGAACATTGGGCCAATGGATTTCCTGACACTGAATATCGTTTTTTATATATATCATGACCCCACCACCTTTAGCCCCTTCTCTATCTCTTCTGAACAAGTTGTAACCTGGGATGGCAAGTGCTGCAGAAGGGGATTTTTTGTTGAGCCAAGATTCCGAAAGACAAAGATAATCCAGATTAGAGTGCAGTAGTAAGTGACTTATTTGCTCCGTTTTTGACAAAATGCTTCTTATATTTAAATGTCCTCCCAAAGACCTTTAGGTTTTTCTTTATTCCAAACTATTTTTGAATTATTGACAGTTTGAAAAAACGCCCATTTCCGGTGTTTTACTATTGCTGGATTCAATCGCTTCCTGTTTACGCTGCGCGTTGCCATGGAAACTGTCTGACAGTGGAGTGAGGTTTGTTGAAAAGTTTGTTGTTGTCGCCTGTCTGGATCCTGTTTCTCGTTCCCAAACGATGCGAAGTTTGCAGCGCCCTGTCGACCCACGAACTCCGTACTGCAGAGAGGATGCGACGCTTCGTGTCTCGCCCCCGGGTCCCGCGTTCCCGCGCGCAGCTCCGTGTCGGACCATCCTGGCACCGCACCCTTCACACCATTGCCCTCGGCTCCCCGGACAAACTGCTCGAGCGAAGATGTTGTCGGTCGCAGAGGAATCAGCTGATTAGCATGCTGTGCCGCAGCACACAAAAGTGTAGAAGAGCATACCTGAAAGGTAGGAGTAACGTTCGCACTCGTCGCTGGTGGGTCAGCCACTCCCGGTGCGCTGTGGTTTGGGCCTGGGCACGGGTGTATATCTCCAGATAGCAACAAACATATTGCGATGATGAGTCCGGTGTTCAGGGAAGATTTTGCCACAGCTGTTGTTTTGGTCCGTTTGGTGATCTTGGTGTAAAGTGACGGAAAGACGAAAGTAACAGCCAGTGCGTGCATTCCAAAGCTGATGCTTGCCTTTGCCAAACCGTTCTCCAATTGTTTGCGAATTATTATATGGTAACGAGTTGTATTATTTTGTAAATTTAACATTTGATAATTATTACCAGCCGGATGATGTGAAGCATCAAGAACAAGCTTTAGAAAGTTTGTTAGAAAGCAGTAGACAAGGAAGGCAGCGATTGCTCCTGTCCTTCCTGCCGCCATTGTGATCATCTGGTAGAATGTGATCATTGAATGTGATGATTAACATAAAACATTTTAACATTATTTTGATCTAAAATGTAACAACCCAGCTTCAGTAATTGATGGTTAGCTGGATTGAATTAGTTCAGTTTCTGATTGATTGAACATACCTGATCCAGGTGAGCAGAAGTAGCTTAAACAAGCTGTAAATCGAGCAGGAACAGTTGCTGACCCCTGCAGTAGAGTTCAGTGTCTTTTGTGTTTTAATGTGAAACATTTTTGAGAAGGATTAACCTGTCATCTCACCCTCTTTGTTTTGTGTTTTTTCAGGACAATCCTGGAGAAAAGTGATCTTCTTGAAAAGGTTTCCTCTTACAGACCAAAAAACAGTGGGACAACTTAAAAAAATACAAAGTATGTTGATGTTGGTGAAGATATAACATGTTTGATACATGTTAAATATGAATGTTATAAAAAGATTTGTCTCTTCTTTTTTCTGCTGTCTATGATGATTCTGTGTTCAGGATTGTGATCCAGCATCAGAAGGGTTAGGAGGTCCACTCCTGCTACTGTTGTCCTGGTTTGACCTCGTGCATGAGGTATTAGGACAGAGACCTTCCACCTGTCCTCCTGTCCTCATTTCTTCTGTCCGGGAGTAAACTCCACAGATGAGTACAGCTGCGGGTGAAAGAAAGGAGAGAGAAGAAAGAAAGGAAGGAAGGAAGGAGGGAGCCACCAGCTGGAAGAAGAAGAAGAAACATTGATGAACTTTAGACTGTTTCCTTACATCTGCAGTTTTTATAGCTTTGTTTAGTTTTATTGACAAGGGTCTTATTGGGGGGGTCTGGGGGGGTGGGGTGGGGGAGAGAAGGATGTTTGTTTTGTGTCTTTGTGTAAGTTTGTATTTAAACACTGTGTTTTTGTGTTTTTAATATGTATTTTATTTGCTTCTATGTTAAGCGCCTTGTGTTTCGTCTGAAGGAAAGGCGCTATATAAATAAATAAAGTTTGAGTTTGAGTTTAGACCTGATCAGAGAGGATATGAGGAAGAAGAGCAGAGCGCACGAGAGAGGAGGAAGACTTTTGACCGACTTTTCAGTCTGTGGAAAAAATAAATACATTTGATTTCTGAGAATAAATCAATGAATTTTATATTTGGTGTATTATAAATGTTTGCTTTGTTAATTTAAATAAAGGTATAAATCCAACACAGTAATCATTATTCATTGTAACACTTTTATTTCCAACTATTTACAAAGATAGTCGACATGGATGGGGGGCTTCAACTGAGACCCGGGGCTGGAACTTTCTGGGTGGTGATTGGAACATCTTGCAGGATGATCTGCAGAGACTGTAGACTGCATCGTCCATCTTCAGAGTTTGCAGGGCTGGCTGTCCACGGATGCTGCATGACCAAAAATGATCCATAAAACTTTTTTAAAAAACTCACTTGATTACTTAATAACTTGTTAGCAGTAATCAGGGTCTTGTGGTACCTCCCCCAGGACAGAAACCTCAGCAGGTAGTTGGTCCTGCCAGAGAGGACCACTGATGACCTCCAAACCAGCGTCCTCCTCCTCTTCCTCCTCCTCCTCATCATCATCATCACCTCCACATCTTCCTCTGGGGCCTCGGTGTCGTCAGCACAGGGGAAGATATTATGCAGCATAAGCTGTGACGACCTGCAATAAATACATTACATATATAAATTAATAGAAATATATTAAAAGAATATAAAATGCTGCTATGTGTTTGTTCACTTACGTGAGGTACAAAGGTGTGATGCACCTCCAGCGCTTGCAGGAAGATGCCTCTGAATCTTGTCTTCATGATTCTTAAAGCAAACTCTCTGATCGAGCGTGTTTATGGAATGATGACTGTTGAAGCTCTGGCCTGCAGCACCTTCATTCACCTGTTTGTAGGGAGTGATGGGGGGAGTGGACGTTGGAGGCATGAGTATCCACCATCTGCAAGGATGAAGTCCCCCGGAGGAGGGTAGACCGACTGCCTGTACAGTAGACTGTGGAGGAGCACCCTGGAGTCATGCACCGACCCGGGCCGGCCCACACGGGTGTCATGAAGCAGGCTCGATGGTCCCACAGCCTGCAGGATGATGGAGGGAAGAGTTCTCTGTTTCTGTAGCAGTGACCATCAGGGTCACTAGGAGGTCTGATCCTGATGTGGCGTCCATCCATGAACCTGAAGCTCTGAGCCGTGTCAGCCCTGCAAACCCACGGGACACCACCTCCAGGTCCTCAGGGGTTTTTGGAAGGTGAAGGACCACCACCTCCTCAGTGACTGTGGACGATGCAGTGGACAGTGGAATGAGACATCCAAACACTCTGGAGACCACCCTGCTGGACGCTACGCTCAGGGTCTCAATGACAGCCCCCCACCCACGTCCCCCGATCCTGGTGAATGAGGTTCAGGAGGACTGCAGGAGATCCTGTTCACTCTGAAGTCTGGTCTGGATCTTCTCTGTTCATAAACGGCTCCAGGAATGAGAGACTCTGGTTGATTCTGCATTACAGGAGTTAGTCTGATAAAAAGGAATACACAAGAAATACATTTGTTAGTAAAAAAATAAAACAAAAAACTTGAAACAAATGTAAATCTGTGTGGTTTTAAGTATTCTGCTCAAACTAATTTCTGCAATAAAAGAAGTCAGAAAAAAAGAACATTTAACACGATTGTAGTCTGAATAATAAAATAAAAACAATATTTAGTTATTTTCTTAAATGTTTCTTATGCTCAGAAAAAGGTAGGTACTTATTCTCTGTTGCACTTACTGCAATAACTTGTGAAATAAAACTTAAATAATCCACAAAACCACAAATTCAGTAATTGTATATTGTACAACCTGTAATGGAGTTTCTAAGTGAAAATAAATAAATGAAACTAGCTAAAGCTAACATGTAGAAGAGCTTGAGGTTTTTTTCTTTTTTGAACATTTGTACACAGCACCTGCTGATCGTTTTGTCTCAGCCGGAATAATAGAAAGTTCCTGCAACAGTGATGGATCTGCTCCAGCTCCTCCCAAAGGAAATGTTGAATAAAAAAACCTCAGACACATTTTGAGCTTCGTGCTTCATACGTTCAACTCACGGGGGCTAAGCTACAGTTATTAGCCAGCAAAGCTAGACCTACTTGTATTTTGTTCAATTAAGTTATAAAAAGATAAAAATAAAACAAGGCTAGAAGGTCCAAATTCACAGCCTTTAACATACGATCTACCCGCTTTACAAAGGACCGGCCGTCGGCGACCGTGAAGGACGACTTCAGATGGAGCAAACACTGACGTCACGCCAGTGTCATGATTTGATTGGCTGGATATCGATGTGTTCTTGGATCGACTATTTGCTCTATTGACACTGTTTGGGCGAAGTTTTTCCCTTTGAATTTTTTCAAGTAGGATTTCTGACCCATCAAAATTTTTAAGTCTTGAAATTAAAAACACTGACATTTTTAAGATAGAAAATATTTTTTGGAGCATAAAATTTTCTGTTTAAAAAGCAAGGGTTAAAAAAATTCAGGAAAAAAATTCAGTGGTTGAAAAAAAATAAAGAAAAAAATATTCAGAGGTTAAAAAATTCAGAATCTGATGGAACTAAAAAACTTCCATACATGTGTGTCATTTCCCATGTCACGTGATGGTGGACTAATGGTCTGGACCAATCGCAATCTTACACGTCATCAAGTCGCAAACCCCCGAGCCGATCTTGCAGGCCGAGCACATGTGGTACCCACACCGAGTGGATTGGGGGGCAGAGGCTGTAAACAGACAGAGGAGCCGGGAAGAGGCTGCTCCGTGTGTCTGAAGTAGGGCTGGGATGGCTGACGATATCGATACCGCAACACTGCAATAATTGGTAAAAATCTTCTCTAATAACTAACATTATATAGAGGAACACATTTTTTGGAAAAATATATCCCAATTTATCATTATTTTTTTCTGATTAAGCACAATCATAATAAACAACTTCTTATGTGTCTTATTTTAGTGCATCATTGCTGAAATCAGTAATACTGTGTCTTTGACAAACATTGACACCAACTGAACTGGAATTATCAGTAAAATGTAATGTTAACAATAGTAAATATGATCAGCTGTGTCACTATTTAGTGCAGAATTGTTGTAAACAACAGAACAAAGCTTAAATAATTGAAATGGTGACAGCTAAGGAGAACACTGAGGAGAACACTGTGCCAACTCGAAGGGTTCGGTGCTTCAGCAACAACAAGCCGTGGGTGACCCCTGAGCTTAAAGCCCTGCTGAACCAGAAGAAGAGGGCTTTTGTTTCAGGGGACAGAGAGGAGCAGAGGAACGTTCAACATGAACTCCAGCGTAAGGTCAGGCAGGCCAAGGACAGCTACAGGAAGAAGCTGGAGGAGCGGCTGGAAGAGAACAACACACGGGAGGTGTGGAGAGGACTGAAGAACATGTCAGGATCTGGACAGAGGAACACCAGAGTGAGACCTGATGGAGACCAGTGGTGGACCAATGAGTTAAACCTGTTTTTTAACAGGTTTGACTCTAACCCCTCCCCCTCTGCATCGATCTCTCCTCCCACCTCTTCACATGTCTTCCATCCACCATCTACCTCCACCTTCCCCTGGTCATCTTCACAGCTCCCTTTTCCCTGTCTTTGCCCCACTCCAACTGACCACATCACCAGCCCCCCTTTGACCTCCACTCCCCCCCTCTCCTTTACATCGGACCAGGTGAGGAGGGAACTGGAGCAACTGAAGACCAGGAAAGCTGCAGGACCAGACGGCATCAGCCCCAGACTGCTCAGGAGCTGTGCGGGTCAGCTCTGTAATGTACTCCGGTACATCTTCAACCTGAGCTTGAGCCTGGAGAAGGTCCCTCTCCTGTGGAAGACCTCCTGTGTGGTTCCGGTTCTGAAGGAGCCGAACCACTACAGGCCGGTCGCCCTCACCTCCCACTTCATGAAAACCATGGAGAGACTCGTCCTCAAGCGTCTCCGCTCTGTGGTGAGCACCACAATCGACCCGCTGCAGTTCACCTATAGGCCAAGAATCGGGGTAGAAGACGCCATCATCTACCTGCAGCACCGGGCCTTGACTCACCTGGAGACTGCTGGGAGCGCTGTGAGAATGATGTTTTTTGACTTCTCCAGCGCCTTCAACACCATCCAGCCTGGACTGCTACGAGGGAAGTTGGAGCCAGCAGGAGTGGATGAGCGACTGGTGGGATGGTCCATGGACTACCTGAACAACCGACCACAGTACGTGCGTCTGCACGACTGTGTCTCTGAGGTGATAGTCTGCAGTACTGGAGCTCCTCAGGGAACAGTACTGTCACCGTTCTTCTTCACCCTCTACTTCACCTACAACACCAACAGCTGTCATCTGCAGAAATACTCTGATGATTCAGCTATTGTGGGCTGTGTGTCTGAGGGAGACGATGCAGAGTATAGGTCGGTCATCGTGGACTTTGTGAGCTGGTGTGAGAACAACCACCTGTGTCTGAACACCAGCAAGACCAAGGAAATGGTGATTGACTTCTGTAGAAGGACGGTGACCCACACACCGGTGAACATCCAGGGAGATGTTTCCCAAATGGTGGGGGTACAATGGCAGGGGGGGCGCGGGACAGCCCGAAGATTATGCAATTTTAGTCAGTTACTAAACAGTTGATCGGAGGATCGCGTCAGTAACCGTGATATCCACACAGAGGAGATATTTACTTAAACCTCAAGAATTGTGATAGAAAAATGTTTAACAGATGAAAAGAAACGGAGAGAAAGAAAGAGAAAAAGCTGAGCGGCACACATGGGCACTGTGTGTGTGTGTGGGGGGGCGCTTACACGTGCTGCAGCTTACAAGAGCAAAGAAGAGAGAGAGAGAGAGAGAGAGAGACAAAAGAAACGTGAAACGTTAAGTTGAGATCATTAGTAAAGAAGAAAAAACTGGAACCTTTTGACTTTTATTGACTGAATGAAGGAAGAGAATCTGCAGGAAATCATTCTATATATATGGATATATTCTATAAATATGTGGATATATTCTATATATATGGATATATTCTATATATATATATGGATATATTCTATATATATATATGGATATATTCTATATATATGGATATATTCTATATATATATGTGGATATATTCTATATATATATATGGATATATTCTATATATATGGATATATCTATATATATGGATATATTCTATATAATATGTGGATATATTCTATATATATGGATATATTCTATATATATATGGATATATTCTATATATATATATGGATATATTCTATATATATGGATATATTCTATATATATATGTGGATATATTCTATATATATATATGGATATATTCTATATATATGGATATATTCTATATATATATGTGGATATATTCTATATATATATATGGATATATTCTATATATATGGATATATTCTATATATATATATGGATATATTCTATATATATATATATTCTATATATATATATGGATATATTCTATATATATGGATATATTCTATATATATATATGTGGATATATTCTATATATATATGGATATATTCTATATATATATATGGATATATTCTATATATATGGATATATTCTATATATATATATGGATATATTCTATATATATGGATATATTCTATATATATGGATATATTCTATATATATATATATATGGATATATTCTATATATATATATATGGATATATTCTATATATATGGATATATTCTATATATATGTGGATATATTCTATATATATGGATATATTCTATATATATATGTGGCTCCTCATCAATCTCTGCAGAATCTTCTCTAAAACAGAACAGATTAAGAAACCAGATTACATCCTCAAAGCTGAAACACTTTTATGTTTCTTTACGTTATTTTGAATAAAAGTCTTTATTTTCTGGTTTTGTATACACTTTTGTATTTTGGATTGTGGTTGCAGAGTTTAGTGTTTTTCACTTCAAATATGTTTAAAAGGGAAAAAAAACTTTAAATATATAGAGTTAAAAACTGAATAATTAACTAATAACTTCTCCTTTTTCAATTCTTCTGTACATTTTATCTGGAAGAGATAAATAACAGCATAAATATAATATACAAACATGCTTACATTAGTTATGGATATCGTGCGTAATCCTACATAGTAGTTGATAGTAAATTAAATAAAGCAAAAAACAACCAAAAAGACGCTTGGTAGCTGAAAGAGCCACTGTTTTCAGTGAACAAATGCAAAAGAACTGAATCTCTGAGAAAAGACAGAATTCCATCACTATTATGGAGGGAAACAAGGAAAGATTGTTGTTTTTACTTTGTCTGAAAGTTTGGAAGTACTCTAAGCAAAAAAAAAAAAAAAAAAGACAGAAAGAAAAATCAATAAAACTGATTATGTAGAAGTTTTTTTTTTATATCCTTTAATGATAATAAAGGTACAATATTTTGAAGAAATACACGTTTAATTTGAGCAAATTAACTCATGATACCAATGATATTTGCAGCAGAAAGTTATAAGTAGAAAGTTAAAGGGTAAGTTCTTCATGGGGGGGTGAGGGAAAATATTTGAGAAACACTGATGTAGAGACACTAATTTCTTACAATTATTATTGATAACAAATATTAATATTTAGAAATGTATTAATCTCAGTAATTGTTACATTTTCAAATGATTACTAACATTTCATGGCAAAATGTCCCATTTTCACTTTGTTGTTCCATGTTTATCAATAATTTAATGTTAATGAAAAATTAACGTACACATTTTTAAACAAATATTATCACATTTTGAACTAATGATCAAATCTGCAGATTTTTTAACAAATTGAATGATCTTTGAACTGGAGTAAGTCAGAGGTCACCTAAACTTATCTAAAGTTCATGTATCATGAACAGATTTTTAAGACGTTTTAATTTTAGAATCTGTGTAAATGGAAGTGTTATAAAAAAATAGCAACAGAATAAAATGTAATATTAGATGCAGCTCACTAGTGAGTTATGCTATTTTTGGAAGAGACCTGAGGGCACCTTGTGGGGGCCTTGAGGGCTACGGTGCCCGGAGGCAGGGGTGGAATATATCCACCCCTGCTCTAGAGCGTAGGGGTCAAACTCTGGCCCACGGGCCAAATTTGGCCTGCAGTGTAATTGTATTTGGCCCGCGAGGCAATTTCAAATTAATTTTAGAGCTGGCCCGCCAGTTGTGGCAGCACTGTAACACCACATTCACCAATTATACTACAAATCCCATAATACTCTGCTGTTATTTCAGTGCGTCATTTAGGACCAAGACTCAACCCCAGCAAGCAGAACGTGAAGCCAACCAGGAAGTAACAAAACGTTTCAATTCAATTCAATTTTATTTCTATATCCCAATATCACAAAGAAGTTTTCCCTCATTGGGCTTCATGCCGGTAATTTTACAGATGCAAAAAATTAGTCATAAAATATGAACAATAGCTAAAGACTTAATAGACTAAATAAACAGGATATCCTGAGTCAGGAAAAAAGAAGAAACCTTAGAGATTCCCACATGAGGAAGAGATCCTATCCCAGGACGAACAGGAGATACCAGAACTGGTAAAGAAGAATGAGCTTTTACAACTACGTATTTGAATAGAGTTCATTCAGATAGAGCTGAGGGACGAGTGGAGATGAAGTCCTCAGTCAGAAGAAGCAGAAGTGCAGTCCACGACCAGGAGCAGGAGGACAGACGACCCTCCAGGAATCACTCTCACTCAGAGATGCAGGATGGTGTCGGGGGCGTGGTCCACGGCCAAGAGTGGGAGTGTGGGAGATTCACTCTAGATGGGCTTGATCCAGATGAGGTTGGTTTCATCCAGATGGGTGGGGCTTCATCAGGAACACCAACAAGTCTCCCAGAAACTGCAATCTCTCTGTAGTCTATCTGTGTGCTTCTCCCTCCACTCTTATAGGTCACCCTATGTTCCTGTCTCTTCTCCAAGAATGGATTCACTAGAGCCATTTCCATCTTTTTTGATAAATCAACCACCATCTGTCCTTCTACATCCTCTCCTGGATCCCAAACCTGCCCATCACCTTCATTCACCTCGGTTTCCTGCACCAACATGTCCATTGAAATCTGCACCAATGACAACTCTCTCATTTCCAGGGATGCTCATCATCACATCGAGGTCCAACCAGAACTTCTCCTTCTCTTCCAGCTCACATCCTACCTGTAGGGCATACCCACTAACAATGGGCTCCATATAGTTTAAAAGTGGGTCAGCAGTTTCCGTGGTCTGCCCAGGAGTCAGCAGAGCTAGCAGGGTTGCTGTCCAGGCTTCCCTGGCCACTTTTAAACTATGTGGGGCCCAATTGGCCTTGCTGGCTGGGTTGTTCTCCAAAACATTACAGAGGAGCAGAAGTCAGCAGAAAAACACCATCTGCTTCACATAAGCTCAACACCTTCACACAACCACCAAAAACTGAAGTTCATGAGAGGAGGAACTAGTAAAAATAAATACATGAAAATAATAGCAGTTTGTATTGGCAAGAGTCTGGCGATACGATATGTATCTCGATACATGTCCCAAGACTATAGCAGAACAATTTTTCACTTTTTTAAGTGGTGTGATTTAAATTGAATCTACCTGAATTTGAAAGTCTTTAATTGTAATAAAATAGTAATATTAATGTTATTTAATGATCACAGCATTAAGCACAGTGACTGTATCTCATATACAAGTTGCTTTTACCCAGAAATTCATGATGCTTTTGTTTTTGGTAAATTACAAAATATTTGTTTGTAAGAGATCAGTCAATATTGTCTGATTTCCACAACAACATATTTTTCAGAATAAGAAAAATAGAACAAATGTGCCTTAGCTAACAAGTTTCTAAAACATTGCTAAATCTAGCATTTAAACTGTTCACTAACATTAAAGGTGCTTTAAAGGTGAAGGAAAACAAACCAATTCTTTCCAGAAACATTTCAGTGTGATGACAGGATGAATGTGGCTAACTGCTTCATTTACATGACAGTCAGTTCTTCTCAAATGCATATTTCACTGCTAATCTCGACAACATTGTCCTTCTTTCAGAGCGTTGTACACATCACTCTGATCATCAGGTCTCTGAACTAGAATCTATTGAAGTTCACCAGAATTCTGCTCGCTTTGCTGACAGCATTTTGATGGAGGCTCCCTGTATGACCCGCTGCAGCTCCACAGCTTCACTCGTTCTTATCTGAGCAGCTCAGAAGCTCCACGATCCACGTCTTTCTGTGATACTGGCAGCAACGTGGAGCAGAGTTTCAGTTTAGTATCACTTCAGAGTCGAAACAAAGTAGTATATGTCTCATTACAACCAAAACCACGAGGCTGACTGAACATTTAACAGATCTTGTTGTTTTAGCCGCGGTGGAGAGCAGCTTACAGTTTTTCTCAATCGCTTTGGTGCGTTTCTCAGATCAGAATTGAAATTCTCATAACTATTAGTTCAACCTCCACAACACTTAGTCATTTGTGCACATCATAGTAGCAAGATCTCCTCTGAACAGCAAATATTTTGGACATGAATCAGGGCTTTCATACATTCTCTGCTGTTTTTTGACATTTTCATTTGCTTTTGTCATGTCAGTCGAAAATCAATTATACTTATGGATGCTGAATAGTCTTTCTCATAAAACTAATTAGTCTTACTTTCATTGCTTGAGTCATTACACTCAAAATTGTTGAACTAGTTATCAAATGTCAAATATTAGCCATCTGTCAAGCAAATTCTGGACCTTTCTTTATCATTTTTTTCTGAAAATGTCTCCTAAATTGAAACATTTGATCTCAGGTGAATTTCAGCTGTCACTCATATGAGGAGGTGTGTGCAATTTTACAGTAGTTGTTGTAACCAAACAAACAACACTTGTCACTGTCAATTATGGATGAATCCTATGAATCGTCAATGAAGAGGGGTGAGGATGTGGGGAGGAAGGGGAAGGGGAAGAGGGAGAGGGAGAAGAGGCAGATATAGGCGGATTCCTAATGAAATAAGGGCTACAATTGTGGACCATGTTGTCAATCACCATGGAGGAGGCTGGTAAGGGTGCAAACCCAATATTGGAAGAACTACTGTCAGTTCAATAATTCAAACATTCCGTAGGGAAAACAAGTATGCAAACAGTAATTTACTGTACTGTTACATGTGCTGTATATTGTTCACAGCTCTACCAAAAAGGTGATTTTATGTTTAACATCTGCAGTGACTTTACTGCACATTTCAGATGACTGTATAAGTAGGCCATAGTGCCGTCTTGAGCATTTTCAGGTGTCACCAAATATTTTTGCAATGGAAAACACTGAAATGATAAACTGTCATAGTGAAAACATGACAAAGTCATTTGACTATCTTGTTCATAAAGATGGTGTCAAGACTTTTCATTTTGATGGCACTGACATTTTCATTGACATGAATACTTGCTTTTGAGGAATGGATTATCAGTTTTGAGCATGTGACGTGCTTTTGCAGGTTATCCACTAGGTTTTGCAGTTTGCACTAATTGTTTAGAGAAATGCACTAACTGTTGTGCAAATGTTAATAGTGTTCTGAGAAACGCACTAAAGCGACTGAGAAAAACTGTAAAGAGGCTCAGTGCGCTCTGCTGCCAACTAGTGGTTGGAGGTGGAAGTGGAAAACAAAGCAAGACGGAGAAGAACGCTCATTAATACTTAAATAAATATCGGCATGGCAACAGTTTAAATCGATCAAGTGTCACCCAACAAAATATAGCAATATATAATCTAATCATTTTTTTCTTACACCCCTAAAAATAACATTAAGATATAATTAATTTAAGTTAGCAAACTAAAGTCCAGAAAGGCTTTGACTGACCAACAATAAAGACTACAAAACAGAGCGAAGCTTTCACAAAGACCCCAACTTTGACAGTCTCTGCTTACATGAACGTGGATGTTCCAGTCTGCAGCACAATGAGCTTGTTTTCATTGTTTACTGTCCATTTCCAACTATGTTTGGGAAGTCTTTAGTGAAGGCTCTTTAATAAAGTGTTTTAAAATGATTCATGGATAACATGGAAGAGCTGCCATGTTTTTAAAGTGAAATGATAGAGTTCAGGTTTAACATTTTCTATCCAACCTCATTTTTGTATCTGAATCACTGACTGTATCAGAGACCTGTAGCTAGTGAGTCACAGAAAGCAGGTGTGTTTGAGATCACCCAGGCTGCATAGATCACCCGCATTGCAGAGCATGTTGGGTAGTTTTAGGTCAAATGTCATCATCATGAGACTACTGCGAAAAAGGGGCAAGTGCAGCTGGAAATCTGGCACTGCGCTGACTGTGAGCTGTCTCGGTGACTGGAAAAGCAATGCATTGTGGGAAATGGTGTACTGACGGTTCTTGTGGTTAGAACTAAATCTGAGCAGAAATGACTGGTGTTTAATAAAAAAAACTGTGTATTTTGTGAGTTTTTCTGCAAAAAATGAATCCCTGATGATAAGTTAAAGAAGATTTCTATTTATACAAATGGTTGTAGTAACTGAAATCAGCATCATTCATATTACTTTATCATTAGAAATAATTTTACTTCAAACAATCCTTTACTTTTTCTACTGATAATCATGTCTGTTTTGATGCTAAACATCAGACAAATTTGCATTTATGCAACAAAAGGAATTCATAAGTACAGGCATCATCTGGTACGTGTTTTATTTTTTCCTTTAAAATACTAAAATCAACTGAAGGATAACGACAACCCTGCCTTCACTGCAGCTCAGCATCTGCCTTTCCCCCGCCTGCAGCCACCTGGTCATGCTGACGATCCAGGTGAGGCGCTGGTCATCCCAAACACGCTTACTGGTTTACTGCTGGCTCCAACCAAATGAAGTCAATTCAGTCACAATTTTTTTGACAACTCAGGCACTGCCATGTTGGAGCCAGATGTCATATCAGTACGCAGTGATTGCTCAAGTCAGTCTGAGTCATGGTTTCTATGGCAACTACTTTCACCAATCAGAACGGAGCTATTAAAAGGCCACAACCCTTCAGCTTTAAAGCAGGCTACACAAAATCTGTTAATTAAAATGTTGGACATGGCGGCCAGCAGGCTCCACCTATTTCTATTGAGGCATCTGATTGACCAGTTCATTCCTTAAATAACTTGTGATAAAGAAAAAAATATATGAAAAAATAATAGGATTATAAAAATGTGTCAAAAATCAGATCAAGAATGGTTATTCTAACTAATAGAATGACTGAGACATAGCTGTTATTTTATTTACTGAATATGGGATTTTGGCTTCCTCGAGCCAGCAAGTACTTCCTGCTTTGAGTGTCAGGGGGGAAGAAGTCACTCTGTCCAGTTATCATATACAGTCAATAATCTTAAATAAAGTGGAATGGAAAAAAAACAGGTGAAAAGCTTGTAGAAAGATCAGTGTTGTTAACTGTAAATATCTAGTTTTGTATAATCCACAAATATGACAGTCATTTGATAGCATTGATGGCAGTTTGGAGTTCTGTCTAGTGTTAAAGTCATCTGTGGAGTTTAATGTACAAACACACACAAAGACTCCAAGCTTCACCTGATCCACCTGCAGAAGAAAGAACCAAAGTCATCAGGAGGCACAAAGACAGATGAGACAAGGAGAAAAAACACATTGTTCTGTGTGTGACGGGGACTGAACGCAATATCAGCAAAAAGAGGGTTTTCTCTGCACGTGTCTTGTTTCGGGTCAGACTTCAGGGTCAGACCAGTTTCATGACAGTTTGACAAACTGCATTGGGAATGCACATCAACAGATGTTCTCAAAGACTGAACTAGATATCCATTGCTTTGGTAAAAGAATCTTGAAAATATCAACTAATTTCCCTCTTTTTATTGTTTCATTTCTTTTTCTGTTTTGATTTCTTGATTGTTTTGAAATGAATCCTCCTCTTCTCCATCTTTGTAACACACCTGACATGACGAGCCTCAGAATCAGAGACAAGAGTGCCCCCCTGCAAGTGAACGTCATCACCATGACAACAGGGGCCTTCAGCAGAATGGTGCTGATCATGGCAACAGTGGCAAGCAGCCAGCTGACAGCCCGGTTTGACCCCCGAGAGCCAACCAGAGTGATTCAATACTTCTGTCTTTATCGGTGCTGTAAATATAAAGTTCACAGCTTATATGAGACTTGCAGACGCACAAGCAAAAGGGATGGATTCTACCTTCAGCAGAGGGCTTTTCAAAGATTAGAGGTGCGTTTGTGTTAGACCAGTGGTCCCCAACCTTTTTGTCGCTGCCGACCGGTCAACCCACGAAGATTTTACCACGGCCCGGGGGGAGTAGCAATCGTGTGTGCGTTTTTGTTCATATAACGTGTATATTATATTTATGCTGTTATTTATCCCTTCCAGATAAAATGTACAAAATAAATGAAAAAGGAATAGTTATTAATTATTGAGTTTTCAAGTCTTTATATTTTAAGCTTTTTTTTTTTTAAACACATTTGAAGTGAAAAACACTAAACTCTGTAACCACAATCCAAATTACAAAAGTGTGCAAACCAACAATATAAGTCTTTTACTGCACAATAACGTTAAAAAGACAAAAGAGTCTCAGCTTTGAGGATGTAATCTGGTTTCTTAATGATCTGTTCTGTTTTAGAGAAGATTCTGCACAGGCTGGTTGTGGAGCCATAAATATATAGAATATAGAATTATTTCCTGCAGATTCTCTTCCTTCATTCTGTCAAAAGTCAAATGGTTCCAGTTTTCCTTCTTTTCTAATGATCTCATCTTCTTTAAGTTTTGTTTATGTTGATTCTCTCTCTCTCTGTCCTGCGCTTCTGCACGTGCATAGATCTATTTCAACAGTCATCATTACATACAGTACATACATTTACTTCACGTGGGTGTGTTCTGAACCACAGAAGTTTACATTTAAATGTAAGTAATGACTTTTTGTTGTAGCATGACTTTTTAAAGTTTTTAAACCGCTGTTGTTATGTATATTCAAGTGCTGAAAGCTCCATGCTAAAGCTAGCGGAGCGGCGATACTGATGAGGTCATCAAACGAAAGTCATATCCGAAATATGAGACACAATTTTTTCATCATCCTCCATTTGGAGGGAAGGGAGAAGAGAAGAATTCAGACTGGGCCTACAACTAGAACTTAAGTTGAGTTGACCTGTACAGGTCTGTTGACCTCTATAAATAGGGCTTTGACCACGTGTGTACTGCCCCCTAAATGTTGAAACGAGGTATTACAGTTGAATGTTGGTTTTTGTCAAAACATTAAGGTCCCATGTCATCTCTGTAGTCCCACTTCAGGGATCACCAACCCTGTTCCCTGTGAGCTTGAACCATAACCGTGCTTGAGTAGTTGCTCATTAGCTGGAATGAGCCCAGTTTCTGATAGACTTAACACACCTGATCCAGGTGAGCAGCATCTACTAAAGCAGGGTTAGCTGCAAACAAGCTGGGCGGTAGCTCACTTGGAACAAGGTTGGAGACCCCTGTCCCACGTCATGATCTGCAGCTCCAGTGGCAAGGATGAGGGAGCCTTTTCTTTTTTTTTTTTTTTTTTGCTTTATCTTCATGTAATGCAAACTTTAAAGATTGCTTTATATGTGAACTATCTCACAAATCTTTTCTATGTGCGATATAGCAAGTGTGTGAACACTGCTGAGAGTCTGTGAACCCGGGGCTGTCATATAATTTGTTGACCGTGTTACAGTTTTTCTCAATCGCTTTGGTGCGTTTCTCAGATCAGAATTGAAATTCTCATAACTATTAGTTCAACCTCCACAACACTTAGTCATTTGTGCACATCATAGTAGCAAGATCTCCTCTCTCTGAACAAACTGCAAATGATTTTGGACATGAATCAGTTGCTTTCATACATTCTCTGCTGTTTTTTGACATTTTCATTTGCTTTTGTCATGTCAGTCAAAATTAATTATACTTATGCATGCTGAATAGTCTTTCTCAGTAAAACTAATAGTCTTACTTTCATTGCTTGAGTCATTACACTCAAAATTGTTGAACTAGTTATCAAATGTCAAATATTAGCCATCTGTCAAGCAAATTCTGTACCTTTCTTTATCATTTTTTCCTGAAAATGTCTCCTAAATTGAACATTTGATCTCAGGTGAATTTCAGCTGTCACTCATGAGGAGGTGTGTGCAATTTTACAGTAGTTGTAACCAACGACAAACAACTTGTTCACTGTCAATTATGGATGAATCCTATGAATCGTCAATGGAAGAGGGGTGAGGATGTGGGGAGGGAGGAAGGGGAAGAGGGGGAAGGGAAGAGGGGGAAGAGGCAAGATATAGGCGGATTTTCCTAATTGGAACATAAGGGCTAACAATTGTGGACCATGTTGTCAATCACGACCTCACCATGGAGGAGGCTGGTCGAAGGGTGTAACCCAATATTGGAAGAACTACTGTCAGTTCAATAATTCAAACATTCTGTAGGGAAAACAGATATTCAAAAAGAATTTACTGTACTGTTACATGTGCTGTATATTGTTCACAGCTCTACCAAAAGGGTGATTTCATGTTTAACATCTACAGTGACTTTACTGCACATTTCAGATGGCTGTACAAGTAGGCCATAGTGCTGTCTTGAGCATTTTCAGGTGTCACTAAATATTTTTGCAATGGAAAACACTGAAATGATAAACTGTCATAGTGAAAACATGACAAAGTCATTTGACTATCTTGTTCATAAAGATGGTGTCAAGACTTTTCATTTTGATGGCACTGACAGTTTCATTGACATGAATACTTGCTTTTGAGGAATGGATCATCAGTTTTGAGCATGCGACGTGCTTTTGCAGGTTATCCACTAGGTTTTGCAGTTTGCACTAATTGTTTAGAGAAATGCACTAACTGTTGTGCAAATGTTAATAGTGTTCTGAGAAACGCACCAAAGCGACTGAGAAAAACTGTAAATAGGTCCATTTTACAATGGAAATGTTGAAAATACCGGATCAAACTAAACTGCTCAGTGGAAACAAGACTCTAAACCTTATTTTTACTACGTAACATTCCAACAGAAGTTCAGGGAAGACACTCTCAATTCTGCAAGCATGCTAACATTGTGGGCTCAGGGCTTTCCTCTGTTAGTGTGAGCGCTCCGGACACCGCTCCTGAGCAGGTGTCTCCCTCCTGGGCTGGTCCGGGAGTCTGTCTGCAGTCAGAGATCCGCCGCGCTCCGACAGGACCAGACACTCGTATTTGATCAGTATTTGACCCTCATCTAGTCCCTGAAAACACGTATCCAAAGCTGAGTTCCTGATGCAGCAGTGAGCTGTCAGACTGATCTGCTGTCAAATGCATCAGACATTCCTGCTCGCTCCTTCAGTTCTTTATATGAGCCCGCCCACTATCAACGGGATTGGCTAGAAGTTCAAAGTACTGACTTGAATTATGTGTCCAAAGACCAACAGAAACTTAGCACTGAAGTGCAGCTCTGTCTGCAGCAGCTTGTTTCAGTTACGGTAGAACCGAGTAAATTATAACTGTTGGTATTTGGAACCAAACTTAGGTGTCCAACCATAGTTGTTACCAAGTGACAGGTCAGACTTGGTCATCTGTGTGGTATTACCGTGAGCTACTCTAAAGGGTCTTGAAAGCTACTGTGACGGGTTGAAGACCCCTGGAGTAGAGTGTAGCAAGACGACAGAGGTTTAGTTATTTCTGAGGACGTTTTTCTGGTACAAGTACCTCAAACTGAAATCATTGAATTTGTCTTTGCCTTAAAGAACAAGCTCCATCCATCCATCCATCCATCCATCCATCCATCCATCATCCATCATCCATCCATCCATCCATCCATCCATCCATCCATCCATCCATCCATCATCCATCCATCCATCCATCCATCCATCCATCCATCATCCATCCATCCATCCATCCATCCATCCATCCATCCATCCATCCATCATCCATCCGTCCATCCATCCATCCATCCATCATCCATCCATCCATCCATCCATCCGTCCTCCAGGCTCATAGGGTTCCTGGGCTCCTGTAGGCAGGGTTCACCCGGGACATCACAGGTTCACAGATTCAGGGCAAACATACCTGGGGCCACCGTGGAAACTGCGGACAAACCCTATTCGGGCCTACATTTTCTGTCCACTTTTAAACCATATGGGGCCCACTTGACCTTGCTGGCTGGGCTTCAACAAATGCATGAAAGCAAACAAAAACAAAACAGGATATAGTTCATTCCATGAATAAAGAAGGACTTTCTACAGAAGTCTTGCAATTATGAGGAAAATGAGAGCAGCAGGTTGTGTGCGAGTAGCTCCCAGCTTTACCTGCATGCTCCTGTGTTTGAGATGTATTCACAGCTCATTATTTTTAGTAACAAGGCTGGAAGCAAAAGATCCTTTTTGTTTTTGTTGAAAAAAAGGATAAATTATGGTTTTATTCCACCAAAATTCCTGCATTGAAGTAAACATGTGAAACTGACTATATCCGAGGGAGAAATGCAGCAATTACCAGCAAGATCTCCACCCAGGGAGGCTCTCCCTGCGTTCCCTCTTTGAACCAGATGATAAATGGAGCTGTTCCGGTTGCCTTCACAGATATGTAAATAAACAATTAGAATCTGGAATGCATGAGGAAAACCTCCCTGTGCTGATGTGTTATTCATCACAGCCCTGGCCTCCTTCTTTAGTTTTCACATCTGTTTTATCAGCACTTCTCTGCCTAGAGTATGGTCACTTCAGTGTCATTGCAGAGCTCACAGTACTTCCTCAGTGATGCCGTCTTTCCTCCCCTCACTATTGGGAATGGAAAAACAGCAATCTGATCCTGTCATTGGAGATGTTCTCCAGACAAGAGGTTCCTCCCAGGTGGAGGAAAGAGCTCGTGTGATGAGAATGGAATCACCTGGAATTCACATGACATGTTTTATAGAAGGAAGACACTCCAGCTTTCTCAATACAGTGTCATCCTGAGGTTCTGAAGAGTATACATGATGACAAAGACCATATGATGGTCAGGATTAGATCTCAGTTCTTCTGGCCACACATGGCTGCAGGAGTGGAAACCAACATTGAAATTCATCATCTCTTTGTCTGATGAAAAGCTCTGTCTGAACGAACTGAAGGTTGACTCGCCCTGGGGTCATTTCAGAGTTGGAGGACACTTGGGCTTCAAATGTTAAAAAACTTTCACTTTTCTGAATTCCTGCTACATATGCATCAATAATAAAGAATAAATAAACTATTAAAGGCTTGATTAGCTTGCAGGTCAATTGTCCTATTTTATCACATCATATATTTGATGATTACAAGCTTTAGTGGAAACCTGTTACCAATGTCTGCAGGTAAGCAGGGCTGAAAATCTGTGTCTATTTGTTACTGATGACCAAGTGGACCAATGTACTGATGTCAAACAAATATTATTATGGCCCGCAGCAGCAGTCTACTGACTGCAAGGACCATATTGTTTTTGCTTAGAGTGAAAAAACGTAAAATTTCTGCGCCTTTGAACGAAAATTACACCCCCGCCACATGAACGAAAAGTACCTCAAAATCGCACCACACGTAGGGAAAATTGAAAATGAATTTTTGGCATAGTGCGCGTTACCCCGCCCAAAACGATGACATCACGACGAGCGTTCCCGCAAAAAAAATGAATGGCCGATTTTCGCTTATGGACGACAAAAACAATATTTCGGAAAACGCAAAAAACGGCCAATGACAGGTGTTGGGGATAAACCCAAGAACATTTGAAATCATTATGGGATGGCCAGACGACCCACGCCTTGGCGGCAATGTGGCGTTGAAAACTGAAAAATGGCGTTTTTCACGGTTTTTATCAATATGGGAAAACGACACTTTAGTTTGTCCGATTTTCGCGAAACTTCACAAGCATGTCCATGGCCGGAGACTACAAACACCCAAGAAGTTTGATTGACCTTTGACCTTGGGAAGTTGCCGCCATCTTGACATTAACGAAAAAAGCATGTTTGCTACGAGCTACGAAAAGAAATACCTCCTAGGGGGTTTTATCAACTGTTATGTGACTTAGTTGGGCATTAATGGGAGCCTACTGGGGGAAAAATGTTGCAATTAGAAGTTGTAGAATATGAAATGGCGTGCATGTTGCGAGGTCGCGACGGACACGGTTTTAGCTAGGTCGGACATATTTTACCCGATTTGCGTAAAAGTGGTATTCGCGCGTCCGGAGGCCCAAGCTGAACGAAATGACATAACTTACGAAACCGAAATGCGTACAGTGCGCCTCTGGTACGCAAAAAAACGTTGCAAAAAAAAGTGCTGACTCAGCAATTTCAATTTTTTACTTCGCATTTTGCAAACGAAACCAACATAACTTTGTTGGATGTAACCATGGCTATTTTTTACATTACTGTGGGATGGTTCCACGACCTACCGTTTGGCGGCCATTTTGTTTCGAAATCTGAAAATTTGGGATTTCGCAAAGGTGAAACGAACCTTTAGTTTGTCCGATTGTCATGAAATTTGACCCACATGTCTCTAGCATGAGCCTTCAACAACCCCTAAAGTTTCGTTGACCTTTGACCTTGGGAAGTTGTTACAGTTTTTCTCAATCGCTTTGGTGCGTTTCTCAGAACACTATTAACATTTGCACAACAGTTAGTGCATTTCTCTAAACAATTAGTGCAAACTGCAAAACCTAGTGGATAACCTGCAAAAGCACGTCGCATGCTCAAAACTGATGATCCATTCCTCAAAAGCAAGTATTCATGTCAATGAAACTGTCAGTGCCATCAAAATGAAAAGTCTTGACGCCATCTTTATGAACAAGATAGTCAAATGACTTTGTCATGTTTTCACTATGACAGTTTATAATTTCAGTGTTTTCCATTGCAACAATATTTGGTGACACCTGAAAATGTTCAAGACAGCACTATGGCCTACTTATACAGCCATCTGAAATGTGCAGTAAAGTCACTATAGATGTTAAACATGAAATCACTCTTTTGGTAGAACTGTGAACAATATACAGTACATGTAACAGTACAGTAAATTACTGTTGGCATACCTGTTTTCCCTACAGAATATTTGAATTATTGAACTGACAGTAGTTCTTCCAATATTGGGTTGCACCCTTCGACCAGCCTCCTCCATGGTGAGGCCGTGATTGACAACATGGTCCACAATTGTAGCCCTTATTTCATTAGGAATCCGCCTATATCTGCCTCTTCTCCCTCTTCCCCTTCCCTTTCCTCCCCACATCCTCACCTCTCTTCCATTGACGATTCATAGGATTCATCCATAATTGACAGTGAACAAGTTGTTTGTTGTTGGTTACAACTACTGTAAAATTGCACACACCTCCTCATGAGTGACAGCTGAAATTCACCTGAGATCAAATGTTCAATGTAGGAGACATTTCCAGGAAAAAATGATAAAGAAAGGTCCATAATTTGCTTGACAGATGGCTAATATTTGACATTTGATAACTAGTTCAACATTTTTGAGTGTAATGACTCAAGCAATGAAAGTAAGACTATTAGTTTTATTGAGAACGACTATTCAGCATCCATAAGTAGAATTAATTTTGACTGAAATGACAAAAGCAAATGAAAATGTTGAAAAACAGCAGAGAATGTATGAAATCAACTGATTCATGTCCAAAATCATTTGCAGTTTGTTCAGAGAGAGCAGAAATTGCTACTATGATGAGCAGAAATGACTAAGTGTTGTGGAGGTTGAACTAATAGTTATGAGAACTTCAATTCTGATCTGAGAAACGCACCAAAGCCACTGAGAAAAACCGTAATCTTTGCCAAATGTTAGTTAATTGAATGGTCAATATCTATATAACGGTCTAATGAAAAAAGCCAGAAATGTTTGTTTAGGTACTCGCGCTGCCAGGTTAACTCACCACACCGTCTCGTCGTTTTGCAATACTACAGCATCTCACGCCTCCACCCATAATTTCTCAGGGCACGGCCAATCAACTCAGAAATGTCTCATCAATTTAAATCAACAGGATCTAAACTATTGAAAAATGCGCAAAATGTTGGTTTATTGTGCTAACTCTACAAAAAAACTAGCAAATTTCACTGACACATCTGCGGCATGTACTAAAGCAAATGAAATCTGATGAAAGCAATGAGAAAACATTCTGCTGTGAACAAGTACAAGTGTGTTTGGCCAAACAATCTTTGAATCAGGGAAATTTCATTTCTGTTTCAGAAAATGAGCCAGACCTATGGATGGTAACACTGACAGCCTCCATAGTGACAACATATAGGGAGTTAATGTAGACGTTTAAAAATATGAAGAAACAAAGCAAACACCCTCCACGCTGCCAGTCTGTCATTTAATGTGTTTGTCATAATGAATGTATGCTTTCTATAACTGTTTTGGGATAAAGTTAAAAAAATAAAAAGTAAATTTTCCCCAAACGGGGATCAACCCTCTGAGCTTCTGACTGTGAAGGACCCAGATCATGCCGCTACGCCTCCAAGTGGCAAAATGTAGAACAGCACAATTAGTTTAATTCACAGTTTGTCCCTTTTTCTTTGGTTCATTTATTGAAACAGAATTTTTTTTTTTTTTTTAAATAAAAGATCATTTAGCTAAACACACTTACACTTTTCCAAAACAGTTCAGATCTCTAGTAAAACCAAGTTTCTTCACACACACTTCAGCAGCTCATTCTTTTCCCAAGTAAAGAGTCAGAGCTGTAATAACATGGATTCTTCTCAGGTGATTTTGCTCACTCTCATTCATTTATTTCTCTTGTCAAAACAACCTGGATTTTCCAGCAAAAAAACCGTGGATCACCTACAGACGTTCACATTTCCTCCAAAACTCTTGACTCTTGGGTCAAAATGAAGTTTTTTTCTCACATGGATGGTCAGAACCCTCAAAAAGCATCGACTCTTTGTCAGAGTGTGAGCTCTGCAGGTCAAACCGCTCAGACGTTTTGTCACAATAGAAGTCGAGGTAACGACACGTAGCAAGCATAAAAGATTTCAAAGTAGCTATCAAAGTTGAACATCACACACATGTACACATTAAACATTGAAACTTTTTCATTTACAGTACAAAAAGGGCATATACTTCTCTGTAAGTCCAATGTAAAACCTAACCCCTCCCAAAAGAACCAAAGCAGCCTACAGATCAAACAACTGGACAAATGGTATTCTAATGTTAGGTTCGCTGGTCACTGTTGGTCTCCTCCCTCTCAGGAAGATCATCTTGATGCTCCTGGCCATCCAGAGGCTCTTCTCTGTTTGGCCAAAGATTTTCATCCACATCGCAGCAGAAGAAGAAACAACGAGAACGTCTCATCCATCCCTACACTGATCTCCAGTAACGTCCTCACATGCAGCATCCACTGCATGCAGCAGGGATCTCTGATCTGGAGCCTGATCTGATCCTGATGTTCATAGACTCGCCACCTCCAAGCTGAAGAAAACTCCTCAATGGGATTCAGAAAAGGAGAATAAGGTGGGAGTAAGAGCATTAACATTCTGAGTTCTGTGGTAAACCACATGCTCTGATTAGTGGGCCCAGATGAAAGTAGACATTGTCCCACACACTTAGACATCGGGGTAGTGGAGGCTTGTTGAGACCCCTTTCTGAGACCAGGACAGAATGTAGACGGTCCAAAAAAGTGAGAAGTTTGTGAGTATTGTATGGCCCTATGCTGGGTATGTGTGTGGTAAACCATCTTCAGAAATGGCTGCACACATTGTGATGTTGGCCTTGAACATCCACTGAGACTCGCTTGCCAATGATGTTTTGCCAGGTTGCCAGGTTGAACCCAGCTTTGTCAACAAACACCAGGATATGGGGTGTCTCATTACCCTCCAGAGATAGATAAAAGCAGAAAAGAATGTGCTTGAAAAGTCATACCCCGTATTTCATCTGGGACAGCACACAAAGCAAAATCAGAAATGTTAATTTGACTCCCATAGAGTTCATTTTAACACTTTGCAAGTGTTTCTATAATTCTCACCAGCCCAGTGTTAAAATGACACTATAGAAAGTAACTTTATTAACTCTGTAAGTGTTACATAACTGAAAGTCTCAGTGTTGTGTTTTGACACCTTGACAGTGTTTTTTGACATTAAATTGTGTAAAAAATTAACTCCTTCTTTGAGTTGAATTTCCATCATAATTTTTCTTGATCACTAAAATATAATTGACCTTGTTGTCAGTTTATGTTCAATAGTGATCTAATCCACAACATTACACATATTTGTGTTTTTTTAATTATGTTTTTCTTACTATTTACTTAATGTAACCATCCAACAGATTTGTCACTCATAGAGGACATCACATCACACACCCTCTAGATGATTTAGAGAAGTAATGTTCAGAATTTCACTCATCATTACTGTCCATTTCCATCAAACACAAACAACCTCAAACAGCATGAATATGACTTCTGCTCACAGCTCCCTCACTTATGGTGAGCGATGTAACACTTCCCATGAGATTTAGGAGCTGAAGGCGGGGCTAACCCCCAGGTTGCCACAATACAAATATCATCAGCAGTTGAAGTGAGCCTTTATTTGATCATACAGAAGACACGTAGAAGCAGCTCCACGTTCATCTTTTCTTCTTATCCACAGCTGGGTTGAAGGTTCAGCGGTCTGAGACAAAGTGTTAAAATATGCTACAATGTGAAAGAAATAATTTAACATTTAGCAGGCTTTTTAACTCTTTATGAAGAGTAACAAATCATCAAAGCACCTTAACATGTTGGCTACAAGGTAACCTTGACCAGAGTTCCATCAAAGAGAGAGGTACAATATAAATTGTGTCATCTTTACTGCTCACACAGACACAGAACTGATGATGAGAAGAACATCCTCCTCCACTGCTGGGTCAGTCATCAAAAATATGAGCTTCAGCTCCTTCTGGAAGTCCAGACTTGTTTTTACTAGAACAAACACTGGCAGGAAAAAATGGAATGTACAAAAAGTAAAATACAGTTATAATTAAAGCCGCAAGCGGCGTTGGATGGCCCGCAGTCGCTACCCGGCCCCCGTTCTCCCTCGCTGCCCGCCCTCTCCCTCGCTGCAGCCACCGCCGCCGCACGCACGCCGCCGCCGCACGCACGCCGCCGCACGCACGCACGCACGCGCTGCCGCATGCACGCGCCTCCGCACGGGCCGCAGCCGCCCTTGGTGGTGACCTTTGACCCCGAACTCACGTGCTTAGCACTCACTGTGGAACCCTAAGTCCCTCCCTATGCTTTCTGTATAGCTGGTCTGAGATGAATGTGAGAAATTGATGAAAAAAGCACTTTTTTCAAAATGGCGGCTTTTCTGTTGGTTTTATCTCCATAGCAACCATTTTATGTTTTGTTCGTCTGAGGTCACCGAGCAGTTTGACGTCAAGATCATAAGGATCGGAAAAAGTACCCTTTGGATTACCTTAGCAACGGGGGGTTATTCGATAACCGCGCCCACATTCCTTATATGGTCATATTCTATGGTATTATGCCTGTTACGGCTTAAGTCTGGGATCAACATATTAAAGTCCCATAGGAATGCATTGAAATATGAGCCTGTACTAAGACTACGCCACTTTTGCGAGCTCGCCACGCCCACGCCGTTCAAAATCTATAGCTTGTGGTACCATTTTACCTTTTCCAATGACTTCCCATTGATGCCAACGGCGTTAGGAAACGATTGAAAAAAGTCCCTGCTAGTGATATGTGATTGAAGCTAATGCTAATGCTAGTTTTTTTGCAAATTCACGATGTTACAGTTTTTCTCAATCGCTTTGGTGCGTTTCTCAGATCAGAATTGAAATTCTCAAAACTATTAGTTCAACCTCCACAACACTTAGTCATTTGTGCACATCATAGTAGCAAGATCTCCTCTCTCTGAACAAACTGCAAATGATTTTGGACATGAATCAGTTGCTTTCATATATTCTCTGCTGTTTTTTGACATTTTCATTTGCCTTTGTCATGTCAGTCAAAATCAATTATACTTATGGATGCTGAATAGTCTTTCTCAGTAAAACTAATAGTCTTACTTTCATTGCTTGAGTCATTACACTCAAAATTGTTGAACTAGTTATCAAATGTCAAATATTAGCCATCTGTCAAGCAAATTCTGGACCTTTCTTTATCATTTTTTCCTGAAAATGTCTCCTAAATTGAACATTTGATCTCAGGTGAATTTCAGCTGTCACTCATGAGGAGGTGTGTGCAATTTTACAGTAGTTGTAACCAACGACAAACAACTTGTTCACTGTCAATTATGGATGAATCCTATGAATCATCAATGGAAGAGGGGTGAGGATGTGGGGAGGAAAGGGAAGGGGAAGAGGGAGAGGGAGAAGAGGCAGATATAGGTGGATTCCTAATGAAATAAAGGCTACAATTGTGGACCATGTTGTCAATCACGGCCTCACCATGGAGGAGGCTGGTCAAAGGGTGCAACCCAATATTGGAAGAACTACTGTCAGTTCAATAATTCAAACATTCTGTAGGGAAAACAGGTATGCAAACAGTAATTTACTGTACTGTTACATGTGCTGTATATTGTTCACAGCTCTACCAAAAGGGTGATTTTACAGTTTTTCTCAGTCGCTTTGGTGCGTTTCTCAGAACACTATTAACATTTGCACAACAGTTAGTGCATTTCTCTAAACAATTAGTGCAAACTGCAAAACCTAGTGGATAACCTGCAAAAGCACGTCGCATGCTCAAAACTGATAATCCATTCCTCAAAAGCAAGTATTCATGTCAATGAAACTGTCAGTGCCATCAAAATGAAAAGTCTTGACACCATCTTTATGAACAAGATAGTCAAATGACTTTGTCACGTTTTCACTATGACAGTTTATCATTTCAGTGTTTTCCATTGCAACAATATTTGGTGACACCTGAAAATGTTCAAGACAGCACTATGGCCTACTTGTACAGCCATCTGAAATGTGCAGTAAAGTCACTGTAGATGTTAAACATGAAATCACCCTTTTGGTAGAACTGTGAACAATATACAGTACATGTAACAGTACAGTAAATTACTGTTGGCATACCTGTTTTCCCTACAGAATGTTTGAATTATTGAACTGACAGTAGTTCTTCCAATATTGGGTTACACCCTTCGACCAGCCTCCTCCATGATGAGGCCGTGATTGACAACATGGTCCACAACTGTAGCCCTTATTTCATTAGGAATCCGCCTATATCTGCCTCTTCTCCCTCTTCCCCTTCCCTTTCCTCCCCACATCCTCACCCCTCTTCCATTGACGATTCATAGGATTCATCCATAATTGACAGTGAACAAGTTGTCTGTCGTTGGTTACAACTACTGTAAAATTGCACACACCTCCTCATGAGTCACAGCTGAAATTCACCTGAGATCAAATGTTCAATTTAGGAGACATTTTCAGGAAAAAATGATAAAGAAAGGTCCAGAATTTGCTTGACAGATGGCTAATATTTGACATTTGATAACTAGTTCAACAATTTTGAGTGTAATGACTCAAGCAATGAAAGTAAGACTATTAGTTTTATTGAGAACGACTATTCAGCATCCATAAGTATAATTAATTTTGACTGACATGACAAAAGCAAATGAAAATGTCAAAAAACAGCAGAGAATGTATGAAAGCAACTGATTCATGTCCAAAATCATTTGCAGTTTGTTCAGAGAGAGGAGATCTTGCTACTATGATGAGCAGAAATGACTAAGTGTTTTGGAGGTTGAACTAATAGTTTTGAGAATTTCAATTCTGATCTGAGAAACGCACCAAAGCGATTGAGAAAAACTGTAAGTTTTACATCTACAGTGACTTTACTGCACATTTCAGATGGCTGTATAAGTAGGCCATAGTGCTGTCTTGAACATTTTCAGGTGTCACCAAATATTTTTGCAATGGAAAACACTGAAACTATAAACTGTCATAGTGAAAACATGACAAAGTCATTTGACTATCTTGTTCATAAAGATGGCGTCAAGACTTTTCATTTTGATGGCACTGACAGTTTCATTGACATGAATACTTGCTTTTGAGGAACGGATAATCAGTTTTGAGCATGTGACGTGCTTTTGCAGGTTATCCACTAGGTTTTGCAGTTTGCACTAATTGTTTAGAGAAATGCACTAACTGTTGTGCAAATGTTAATAGTGTTCTGAGAAACGCACCAAAGCGATTGAGAAAAACTGTATATTGATTATGTTTTTGTTTTGTTGGACCGGACAATAAAGAACAAGGAGAGGTGGTGGTGGGGGGGGTTAAAAGGGGGGGTTTAGAAAAAAAATAAGATGGCAACAGAGGGAAGCAACATCAGAACACTTGGTTCACTAAATGCAGGACTTCTTGTAGTTCCTAGAATCTCTAAAAGTCCAGTTGGAGGTAGAACCTTCATCCACCAAGCCCCTGTTCTCTGGGTCGTCTGTCCTCCTGCTCCTGGCCGTGGACTGCACTTCTGCTTCGTCTGACTGAGGACTTCATCACCACTCGTCCCTCAGCTCTATCTGCAGCTCTATCTGAATGAACTCTATTCTAATACGTAGTTGTAGAAGCTAATTTTCCCTTACCAGTTCTGGTATCGCCTGTTCGTCCTGGGATGGGATCTCTCCCTCATGTGGGAATCCATAAGGTTTCTTCGTTTTTCCTGATTCAGGTTTTTCAGGAGTTTTTCCTTACCGAGAGGGAGGGTCTAAGAGCAAGGATATCCAGTTTATTTAGTCTATTTAGTCTTTGGCTATTTTTTCATATTTTATGACTAACTTCTGCATCTGTAAAATTACCTGGATGAAGCTCAATGAGGGAAAACTTCTTTGTGATTTGGGATATAGAAATAAAATTTAATTGAATTGAACAAGTTTAGCTCTTAATGATAATTCCTAAAAGCTCTCTGGATTTTTGTTTTTCTTCTCAGAATAAATACCTCAATGAGCTTCTGTGTTACAGGGACAGAGCAGACATCATGGGAACCTGCTAACATGTACTGTTGGGGGGTCTTTGTGGAGCCAAGGAGGACCTTGTTGCCATGGTAACTCTTGATCCACATCAGAGGGGGATCATGCATGAAGTATGAGAGGAAAAAATGCAGAAGCTTCAGCGGAGATGTTTCAGTTAAAATAAAGAAAATGTAGAAAAAAGAAAAAAAGCAGGCGTCTGTGCACATTACCTGAGCAGTATTGGGGGGGGGGGGGGGGGCACAGGAGCAGAAAACAAAGAGCACGAAGGGAGGACAGTCTGCAAGCATCGGTGACACCAGAGGTGATGAACGGGTGCAGCTTCTCCATCACTCACCTCCACAGCAGCCTGCAGCCGGGATGAAGCTCTGTCCTCTGCATTCTCCAGCAGAAGACCTAATTGCAAAGTGGGACATAATATAGGACACCCAGAAAAAAATGCCTAAAATGGGAACAGGAGGCACGAGCAGCGATGCAGTGAAGTCCTGCAGCATCCAGTCAACACAAGCACCCAGCTGAGGATGAACATGAACGAGGTACTATAGGTGCAGAAATCAACTGTCCACTTTATACAGAAGTGATAGCAAGGCCTAAATCTGACTGTAAACATGTCAAAGATAATCATTCCACCGACTGATTTGCTGAAAAAGCCCTGCAAGAATTAGAAAACGGAGCGCAGCACCAATTAATTCATTTTTTTGCTTTTAAACTTGCGTGTAATTAAAACTCTCAATATGTTTCTATCCCCAAAGTTTCCCAAAATCCCACTAAAACACAGACATTTACCACACACTCAGGAACTTTCATTCAGAAAAACTTTAGCGTTCTCCTTCCTGATCCCATCAGGCAACTGTTCCCAGGTCAGCCAGCAAAAATAAAGTGAACATTTACGTAAGACTAACTAGACGTCTTGTTTACATTTAAGTCCCACCCCAACTATATTTTTATCGATTGTCAAGGTGTTCTCAGTGGTTTTTAATTATGATGATGCCGTTCTTAAACTCTCCCTCTGATGAAAATCCTGTTTTTAGAGTTTTTCTCATGTCTGTGTGTCATTTATCTTCTAAAAGAGAACAAATGTAATCAGAAATCATTTAGTTTTGATTTCTCCTTTTAAATCAACCAAACAGTCTTGGACACACTCTGTTTTTCATCAATCATCTCCTTTCTGCTGCACATGCACTAAACCCTCATCTGGTCCGGCTAGCGTGTCTAGTTCAGCTTCTGGAGAAGAAAAGACGCTACCTTCACATTGACTGCAGTCACATCAGCCGCCGTTCACATTTCTGTGCTCCAGTCAGCCGTCACTGGATTTTTGGTGTGAGTTTCATCCACGGAGCTTCTTTTTTTTTCACAATCTGTTTATTGAATTTTTCACAGAATAAGAGACCGTAAGACAATCATGGCACATACACACAAAGAAGAAACATAAATAAATTAAAAAGACGGTGGCAACAATCAAAATAAAAATGTATAACTGTAGACAATGACGTAAAAAAAAAAAAAAGTGTTACGGAGTGTTGTTGCCGCTATGGAATCAATCTCATCATCCGATCAATACAACTGATTTTTTAGTCTTCGGTAAGTGGAGACTTCAGTTCTGCGACATACACAAAGAAAGGTTCCCACTTCCTGTGGAAGTCTTCGATTGAGCCCCTCAAACAGCTTCTGATTCTTTCGAGTCCTTGATCCAGAGTGCGTGAGACGGGGCATGTGGAGACTTCCATCTCAACAGAATAAGGCGCCTTGCCAACAGGGTAACAAAACCAATACCCTCTGCCTCTGAGGAGGAAGATGGGACTGTAGATGGAGGTGCACCAAACATAGCAGTAAGAGGGTTGGGCTCTATCGTCCTTCCTATGATCCGAGAAATAGACGCAAATAAATCTTTCCAAAAGCGATATAAGCTTGGACAAGACCAAAACATATGAACAGGATTTGCCGGCGCTAGGTGGCATCTGTCACAGGTAGGGTCTCCACGGAGCTTCTTGATGTGACCACGGAAATGTGAACGGCGGCTCATTTGACCACACTTGGAAAGGCTTGGAAATGAATGAAAGACACAGAGCTATCATAATCAGAAGAGGGTTGGGGGGTGGTTGCGGTCTCCGCCCCTTTTTAAAGTGAAAGATGTTCAAATCTGAGTTCTTCATTAATATTTAGAGAACATTCACATTAGAGACGTCACGTTTCCACCAGCAGAAACCAAAATGACATGTCCATTCATAGAGGATCATGTAGAGAGGAGGCTGGATTAATCCAGAGGAAATGTTATTTATGTCGGGAGAGGATTTGAGGACACGAGTCGATTGATGCAGTTTCTACGATTCAGTTTTATTTGAGTGATATTATAAATAGTACGTTTTTCGAGGGACTCGCCATTAATAATTCAGAGTTTTATTTTCCTCATTTTAAACCTTAATCAAAGGAAATCATTAAATTTCAAACACTGGGAAGGCATTTCAACTCGTCTACCTGGACAGTGTCTAATAAATGTTAGATCATTTGTCAGCAACACTGCTTCCCCCTGCGGAGACCTGAGTTCAAACCCTAAAATGGGAAAGTGTTTTGTTAAAAAAAAAAAAAATCTTTTCAGCGAATATTTTTTAAGTATTCAGATTTCAAATTAAATAAATGATTATTTTTAACATATCCCAGGCAGCTACAGTGTTCCTTTTTATAGCGTGTGGTGATATCCGTGTGTGTATGTGGTGGTGGGGGTGGGGGTTAAGGAAAACGATCATTCATTCGATTACGGAGATGACTGGTTAAATTATTGACAGATCAAGAACCATTCCTTACTTAACGAGTGACAAAATAACCTTTCTGATATTATTTATTCATGATTTAAAATGTGATAAAGTTCATAGTGTCTGTTTTATTCATAACTGTTTTAATTATTTTTCATCAGACACATGATTGTTTCATACCTGACGTGTTTCGACAGAGACCTTCTGTCTTCATCAGAGTCGTCACCAGGTGGTGGAGTGTGACGTGTAGAAAACAGCTGATTGTCTCTGAGGCGGAGTCACCTGTCAAAGTCTGACAGGTGACTCGGCCCCCCGCTGTCCGGCTCGCTGCTGGAAGATGTTGCTCCAAGTATGGGAGAGCAGGAAGGCCCCCTCCTCCCTGTTCATGGCGGTCTGGGTTCGCTCTCTGATCTCCACGGCCTCCATGATCCATCTTTGATGTCTGTTTTCTTCAGGTTGGATGACTTTGGCCTTTTCCCAGTCCATGATGTGGTTTTCTTGTTTACAGTGGTCCATTATTGCAGATTTCATGTTTTCTTGCGATGCCTGTTGTCGTGCTGCTCTTGGTAGTGTCTTTTCTGTTTCCTTTTCGCATTCCTTCCTGTGTTCCATTTTTCTTGTGATGAATCCCATTTGGAGACCCGGAGGCAGGGAGCCTTGATTCATCAAAAGACGAGCATCAACCTGCTGCGGGTCGGGTTCCAATACCGCTGCGGGTAGGGTCCCGGGACTACTAGGGGCTTGATACTGCCCCACGGTGCTGGCATGCGCCGTGTCCCTTTAGCTGGTGATTGGGAGCCTTAATTCAAGTAGATCCGCCAGCTCCTCACATTTTGACAAGAAGGGTACCCCCAAAGCTTCAAGTTTTGACGAGGAGGGACCTTTGACCATGCCTGTGTAACTCCACCTACCGGTATCCTAGGTAGGAGGCTACTTATTCTCAAAGAATGAATCTAGTCCTGAAGTTCGTATAGGAGGAATGCTTTATGTAATACTAACTTAGTACACCCTTCCAACCCACAATGACACACACGACAAAATTGTAAATGTAAAAAAAAAGATCTGTATTAAAATTAAAATCATCATCAGATACATGTCAGAAATAAAGGAAACCCAAAATCTCAAAACAAATTGTAAGATAAATTTCACTTTTCACTTAAACTTCACTTTCAGTGTGGAAAAACACAATAGGCACATTTCTGTATAATAATCACATAAAAACAATAACAGATTCCAAATCAACCCTTAAAGACTCTATGTTGGATCCAACACTCTAAATTGTAATAAATGTCCAAAAAAAAAAAAAGTCTTTAAACTCTGAGATCTCAGGAGGAAAAAAATATTTTTCTTAAAAAAATATGGGGGAAAAAAAAACTCCAATGGCGGAGGAAAAAAATGCACAATTGAAAGAAGAATGGAAAAGTTACTTGGGAAATCCTGGGAATGGGAAATCCTGTTTAACCTCCTTCCGATTGGGAGCAGCGCGTCCAGGAATAACAGGTGAGGCCACAGCAACAGCGTGGATTCTGCTTTGATCCTCCAGAGCACGGCCCGCTTTCTGAAGGGGTGGGAAAAAACCAGCCTGTACACACGTGCGAGGCCGTTAGCTGACTCGAGCTATCCTGCTAACAATCATTCTGAAATAATATCTGACACACTCATACTTTTCAAAATTAATAAAACAATCCGCTTTCTTAACAATATTTCCATTAAATTAAATAAAACAAATATTACAGAAACATCTATTTTCTGCGGCTCCACAAGCCAGCATTTTAGCTTGTTCGAGTGCTAAGCCCATTAAAGCATCAAAACTAGCTTGCCACTCACCACGGTATCTTCAAAACCTGACGTTTTGGAAATCCTGAAGGAATCTAAAGGTGTTCGGAACAGGTGCCGAATTGTGTACAGCAGTGTCTCTTCATTTAAAATCACGTCTTCTCAGGTGTCGTCTCGCTTCGTCTTGTCGTCTCACCGTGTTGTGTTCGGATCGGTTCGGATAAGAATGTGAGGAAAAGACGTTCCTCTCACCAGAAGGTTTATAGCGTCTCTCAGAATCGATCTCCCCCTGGTGTTGAACCACCAGTACTGAAGAGTTAAAGCAAAAAAAAAAAGATTCTTCTCTCTGGGAGGTTTAAGAGCATCTCTCAATAACCTATCGCCCCCTAGTGTTGAAACACCAGTACTGACAACTTAAAACAGTCCAAGAAGTTATGAGAGCACTTCAAAAATTAATCGGGGTTACACCTGGATAAGTGTCGAGTGCTGAACAGATCATGAGGGTGAAGCTGTTTGTGGGCAGCTCACCTGCAGAATGCTCTCCTGGTGCCCCACTTCTCTGCTGCACCTTTCTTCCATCTCTGAAGCATATTTCTCTCTAGTCCCCCTCTGCTCCCCCAGTCCTAATGCAGTACTGCTGAATGAAGGCATGCGTGTAGCTGAGGGGCTGTTGCACCTGCACTCAGATCCTTCTTCAGAGTGGAGGTCCTGCAGATTCAGACAGTTCTGTCTGAACCGGCACATCTCTACTTTTCAAACCTTCTTTTTTAGGGCCAAAGATTGCTTTCAGCACGTGTAGACTTTACACAGCAGAGAGGAATCTTTAACAAACTAATGTTTCATTTGTTAACACGATCACGTCATTCCAGTAGATTCTCAAGGAGAAAAGCGCAGTTTTTCCCATACCCCCCAGCTCCAGGACAGCACTGTAACAGAAGCCCAGTTTGCCCTCTTGTGGCTTCCAGAACACATGACAGGAGAGTTGGACATCAGTTAGAGAAGTTGTGTCCAAGAAAACACACAAGAGAGCATCACCAACACAAAACTAAGACTAAACTAAGAGCAAATCGTGAAGCTAGAGGATGAAACCAGGAACCACGAATGGAAAAGTTTTTACTTTTCCACGTTCAAAAAAGGGGAAGTATTGTTTAAAAATCTGTTATGGTTTTGTGGGAAAGGTTGCTGAAACTTCATTAATGGATTTAGACCAGGAAAACAAAGATTTTCATGCTGTTTAACAATTTGATGTGAATAAAAGGAAAACTTACAAATTTCATCAGAAAAATGTTCTATATTTGATGAATGTCCTGCTGAACTGCATTTTCATTATCTTTTAGATTGTTCAGAAATCTAAATAGAAAGTTGAACAATCCCTCAACATTTGAAGTGTCTTTGAAAATATCCACCTTTCATTTGAGCAGATAATATTCCAACAGGTTCTATTTTGGCTGATGTCATTCACACGTATTTTGAGTGCGATCAGCACAAAAACTGATGGAAATTCACGTTGGCAAGTGCAGGAAAGATCCACATTGATGCATGTTGGCTGTACATGTTTTAATGCACCCAAGATTAAATGTAGTTGTTTGAGGTATTTTAAAGGGGTGATTGTAAAAATAGAAATGCTTTAAAAAAGATTTAATGATTTCAAATGATTTTGATCCTTGTAACAAGTCAGATGGATCCCTATGCAGTCTTTTATTTAAGGAGCGTGGATAATATGTGGTGAACTTGGCAGAGATCAGGAACGGCAACGGGTTTGTCAGAGGCTGAGGCAGATCGGTGGTCAAAGACAGGCTGGGGCAGGAACAGGACAGAATGAGGTAACTCAAAACCACAACAGTTTTTAGTTTCTTTATTGTCAGATCCAATGAAATTGTCCGACTTTCTGTGGTACACAGCGCATAAAAATCTGAGTCTAAAATGTGTTAGCTCCATACCTTTAGCTTTTAAAAAGATTTTTATTTAGCCAGAGAGTCACAATGGAAGGGTAGAAGAGCCACATGTGGCTCGACCTCTGATCTAAGGGTTTAGAATTTTTTCAACAAGAAAATAGCAGTAACAGTGCAAGATACTGTTGAGATTCTGAAAAGGGTCAATTATCTTTTCCTGTTTACCTGTCCCATCAACTGAGCTTTTGCACAGGAAATCTGTTGAGATTTAACAAAAGGATCATAGAGTTAGACTAAATGAAGAGAATATCTTAATGCTGGTGATTTGAATGTCCCTCTACCATCAGCCGTCTGAAGTCCATCACCTGATGAAACAATCGGTTTGCAGAACCGAAGAATTTCTGCACAAACTTGTCGTCCTCATTGAGGTCTTGACCTGAATCTAGCTTGTTGTCGTGACTGGTAAATGTTTACATCAGATGGCATGTTGGAGGAATCCTGGTTTACACCGGTCAGGGAAGATGACAAATATTGTATAATTGTGTAGCACTTCTCTACCTTCCTCAAAAACTCAAAGCGCTCTACGGTCAGTGCCAGTCACACACTGATGGTGGCACCAAACGTCCAGAGACAATTCAGGGTTAGGGGTCTTGCCCAAGGACATTTTGAAACATGAATGGGAGTTGACCACCCAACCACTGCACCACCACCGCCCAACGGTAAACAGTGGTATTGTTTGGGTGAGCAGTGCTGTGTGACCTGTAGTGGTGGTGGGATCATGGTATGGGTAGGCATATGCTATGTATGAAGAACACAGGTGTATCTTAAACGTACAAAGATAGCATGATGAGTCCATCATTGTGCCCTCCATCCAAGAACGTCACCTCATGTTGTAGGATGATCTGCAGGCTCTGTGTGACCAGCATACTCACCGGACATGTCACATTGAGTACGTCTGGGACGCTCTGGATGGACGGATATGACAGCATGTTCAAGTTCCTGCCGATATCCAGCAACTCCACACAACCATTGAAGAGGAGTGGACCAACCTTCCACCCGCCACAATCCTGATCAGCTCTATGTGAAGACGTGTACCGCCCAGACCTCCTAATAAAGCAAAACGGTCTTTTAGTGTGGCCAGTCTAAGGCACACCTGTGGATAATGATGCTGTCCAATCATGATCTTGATACGGCACACCTGTGAGGTGGGACGGATTATCAGATGCTCACGTCACATATGTAGCATGGCAACAGACCCAGATGCTTCAGCTTGTTCCAGACCTTAACCAACAGAAATTGACGAGGCCATAAAAGATCACCTCTCCCCTTCCAACAGGCAATTTGTTTCACTCCATCAGCCTCCCCTGAAAGTAACACCTCGTCAGACTGGATGGCAACAGACCCCAGAAACACTTAACTCCCCGCAAAGGAAGACGTGGGTAATCCCAGGTTACCATGACGACCAGCCACCTTGGAGCCTAACCAGCCATCTTGATTTACAGGATGACCAGAAAGTGCATTCCATTGAATAAAGTTTCTTTTGAAGTCACAGGAAAATGCTATGATTGTTGACAAATGAAACAGCAAAGACGCCGTGGAGATTAAAGTTACGGCTTCTTTCAGCAAAACCCCCATCTTCACTCACACCAGATGTGGGTTTAAGAAGAATCCTCCTTTGTTCTGGTTATGAAGTGTTTTTATAACTTTTACCTTAACAGTTGTTTTTGTTATCTTAGAAAGTTAACTAAAGTTGTGCATCTTTTATAAGAAGGATCTGGCAGGTAAATAAGAAACGAACCAGAGGTTTTATTTATCTTTAGCCATTATCATTCGTTTTTCTTTTTGAATTTTGGTTTTAATTCCCTTTATCTTTTTATTACCTTCTAAATGTTGATGCTTATTATTATTTTGTTTTCTTTCCAGCAAAAGGGGTTTCTACTTATAAGGAGACAAGCTGATTAAAATAATTAAATGTTTCTTTAATTCCTTAATGTTTAATAGATGTTTGTGTAAAAGGTCTGCCTTCTGAAGAAACAAACACACAATTAGGAACCCACCCAGATTAGGAACTCACATCCTATTGGAGTATGTAATTAGATGAGGGCGTAAGACCGGCCCAACTCGTTTCTGATTGGTCAGTTTCAGGGCCTTTGTCCCGCGCGACGTTCAAACTGTGGTCAGTCAATTCAGAAGTCAAGAAGAGAAGACATCTCAGAAAACAGGGTGGAGTAGCTTCAAGCAGAGGACAGAAGATTTTTGGAGGGAAACTGAACAAAAGGGAACTCAGAACAGAGAAAACTCAGAGCAAAGAATTAACTTGTAAGATTTTAATAGCTTCGAGATGAAAACTTCTGTGAGATTTTTCATTTTAAGATTAAACAAACGAACCTTCAACTTTTTACGTTTTATGCAATTTTAACTTTTCATTTTTCTTTCTAATTTTTATAAGTGACAAGATAATTATTAAGTTTTTGTAGCCCGGCCAGCTTTGAAAACTTTTAATTTAGTCGCTAATTTTTGGAATAAAGCCTCACTTGACCACTTGAGACTAAAAAAAAAAAAAACCCTGGACAACAACCTGAATCTTCCTTTGGGAATAGATTCTAACTCCAACACTTGGCTGACTTCTCGGGAGAAGAGCCGTCTCTCAAAGCTGAAACTAAAGAGAGGCCTTCCTGTGCTCTTTGGAACCAGAACTCAAGGCCGCATGGTAAGAAGACTTGCCCAGCGTTTTACTGTTTGTGGTCAGAGGTACATTTTCTTTGATTTAGAATTTAACTAAGTAATTATTGTTTCAATCACCAGAAGGACATTTATTCGATTTTATTAAAACATTATTTTTTGCATTAGATCAGACACATCAGACATTACAGTCATACACCTTCAGCCATTACATAACTTGAATTTGTTTTAAACTTCTTTTATTGCTGCATTTTGAATAGTTTTAGAAAAGTGTTTTCTTTCTCCTTTTCATCTCTGTAAAGTATAATCAATGCTGTGCTTTCACACTCAATAATCCTTCTTGTTAATCCAGTTTTATGCAATAAATGAACGTGTATAAGAAGTCGTTGTTCTGTCTCATAATTTCCATGGTTCACAAAACGTCCCTTCAAAGGTAAAGACACTCACGTTTCCTTTTGGATAAGTAGACTGATAAATTTGAGTATTACTTTATTAATTAGAAATAATAACTAATAATTAAAGTGATAATTTCCTCCTTGAGGAGGTGGTGCCCCCTAGAGGTTAATCTGAAAATTTCAGATTAATAAACTTTATAACTTTGACCAGATCTGAAGGCGAATATCACATATTCAACCCTTCATATGAGTATTAATTGCTAGCCATTCATGCTACACATATTTAGACCGATTTGTGAACAGCGTTTGAGAGGAAGAGTTTAGATGTTTGAGTTCATCTCACAACTTATTTCATGGATTCTTGAGGAGCATGTATCCAAGCTTACATAAAAGTGTCGATCTGTAAGTAAAACCATTTAAAAACATTTCCAGAGAGGCCCACATAACTCCTAAGTCTATCTAATAGAATCTGGTGATCTACTGTATCAGAAGCGGCACTAAGATCCAGCAGCACCAGAACAGAAAGATTCTGGGAGTCTAATTTAATTCTAAGATCATTAACAATTTTTATAAGAGCAGACTCTGTACTGTGGTTCACTCTAACACCAGATTGATATTTTTCTAAAATGTTTTTCTTTTTTAATGCAATTGAGTAGAGACACTTTTCTCTATAATTTTACTTAAAAACGGTAAGTTGGATCCAGGTCTGTAGTTATCCAGAGTATTAGGATCTAAACTGCTCTTCTTCAGAAGGGTCCTCACCACTGCTGTTTTACAGGCAGAGGGGAAGACGCCCGTCTGAAGAGAGACGTTCACTATATTTAAAAGCTTCGACTCAAAGAATCCATAAAATGTTTTAAAAGTGAAGTGGGAATGGGATCTAAAAGGCAGGGGGGATAAAACTTGACCAAGCATCTCTGCATCAACCAGGACAAAACTCTCGCATTGTTAGCTTCTACTAATGCGGAGAAACGGCCAGTTCTGTGATCCATACTATAGACTGTATAATATTTTACTCCGTTCCATTTTCCTCTGACCAACCAGGTTGACCAACCCTGAACCTATAAGCGCATCTCAGCCTCACTTTCAGCCTTCCAGCAGTTCTGTCTGGCCAGGTAACAGAGTTTTGTGTCAATGATGAGGCCGGAATGAGAACTGAGTGCACCACAGCCTTTACCGGCGGCAGCTTCACAGCAGGATGTCAGACAATATCATTTCCCACATAAAAAACAGGTTTCAATACCATGAGAAACTAGTGTTTACCACCCTCCTCGACCCCAGAGATTTCAGGAGCACCAGAAAAGCTTTCTCCGTGCAGCACAGGGCGACGAAGCGCTCTCTGATCTGTGTGGCTGAGACCAGGACTGTCATATCACATGCAGGATTTTCAGGGAAATCTACAGCTGATCGAGCTGAACTTTCCGTCACGGATAGAGTTCACTTTCAAAGCAGTTGAATTTGATTTAAATAAAATGTTTATTTTCATGGTTTGTCAACAAAATTCATTCATTGTTTCTCTTGGCCGCTTTGTCCCTTTTGGGGTTGCCAGAGCCTAACCTGATGGGCGAAGGCAGGGTTCACCCTGGACAGCTTAGCAGTCTGTCACAGGGACACAGACAATTTAAAGTCACCAATTAACCTATGAAGCATATTTTTGAACAGTGGGAAGAAGCCAGAGTACCTGGTGGAAACCCACACATGCACAGGGAGAACATGCAAACACAGAAAGGTCCCAGTTGATGTTTCTGATCCCACAGCTGGGATTTGAACCAGAACCTTCTTTATGTGAGGCAAGAGTGCTAACCACTGCCCCACCGTGCAGTCTTGTTTTATTTTTTTGTTTTTTTTCAAAATGTGCACAAGAGTTCCATATATTTAAATGATCCATTTCTGGTGGAATTTCTCCATAAAATAATACTCATATATAACGAGACAGTGTTAGAAACCGAAAAATACTTCAAAATAATGAGGATGGTTTTGGTGGAGGAAGACTGAAGGCTCAGCTCTGAAATTAACGGGCTGCCACAGCACAGATAACACTAAGGGGAAGACTGAACTGAGAAAGTAGCTAAAAATGTGACTATATGTTATGTTTGGACATTTTTTAAGGTCATCCTTCAATTTTAACAACACCAGAATTGTTACGTCGCCTCTTTAATCAAATCAAATCAAACTTTATTTATAAAAAAGCACTTCTCATGCTTTGCGCAGCTCGAAGCGCTTTACATTAAAAACAAAAACATATACAATAAAAACCAACCCCCCACCCAATAAAAGCCAACACTCCACCCTCTATCAACACATACAACCCATCCCACACAATGAATACAATGAAAAATGACATAAATGAAAATTGTAAAAACAGACATGACAGCTGGTGTTCCCACATTTATATGTAGTTATAGATCCAAAACAAGAGGAATTGCGCTGTCGGCTCTACAGTTGTAATGTAAATAAATGCTACTTCCAGCGTCTACAGGAAGTATCGCCCATAATTCACGCAAAGGCTCATGGGGCATAGGAATAAGGTGGATAGTTTCAGACAATGTCCGTAACTGTCCGCCTCAGCCTCCATGATGGGGCGGTTTAAATTAATGTGCAACTGTATGAGGAAAAAGGGGTTTCTGTGGTGAAATGTGTTTAGAAACTGTTGCTGGTGAGATGATCCTGGGATCCCCGGTGTTGAACGCTGCAGCACTGCGGCCTCCAGGCTGCAGCGCCTTATATCTCTTTTCAAATTCTAGTCATTCATTCGTGCCTTTATGTGTTCTTTGTGTGTGCATGTGTGTGGGAGGGGAAAAAAGGGTGGATTTTCTTTTTTAATTCTCTTTATTTAAATTAAGACAGGGCATATTCATCAATGTTTCAGCATAACAAACATAAATATGCCAGAATTAGCACACATGCTAAATGACATCTGTTGTCCTAAGGCAGGTTTAATGACCTGACGGATTGTTTTCAGTGTGAGCACAAGTCTGGTTTGTTTTTAACCACTGTTTCAGAACTGCTTTGAACATTGCATAGTTTTCACCGTCTCTGATATGAACTGGGAGTGTATTCCAAAATGTTGTGTGTCTGACGGACACCACCATTTCACTGAACTTGGTCCTGCGTCTCTGTAACTTCACAGTCTCCTCTGGTCAATGCTCTGGTGCCAATTCCCACATTATCTCTCTTATGAAGAAAAGTAGTCAAAGGTGGTGGAGAAAGCCCATTTAAAACTTTAAAAATCAGACAGGCAGTAGAAAACAACAGATAATTTTCTAAATCTAACATATTGTATTTATTGAGAATGAAGCAGTAGTGATACTGCAGAGGCTTTTTATCAAGCGTTTTCAATGCTTTTTAAGTTGAAGTTTTCTCTTTTTTGTTTGTTTTATTAATTGTAAAACATTTTGAGCTGACACGTGTGAAAAGTGCTTTTAATAAAAAAATAAATAAAGTAATTTTGTTGAAAAAATATGAAAAAAAATCATGCTAAACCTGATGACTACTGTATTTACTGGGGCTGAAAATGAAGAATGATGCTGTCAAGTTGCAGAAAGTGTATATTTCTATCATGATCAAACTTACAAAAAAGTCAAACCATTTGTATTTGCACACAATAAATGTACCATCATAGAATGAACTTCCATTCAGTTACTCAGACTCTGTCTCATAATGTAACTAAAGATGAATAATGCAACAGCATACACTTTTTTCATGGTTGACTGCATTTTGTTCTGATGGATCCAATCCTATTGCTGTCGCCCTCGCCTTTATCTGTAAAGAAATGATTTCTCTTCTCAAATTTTGTGACGTTTCTCTTCCATGAGGAGCCGTTTCTCACAGCGTGAAATGGAAAGGCCTTTTCTTTGCACTGCAATGTTCATTCATAGTCAAATGTGTGCTTCAAAAGTCTTAAATGGATCAATAGACTGACCTGTGGTTGAAGTAGAATTATTTTAGAGTTAAGTGTGGCATTTCTCCTTAGACTATACTCTGGGTGGACTCATTTTGCAACAAGGGCTTGAAGAAATTTGTTCCAAAAAATCCTTTTTTTATGCGTGCAAATGAACAAACCCTGTTTGCAATCAATGACCCACATGTGTGGGAGTATTTTGCAGTATAGTAGCTCATAGAAACGGTTGATTCTGAAAGGACACTAAAGGTTTCCTGAAAAATGTAGAAGGGTGTACTCATTGATGCTGAATAGCTCAGTTGGCTGGTGTAGGATCTGGGTTCACTTCCCGGGCCAGCAATGAGCTAAAATCCAGCGTGGGTCCTTAAACAAGACTCTTCACTCTGCTCCCCAACTTGATCTCTCTGTACCTTCAAAATACAGTCAACACTGTATTTTGGGTCTGGAAGGGCATTCGGCATAAAAACTCTCTGCCAAACCACCCGTGTGAATCAGTGAAAGCTGATTCACTTCCACAATCCACGGCTGGACCGGCTGAAGGAACAACAACAGATTTGGCATTCCAGTTGGTGATAGCACAGTTGTTAAGGAGAACATTTCTGATAGGCACTTCATGTCAAAAACTTTGCTGACCCCTGGTCGAAACGCTCTTTGGCTGATCCTCTGAAATCAACTCGTATACCTGGACACCTGCTTGCTTGTGCCGTTGCTAGAAACAAACTGAAAATGAGCAAGTTTACTTGTTTATATAGCGCCTTCAAATGACCAATGGCCAAACAAGGCGCTGTACATTAAAAATCCAAAAAACAATAAAAACAACAGTTAAAAAGGTAAAAAAAAAAAAGTATAAATAGATTACATAAAATCATAAAAACACCAGGTAAAACCAAAGATAAAACAATAAAACAGTAAAACACACCAGCAGAACAGAACAGAGTCTCATTCAGTGTCAAAAGCCTGGCGGTAAAAATGGGTTTTAAGAAGCGTTTTAAAAATGGACAGTGAGGTTGCCTGTCGAATGCTCAGCGGCAAGGTGTTCCACAGCTTCGGTGCACAGATTGAAAACGCTCGTTCCCCCCTGAGCTTCCTCTTAGACCTCGGTGACTCCAGCAGAAGCTGATCAGCTGACCTGAGGCTCCGGGTCGGGGTGTAAGGACAGAGAAGCTCAGAGAGGTACGGGGGTGCACAGTTGTTCAAAGATTTAAAAACAAATAAAAGAATTTTAAAATGAATTCTAAAATTCACAGGCAGCCAGTGAAGGGTAGCCAGGATGGGGGTGATGTGGTCCCTCTTACGCGCTCCAACCAGAACCCGAGCCGCAGCGTTCTGGACCAGCTGGAGACGTGAGAGGGACGACTAACACCAAAGTAAAGAGAGTTACAGTAATCCAGCCGGGATGTGATAAAGGAATGGATTACTGTCTCAAAATGACGTGATGATGTACATGAATAAATGTCTCAACTGTTCATAAAATTGCATCTAAGCTGTCATTTATCCAAGTGATGATGGAGAGGGAGGGTCTAAGGCAGGGAGAATTAGTTTGATTTAGTCTGTTTAGTCTGTCGCTATTTTTTCACATCTCATGACTAACTTCTGCATCTGTAAAATTACCTGCATGAAGCCCAATGAGGCAAATTTTCTTTGTGATTTTGGGCTGTATAAATAAAATTGAATTGAATTACAGCACTCACCAAGAGCGGACGCTTAGCTCTGAGCTCCCTTATCTATCTCTCAACCAAGACTCTTTGTCTCGTCTCCCCACTTCTACTGTGACTACTCTCAGTTTTTCTCATCTTCAAGAAACATGGATCTGATCTGCTGGGCTGCGAATGCAACTGACCAAACTTTCTCCACCATGCGAGGTGGGAAAGCGGATCCCACCTGCCCAGGGGGCACGTCTGCGGCTGGATATGTGAATGATCCTTGGGGTCAATGGGAAAAGGGAGCCAGCTTTGTGCCACTTTCAACTGGATTGCTTAGCCTCTCTAACACAGCCACTACGAAAGGACGGTGAAAAGAACAGAATCAAATCAAATAAGGTTCTAGGGGGAGAAACAAATCAAGAAAAGCATCAAATGAGTATATAAAAGATATTAAGATTGCAGAAATTACATTTGAAATGTTTGGAAAAAAGGTTTTCAGACATTTTACAACTTTTTGTTTTTTTGAAAATGAATTGTTTCAATATGTAGTTTGACTTCCAGCAGAAATAAAGAAAACGTTGAAATTTTGTCAGAAAATGTGTCATGATTGAATATAAAATGAAGCTATGAAGATGACTGATGTATCCAAAAATGGAATTGATATTCTTATATTGGTGGAAGCCCAACAGTAGATTCAAACAGATCTCAATCTTTCAGTCGTGACCCAGAGCTCATGATTCTAGGTGAGAACTGGAACAAAGATGATCCAGTAAATTGAGATCTTTGCTTTATGCCTCAGCTCTCTGTTTACTCCAACAGAGCGGTACAGTGACTGCACAACGGCGGACCTGTCTGTTTGTCAATCTCCACTCCGATCCTCCGTCACTCGTGAAAAAGAGCCAAGATACTTGGATGGATCTGTTTTCCTCTTGAACTCCAGCAGCTGCTAGAACTTTGGTTAACTCATAAAAACAACCCTCTGCATATGTCCGGACTTGGGACCGGCACAGGAGAACACTGAATCGTGAACTCATGTGGTTGCATTATTGGTTTTTTATTTATTTATTTTTAATAATTTTTTTATTTATTCAGGGATGCCTACTTTAGTATTTGGTAGGGTCTTGTCCCCACTGGGTACCAGAGACCTTCCATGGTGCAGCACCCTGATGGTTTCCAAGTCTGTGTTGCTGGAACCTGCCGCTCCTTTCTCTGAAGTTAGGAGGTTCTTCCAACACAGGCCGACTTGCTTTTGGAGCAGGAATGCCTCCTGGAGCTCGTAGAGGGGGCCTCAAAGCAGTGTTCAGTGGTTCTCCTTCACGCTCTGAGGCTTTGTCTTTTCCTACTAAGTGCTCAGGAGGGGGAACCCCCCCCCCTCCCCACTGGGGAAGCCCCCATTCCACTGGGGGGAGGGGGTAAAATTAAAAAGTGTAGGACCCAGGATGGAGCCTTGAGGCACCCCACATGTCAGTCTGTGTTCTTAGAGGAAAATCATTTAATTGAACAATAAAATCTCTATCTGTGAGGTAGGACTTAAACCAGTTCAAAGCTGTGCCTGTAATACCAACCATGTCATGGAGTCTGCTTAAAAGGATAGGATGGTCAACTGTGTCGAAGGCTGCACTCAGGTCCAATAGGACTAAAACAGATACTTTTTTCATGTCAGCATTGGACCTGAGATCATTGAAGACCCTGACCAGTGCCATCTCTGTTGAATGGTGAGCTCTAAAACCTGACTGAAACTTTTCTAAGTTTTTCATTAATAAAATCATTCAGTTGAGTAAAAACAAGATTTTTCTAAAATTTGACTTAAAAATGACAGGTTGGATACTGGCCGATAGTTGTTTAAGTTGGAAACATCTAAACCACCCTTTATCAGAATGGGTCTCACCATTGCAGTCTGTAGGGATGCAGGGAAGACTCCATTCTGGAGAGAGAAGTTCACGATGCTCAGCAGCTCTTCTTCACAGGATGTAAAAACTGACTTAAAAAGTGAGGTGGGGGTGGGATCAAGAGAACAGGTTTTGGTTTTCATTTGAGACATCACCTGTCGGAGCGTTGCAGCATCAACCAAGACAAAACTGTCGAGCGTTCTCTCACTGATAGGAGGACATGCAGTAGAAAGACCCACAGGAGATTGTAGGATAGATGACCTAATGTCATCTATCTTAGTGGTGAAGTGGACTGCAAACTCCTCACAGGTTTTACTGCTCAAGGTGGAGGGTGGACCAGAGATTGGGTTTATTATTTTGTCTATTGTGGCAAAGAGGATTTTTGGCTTTGACTTATTTTTCAATGAATTTTGAGAAATAGTCCTGCCTTGCCTTTTTTATTGAGTTATTGTAGTGTATTAGTGTTCTTTTATAAATTTGATGATGTATTGTAAATTTTTTTTGCGCCACTGTCGTTCCGCCTTCCCAGGGACAGGGAGCTTTCTCTTTTACAGTTTTCAATTTTAAAGGGGTAACTTTGTCCAGAATTGTGGTGAGTTTATTACTGAAATGGTGAACTGATAAATCTATAGATGGAAATGAAAAGGTCGGTTGCTGGTTTTCGAGATGCGAGATAAAGTTTGCAGCCACTTCAGGGTGTAGACAGCGCCTTCTAATTTTTTCTCAGGAAGCTTCTCAATCATAAAATCATGAACTTTAAAAAACACACATGAATGATCAGAAAATCCCACTTCCACAACAGAGGACACAGTGGCCTTCAGGCCATGAGTCATTATGAGATCCAAAGTGTGACCTCTGGGCGTGGGCGCATTTCACATGCTGAAATAAAATGCATAGAAGGGAAATGTTTAAAAAGTCCCGGACATACATTCCCGAAGGAGTGGGACAGCAAGCTTTTAATCACCCAGAACCAATATTTTCCTAAAATCCATTTAAACTAATAAAATCAGTTGTGAGAAATCAGATATAAAAGATGAATTATACTTTGGCGGTCTATATACTATCAAACACAACATGACTGGATCATTAAAAACAATGGCCTGATATTCAAAAGAGGGATATTCATTAAACATGGTGTCTTTAAAACCAATACTAGCAGATAATTTGCAGCATATGTCCGGAATTGGGACCGGCACAGGAGAACACTGAATAGTGAACTCATGTGGTTGCATTATTGTTTTTTTTTGTTTTTTTTTTACAATTTTTTTTAATATAAACATAATAATCTATTTTATGTGAAGCTCCTTTCAAAGCACACAAATACACTTTACATTAAAATAACATTAAATAACAACAATAAGAATAAATCCATAGAGAATCAAGGCACATTCAAATCATCAACCATGATGATGATGTTCATGTCTTCAGGTTGTGTGGCGCGTCAAGAACCCCCTCATTCTGGTAAAGATTCTCCCAACTCTTCTGCAGAGCTTTGCTCTTGTATTTAGTGGATCTTCTTTGACAGGCCCATCTTTTAGTTGTTCTTCTTTGCTTCCAATGTGAATTTCTTCTGGGTTTTTGTCTGAGGGAGTTTCTGAGGAACCAGCAGGTGTTGATTCTACTTCTGCTGCTGGTGGACCATCCTCAGCAATAGCATTTGGTACATCAGCAACAGTTGAGTCAGTGTGTGACAGTCTGTCCAATGGAGTTGAAGATTGTTCAGCACACACTGAAGCTCCTCCTTCCTCTTCCAGATTGGTTGGAACTTGTTTGAAGTCTTCTACTTTGTGGAGATGGATTTCTATTATGATTGTTGTTTTTTTGCAGCTGTTTTTCCTGCTGGTAGAAGTATCCTGATTTCTTTTTCCCGTTTGATCAGGTGCAGCCTCTGGTCCATGAAGACCTTCTTCCTCAACCTTCTCGGTTGTCTGAAGATTGGATTCTTCACAGCTTTGGGCAGGTGGGCTGATATGACTTGGTGGAGTTTCTGGGCTATCTTGAACACTTGCAGGAAGCTCCTCAAAGGTCTGGATGTCTGAGGTCGAACCACTTGAAACGACTTGCTGCAGTTCTTCCTCAAACACAGGTCCATCAGCTGCTGGAGTCTCTCTTTCCATTCCTGGAAGCTGAGCCTGTCTCATCGTATCTTGAGCTATGGCAGCATAAGAGGCCTTAGTGTTGTCTGAAAGGTGCCTCATGGTGATGAAATCCTGATCCAGGGCTTGACTGGGTGTGATTCTCTGTCCAGGGTCAAAAGCCAGCATGTTCTTTAACAGGTTCAAAAAGGCTTGGTGGTCGTCATGGTCGAATACTTCAAAGATGTTCTTGTGGATGTTTTTCATGTCCTCAAGACCTGGAATGTTGTGGAGTCTTCTAACTGCTTCCCCTGTTATTTTTGAGTACTCGCTTGGTGAGTTCATCCTCCAGCCAGGTTGACTGCAGTCCTCGTCAAAAGTGAAAAACTCAGTAGAGAAGAGTCCTCTATTGAGAAGTTTCTCCTCTGGTAAACCCAGCCACTGCACCACACAACGGAGCGTATCATATTCTTCGTCGTAGGTAAAGGGTAGACGGCTGAAGTACAAGGAGGCCAAAACTAGACCGATTGCCCACATGTCTGCACTGACCCCCAGAGGGAGACCCAGACTGACTTCTGGGGCTCTGAATGGCACAATTTGAAAGGTGGTTCCAAGCTCCATGTCCCACGAGTCCATGGCCAAACCAAAATCGATGAGTTTGATTTTATAAGGTGTTGAGTCCTGGTTGACCATCATAATGTTGTCCAGTTTGATGTCTCCGTGAAAAACTTGAATGCTTTTGAGTGCGTTCAGAGCTACCAGCAACTGCTGAGCTATAGCTCTGATTCCACACAGATGTGTCGGTCGGAAAGAGTTTTTGCGCATGAAGCTCTCCAAGCTCTGATCCAGCATTTCATAGACCAGGCACATGTAATCTTGATGTTTAAAAGACTCATAGAACTTCAGAAGGTTGTTGGCATCTGGATCCAGAGATTTGATGAGTCCCATGGCTTTGGCCTCATCCACCCCTGCTTCCATATCATCCACAATTTTAATGGCAAAACATTCGTTGCTTCCCAGTTTGGAACATTTGGCCACTTTTCCAAAAGCTCCTTGTCCCAGGAATTGACCGACTTCATAAATTCCCAGTTTTCCCATAAGATAGTGTCCCGTTCTTGGTTCACTCATCGTTGGAGAAGTTGTATTGTATGTTTCCTAAAAGAAAAAAGTCTTCTCTGTAACAGCAGTTAAGCTCAGTCGACTGCAGGAAGTTCACCGTTTAAGAAGCTCTGGAGCAAAATCCAAGTTCTTCTTAAATCCACGTGAGTCGAGAAGAATGATTCTCCCCAGAGGTCCACTCTACATTTAAGAACTTAAGGGCAAGATATTTTGATGACGTCAAATGACGTGTCTGTTGCTTTCTGCGCATGCGTGGATCACGTGACTCAAGCGGTTTGTGGTTATTGCAGAGCGCGCATGCGCAGAAAGAACCACGCATATTTTTCATTGCTTGTGCAAACCCCCACGCAAACACACACACGCGCGCACACACAGGCGCGCGCGTGCCGGCGTGGGCACACACCACGAGCCTCCAAGGAGAACTGTCATCAGAGGATTCAGAAGCAACTCCAAATATCTCAATATTCAGGGGAGGATCGTTTTCATCATCCAGAGGGTTTATTGAAACCGGTCAATTCTGGATCGATGTCGTCTCGCTCTGAACTGATTCTGGAGGAAGCGCGCGCTCACGGTTTAGAGGCGCAGAGAGACAGACTGACAGTCCTCATGAAAAGAACTCAGTCTATTGTTCTGAATCCAAACTCTTTATGTTGAGCAATACTCCAAAGTCCTTTGATAAATGTTTCCAAAGCATGATCAGAAGTGATCGATAAGTATGGATCAGGGGGTGGGAGGGGTTTCTCCCATTGGCGGAAGTCCCCGGACCCTAAACCCGCACATTTTCGTCGTGGCTCCTTCATGGAAGCATGTTCTTTCATTATTATTGTTCTTCAGAATATTGCCGCTTTCCCCGACATGTGCGCGGTGTTTGATTGACGGATTCTGTTCATGCGTTGTTCACGCGCATCACGCAATAGTATGCAGTTTGAGTTTTGTCCTCTAGAGGGAGCCAGAGACTTGTAAATCTATTGAGATTCATAACAAAGGCTTGTTTAACCCTTTGTCTTACTTCTTTTCTGTTTATTTATGGTTTATTTGCTAAGTCTTGTTATTTAAATGATCCAGGTACATAATGTTAATGATTATTAAGTTATTTACTTCTCTGCATACCATAACAATATTATTTGTATTTTGTTTCTTTGTAGACCATACACACACACACACATGTTTCCACAAGATTCTAATCCCATGTACCCCTTCAACTTCTGAAATTAAAAGTTTACTGGAAACTGGATTCTCTGTGCCCTTCTCTCTGACCGGAGCTCTGTGGAATGAAGCAGTACAGTATTCTTTATTCATCACATTTTCTAATTAATAATTCTAGAAAAAACAAACAAAACCATTTTGAAAACAATCTAAACAATGCACAAACCCTTTTGGACACAATAGAGTCAACATTCACCTTCTAATCAGAACAAACTTGGTATTTTTGCTGTTACAAACCTCTTATGTAGGGACTCACAAAAAGAAGGCGACTTTTTTCCTGTAAATATAACTCAAAGTGCAGCTAGTTGTCAACTATCTGAACTGTTTGATGTCATCTCTTCCCAAGTCTTTGGAATCACAAATTTGGTGAACAAAGATCCATTCTTCATGTGTCCAGTGCTTGCAGAACATGTTGAAGTACCAAAAAGGTTCTTAGCAGCACATAATGAGGATGATGATCTAATATTAAGAGTCTAATTCAGAGCTGTGATGATGGAAACATTAGCCGGGGTAATTGTAGCTTTTCATCAACCCTGAGGGGCAATTGTAATGCTTTGTTCCTTTTGCCCCTGATGAGGGGAGCCATTTTTGCAGGATTTTTTTTCTGCGTTAGCTTTGGTATTTGCTGTTGGAACAGTCATCAAACACAGGCCTGAAGGTATATCTTTTAAACCTATGAGAATAACATCTCAACCTCATATTTGCCTTGAAAAAAATGAAGAGTTCATCTCAAATGTGACTTACCTGCTAGAAAAGGATTTTTTGCCTGTAGAAAGTGACATGAAAGGTGAAATCTGCCTCCATTCAAAAAGCATGTGGAGGGATGAAATGAGCATGCTCGGTGCAGAGCTGAAGCACTGGCTTGTTTCTGTTAGAGGCGGAGCCTTTGTGACCTTTGACCCCGGTCTCCCCTATATTACTAACGTAGAGCGCTCACAGACAAATACAGTCGACCAGAACGCTGCTGCACAAAGCAGCTTTTCTTATCCGTTGATAAAGGTGGACTAACAAACACTTCCCAACTGCACCGCGCTGCTCGTCAGCACGAGGCTCGTTCACTCCGCTTCAGAATCTGCTGGAATGACGTTAACACTTGAAAAGGAACGCCAGACAAAAGCATATCGACTAAACCTAAACACTCTGGCCTTAAAGAATATTAAGAGACTTTTTTTGTTTTTCTTTCAAGACTCAAATGGAAGGGTCAGATGTTCATTCTACTGAAATCTAAACAGTAATTCCTCTTTGAGGTAGTTCAACCTGCACACACAGACAGGAAGGAGACTTTCAGAGTCACTGAGTTTTTTGTTGTTTTTTTCCTTCCAGAATGGCTGGGTGAACTGCTACGACCAAGAATTTGTTTTTAGGGGTACCATTGAAAAATCCTGTCAATATTTCAGCTGGCTATCAGCTTCAGGGTTTTCAGCTATCAGCACTAGCATCTTTATCAGCCAAATTCAGCTTCCAGCATTCACACTAGCATTATCACAGGTAATGCTATGTATCTAGTTCTTAATTATGTTCAAAAGTTGTAAAAATACAGTTTTAGAGTGCAGAAGCCCAAAGATGAACAACAGTCTCTTAACATCTCAACCAACATTGGAAATCTCCTGCAGAAGTTAGAAGTTGTAGATTGTAAAAGCCAAAACATAAAATATGCTTTATAAACCCAAAGAAAGAAGAAATGGAGAAAACAATGCAAGACTTTCAAGCACACTTTGAATGCCTTTCACCACAAACCTTCTGTTCCCCTTTGTTCTACTGAGGGCCGATGCAAGGACAAAATTGGATGAATGGACTCTCGGGAGCTGTCTGGAGCTGAAACTCATCCAAAGCCCGCAGTGATGACGGACAGAGGAGAAGAGCTCTATACGGATGTTGGAAATGAAAATCTTTTCTCCTGAATCTCAACATTGAGCTCAGCGCAACCCCAGCCTGTCCGCGGGCGCGCTCAACGCCAATATTCTTGGGCTATACACCATTGACTGTACGAGGGAGAACTGGACTGAGCATGCCCCCCTACTTCCGTGTTCCATATAGGAAGTACCACTGGGTTGCAAAAAGGCCAAAGTCCCATTGACTTCCATTGAGAAACAGACAGTTATTTCTCAGTCATTTTAAATGTCAGAATAATCATTCTTCCTCTGGTGCTTTCTGCTTAACTTCTTTTTTCTAATCCTCATTTTTTTTTAAAGATTTTTTTCCATTATCACAAGTTATTTGAGTTATAAATTGACCAATCAGATGGCTCAATAAGCATTTGTCAAAAGAAAAATGATGTTATGATGTATGGGGGGAACCCCCCCCCCCTCCACTGGGGAAGCCCCCATTCCACTGGGGGGAGGGGGAACCCCCCCTGACTGTTATATTTTTGTTCAGTATAGATGGGACTGGAATTGATCCCACAGCAGGATCAGACTAAAGGATGGACTGATGTAGTTTTACTGCTGATAAACGTAAAGGCGGATCCGTTTGGACCGGATCAGTGTTAGCGCTTTGATAAAAAGACTTTTCATCAGTTTGTGGTTATGAGAAGAAACTGCAGATTCCTTCATGAAAACTTGGAGGAGTGAAGTTGGCTCAGTAAATAATCTCCTTCAGGATAATAAAGATTCATGTTGGTGTCAAAGTTCTCAAACATTTTTCCATTTTCATTTGAAGCTGATAAACTTTCCATAAATCCCAGACTCCTTCAAACAGAACCATTTCCTGCGTGCAGACTCGTCTGAGAGCTCACGTCTAAATATTTTACCATCACCGTATCTCTTTCAGACGTGTGAAGAAAACACTAGAGAAATCTGGAGACTCAGACGGTCTTTATTCATCCTGTGTGAGATGAAGAAACATGGAAACATTCACCTCTGACAGTATTGCACTGAGATCAGCCTCACTGGCTGCATAATTTCCGTCTGTAGAGGCAGTAAAGAAAATATGTCATTCTGTCAGCAGTTTCTCTCTTAAATAGATCATTTCAGTGTTTTTCTTCTCTCTGTACAGCATCTGGAACCACCTTCTACTTCCTGGTTAGTCAATTGGTGTAGTGTAGCTTTATGGACCAAACAAACAAAACCAGTAACTGATCTGATAGAAACTCTACACAATCAAGAGGAAAATGTACAGTCAGCAGAGTAGAAATATCGTGTGCAGAAACACTGAGGATCTTCCAACAGAACGTTCAGCTTTGGCTTTCTGCTTTAAAGGGAGCGAGCTGCAGGTGGGGTGATGACGTGGTACACCTTTAGCTTTCAGTGCATAGTTTGAAGTCAGCATTTTGATTATGTGCAACTCATGAAATCAGGCAGGAAGGTGAGGCTGCAGCTGGTGTGGAGCTGTAGTGTCAGTGTCTGCAACACCTCCAGAAAACGAAGAGGAGAAACATGATTTAAGGCTTGATTCCTCCACCAGATTTAGGGAAATAATATTAATGCAACAAAATAATAAATAGGAAGTTTAAGTTCTCAAGGAATGATGAAAACTCTGAAGATGACAACTCAAACGCAGGCCTCTGTCCTTCAGCCCACGGAGCAGCAGAAGCTCCCGGCTGGGCCTGGCCCTGCAGGAGCGCGTCTCCTCACGCTGAACCTCCTCTCTAGCGCTCCCCCTGACAGCGTCGGTGCACACGCCACGTGCACACGCCACGTGCACACGCCCTGCTACAAAGCACCAGTGAGGCACATGAGGACCAGCAGGTGTATGGTTAGCAGGTAAGCCAGGAAGAAGTAACGAGAGCGAGCGCGGCTCGTCAGCAGTCTGGAGAAATACAGGCTCCTCCCCCTGATCCAGCGTCGACAGGCCACCATGCCACCTGTAACCTGCAGCGACAGACACAAGCGCGAGTGAGGGCGGAGCTGACGGATGTCAGAAAGGTTGAGCTCACAGGTCATCGGGACCTTCTGTGCGATGAGAGGCTGGCTGGGGTTGATGCTGAGAGCTTCCCACTCGTCCTCCACCTCCACCTCGATGCTCACGTCTCTCTGAGCATCTCTGGACTGACTGCCGCCGGCGCTGCCAACAAGAACAACCATTTAGGACACAACCCTCCGTTACTGGGGCAGAGGTAATCAGACCTCACCTCTTCAGTCTGTCCTCGTGGAGGCTCAGCGCCTCCTCCGCAGACTCCCTCCGCTCCCTCTCCTCTGCCAGACTCTGCTCCACCTCCAGAAGCCTTCACACACAAACACCACCATGACTTCCCGCCGTTCTTAAATCTGCTCCGTAAAGAGATGACGAAGACTGCCGTCACCTTTCTCTCAGCTGGCTGGCTTCAGAGGAGTCGCTGGGGAGGGAGTGGTTGCTCTTCTCCTGGGGAGCTCCTGGAGCAACCTCAACATGAACCGGACTCTAGAAAGAGACGAACATCACTGCTGGTTAGGGGCCGGGAGACGCAGAACATCTGAGTCAAGGAAGTGACTGATGAGAAAAGAAATGAAGACGATCACGTCTCCGTCTTACCTGAGCCCGGCCTTGGATCTGGTTTTCCAGCCGTTGGCAGTGGCTCTGGGTGTCCCTCAGGGTTTGGGAAACGGCCCTCAGCTGAGCTGAGACAGAAGCCTTTTCCTCTACCGCCTGCTGCAGCTGTAAGGAGTGCAGCCTGTCAAACCAACAGCCAGCAGGCAGAAACCCTGAGCTGTTCCTCACCTTGATGCTGAGCTGCTGCAGGTACTGGTCCCGCTGATGGACCTCATAAATGCAGCGCTGCAGATCTTTGTGGAGCTGCATCCTCTCAGCTTCCAGACGACTCACCGCATCCTCCGTCCCACTGCCTTCCTGCTGCGCAGACGGGATGCTCAATACTTGTATAGCGCTTTCTACCCACAGTCACAGACCCATTCACCCATTCATACACTGGAGATGGCTCTGCTGCCAAACACTGCAACCAACCTCCCTCCAGAGGCAGTTTAGGGTTCAGTGTCTTGCCCAAGGACACTTTGACACATGGGCGGGCAGGGAATCAAACCCACTATCTTCTGATCATGAGACGACTGCCCTGCCACTGCACCACAGCCGCCTGTAGGACGACAGCAGGGCTGAGAGTCCATCACTCAGATCCTCTTTCATGAGGCGTTTAGTTTCTGCAGAGCGAGTTGTGGGCGGGATCGTTGGTGGATTACTGTTGGTGATTTTTTTCTGTTAATTAGTTTTTCATTTGAAGTTTCAGAATAAAACTAAACTGTTTGCATCTTACTGCAGGTCTGTTGTGTCCTCAAAGCTTTTTAAAACTGTGAACTTTGAACACCAGAGACAGTTTGAGATAAATGTTCCATGTTAAGAAACTCAAACTTTCCTTCAGTGGTCGTGTTTTTTCTTGTTTTTAGAGTTTGCTGTTCAAAATGTCCTGATTGGATACCTCCAGGTACTGGAAACCTCAACCTAAAGAATGAAAATAGTGTTTGTGGTGTTTTGAACATGTTCTTGTAGCTTTTTTCTCATGATGAAGCACATCTAGAAAACAATTTAGCAATAAAACAATGTTTATGAGCATTTTTGTATTCAAATGGTGATGGATCAGAGCGCTGTTTCTCATTGACACTCATTAAAATCACCTGTTATCATTAGTATTCCAGGTGAGTTCAATTAAAGGAGAAAGTTCTAAAGAAGGACGTTCACTTTAGTAAGCAAATGTTGACCAACATGGTCAATATGAGAAAAAAAAAAAAGATCTCTGCTACTGAAAAGTGAAAAATACTTGAATGTCTTGGACAAAGTATGAAAACTCAGAATATCTCAGGAAACTTAAGTATAATCATCGTACTGTGAAGAGATTTATGACTGCTTCAGACACACAAGTGCAGATAAATGCAGAATAAGGAAAGTTTCTGCTTAGAGAGCAGCTGCTAAAATACCATCATTAAGCAGCAGCAGCACATGTTTAACCCTTCCGCTCTCCTTGGCTTGTTTACATTAGAAGTGGGGTCATCTGGACCCCACAAGACCTTGACTTGATTTTTTTCATTGGTTTTTGAGTTTCACTCATGTCCATGGCAGACATAAAACCCTGTCCCCGTTTGTCATGGAAGGAATCACACATCAGTGTATGGTTGGAGTCATCTGGACCTCAAAGGGTTAAAGCTGCTGGAGTCTCTGGAGTCCACCAGCATCAAGTCTAAACATTTCTAGATGTCTCCTCTGGTTTTGCCTCCTTGCCTCATACTCTCACCTTCCTGGTCCATCTTTCCTAAAGCAGTTCTTCCAGAGATGTAGCTCTAACATCCACACACAAGAAGCAGAATGTTCATTTAGTGTGTGTTGATCAGCATTTAGTAACTGGATTGTTTACACATAAATATGTAGCAAGAAACACAAGATGTCTTCAAGTCATTATAAGTTTGACTTTATTAGTCATCTATCAAATCATGGATTCCAAAACTTTTCAGACAGCGATCTCCAAATGAGTTTTTGTTCCACATGATTGCTGTATCCGTCTCTACCTGTGCACCTGCAGGTGTTGTGAACTCTGGCCCCTCCCCCTTCTGCTCAGCACAGACCATTAATGGAGCTGACCCTTGACTTTAACTCATTTACAGTCATTAATGCAAACTCATATTGACGGATCAGGTGCAGCTCAGTGTGAAACTAAAAGAAGACAGGCTTAAAGAATAAATGTAAGTTCTGTGACTGCAGCATTCAGGGCATGTCTGGACGTTGACCGATCCCCAGACTCCGCAGTAGCCGTGCGTTTGTGAAGTTTACTTTTTTATCCATTTCGTTTCATTTAACTAACAGAAGCGGCAGTTACTGATCCTGCAGTCTGTCACTGTCTTCGGTGCTTTGGTGTCAGCGTTAGTATGAGGCGCTCTGTGTCCCTGATTAAATTAAAATAATAAACTGATGCATATCATCGAGCATTTCCAGTAGTTCTACGGAACTGGAGAATTTTTCTAGTGGGTATACTGTGTCTACCAGCGTATCACGAGGACTACCCCACTGGATCCTCCAGAGGCTGCAGGTCTACGTAAACCTTCTATTGGACCCGGACCCCCCACCCCCACCCCCCCAAACACCCCTCACAGCAGAAACTGCAGCAGACAGGAAGACAGTCTGGTTCACTGATGAGAGCCGTGCAGCTGTGGATGGTCCAGATGGATGGCCACCATGCCTCAACAAGGCTGTGACGTCAGCATGGAGGTGGTGGAGTCATGGTTTGGGACAGATTCATTGGGAGAGAGCTGAATCGATTTGATTCGGATTTTTTTCAATTCTTTGATTCTTCAATTCAATTCAATTTTGAGTTCACACATTTATACATATTGTTTAGAAATACATAAATAATCTTCTATATAATTTGAATATTTTTATATTAATCTGACAGTTCATATACTGTCAAATGTATCAGTGAAATACTGAGATTGTTAATCTCATCCAGAGTTACATGGATTCTCTGAAGGAGAAGTTCTAACTAAAATGTTCAGATCATTAACAGCAGGCGTCTCAAAACTACGGCCTCCTCATTTGGACCGGCCCCCAAACACTATTAGAGAGTGTTACAGGAATTATACGTTTACATTTCATCTTTACAATTAAATGTGTCTAACCTTTGTGCACAGCCGTGAGGCCACAGACTTTATTTTCTTATTGTCAGGACGCCTTGATCACAGTGTATAAACATTTTGACTTCATTAGAACATCTTGTCCATACTAGTTATGTCTTTGTCTTAAGGTCCTGATTAAAGTTGTTTGTATGACTGTATAAAATACGAATGTCCTTCATCATTTGCAGGGCTCTGCAGACCTCTCCTCCATGCTGGAGACACGTGTACTTTTCTCTGCTCTGTTTTAATAAACATTCTTAAAAACGTTTGACAACATTTCTTTATTCCATCGGATCCAACTATTTCTCCACCATAAGACCCATTCCTATTTTTGGTCAGTCTGGTCACATGATCAGAATCCTCTTTTCTTTTTAATCTTTTTCTCCAGCCACACATGTCAGATCAATACCATTTGCACAGAGATCATAAAAGCGCAGAGCCGTGCACTATTCAAATCTATTGTTTTTCAACCCAGCTCTAGTAAAAACTGCTTGATGTTTTATAAAGAGTGATCACCAGATCTGCACTCTAAAATCTTCGTTTGTTTTAACCTTTTATTATCAAACGATCATTTGACATTTTATATATTTTTTAAAGAACCATGCATTTAGGCTGGAAGAACAGAAACCCAGAACTCACCTGTACCTGCGGGCCCCGCCTCCTCTCTGATTCAGACCTGCATCACAGAAAAAATGATAGACCAGCAGCTTAGCAAGACCAAAAGGAGGCTCAAGCTTCCTTTTAGCCCTGGAGAATTCCTGGATTTTTAAAGGCAGTCCTTGCCTTCACCAGACAGGAAATAGACAAACCACATGAAACTGAACCTTAAAGAGGTCCTACCATGATTTTAATCCTTTCACAGTGAACTTTATCCATATCTATGATCATATGTTACATTTGGACCACTAAGACACAAATTATTTATGAAATATTACTTATATTTTGTGACTTTGTTCATACCCGGAAGTAAAACAGCTGGATTCCTGAAGCTCCGCCTGCAGCTGCTGCTGTCCACTTCATGACCTCATCCCAGAGAAATCTGTGTGTCTGTATTTCTCCCATGAAAATAATCCAAACTTCTTCAGAGATGGACGTTCTTCTGCCTTCAGTAGGCCTGACCAAAGCTTTACTGCTTCACAACACACATGCAGCTTCTGTACGGCTGTGCTGGACCGTGTGTGTGCGTGTGTGTGTGTGTGTGTGCGTTGTCTTAAAGGAGCCTAAAGTAACAAACAGCTGTTTGAGCTGGAATCTATTGAAAACAGGACACAACTGGAAGATAAACGGGATTCTGCATCTAGAATGAAGGTTTTTTTTGCTGATCATTTCCAGCTCAGTGGATAAATGAAGTGTTGACGTTACACTGGGGGCGGAGCTATCAGAGCACACTCTTCCTGGAGGGAGCTGTTGGCATCGATCTTACATCAGCACGTTTCCAACCGCTTGTTTTCGTGGGTATGGGAGGGGCTGCTGTAGACAGTGCAGCTTTTAAGAAGATTACTCTTAAATACATAAACGGATCAAAATACAGTTTTAGGTTCTTTATAGAGAGGAATGAACAGTAAAATGCATTTAAAACCTCAAAAGTAGAATTTTCATGGTAGGCCCTTTAACTCAGAAGATTGTTTCATTTCTAATTGGATACATCTTCAAGAAAACTCTAAGCTAACAAAACTTTGTGAAAATGTGATTTAAAACTTGTCTTTAATGACTGAAGCTTTAGAGTTTTTCCAGAGAACATGACACATTTGCTCCTCACCTCAGATCTGCAGGTTCCTCCTGGCTGCATGATACCTGGTAGTGGACTTCCTGTTCCTGCCTCAGCCCCGCCTCCTATAGTGACACAAAACACAGAAAAAGTGACAAAAATGAAGATATGGTCTAAAAAATAAAGATGGAACCAATCTGAAGAAGCGTGATATGAAAACAAACAGCATGTCAGTGAAGGCTTTGAAACATGAGACCACAGCATCCATGGATGAATGAAGACTCACAGCAGAGCAGCACATGAAGAGGATTGCTCCACTTACCGGCTCAGCCTCTCCACCTTCCTGGACTCTGTCTGCTGCATCTTTCTCTACGCTCGGGGCTAACCCCGCTTCTGGACTTGACCTCTGTCTGAGCTCCATGGCCCGTTTGGCCCTGTGGAGCTCGTCCATCAGCCTATCGCGGTCATTCTGCAGGCTGGCCATAGATTTGGAGAACGCAGACAGCTGCCGGCTGAAGGCGGCGTTCTCCAGAAGCGCTCGATTCAGCTCTCCTTCCTTCTCTGAGAGGGCCTTGGACACCTCATCCAGCAACCTGCCCAGTTCTCTGGGAGCGTCTTTGCTCTCCAAAGCCTTTAGCTTATGAGCCAGGATGTCCCTCTCTTTGGTGAGGGCAGCCAGGTCTGAGGAGACGTGGTTCAGCCGGAGCTCAGCCTGGTTGAAGGCGGCCCGGGCGTCTCTGAGTTCCTCATCGTACCGGTTCCGGAGGATCTTGAAGTCCTGGACGAGCTGGTCCCTGTCGTTCTGCAGAGCAGCCATGGCTTTGCACAGATTCTGGTTCTGCACTTTAGCCTCTGTGCTTTGTCCTTGAGCTTCAGATACCTGCTGCTCCAGGTGCAGCAGCTCTTTGGAGAGCTCCGCCACCCTTCGCTCGGCTGTCTCCCGCTCATTTCTCATGAGTCCCGCCTCGCGCCCTAAAGTGCTCAACTGGCTCTGGCTCCTCCTCTCAGCCTCGAGCATTTTTCTGAGCATCTCCTTCTCCAGCAGCTGCACTTTCTCCTGCAGCTTGTCCGTCAGGACTTTGTGTGAAGACAGTTGCTGCTGGAGGTCGTTGCATTCAGCAGCTTTGGCTGCTACAGATGCCTGCAGGTCTGTGATGACTCTGGCTTCATCCCTCACAGTCAGCTGCTCCTTCTGAGCCAAAAGATCTGCTTCCAGTTGAGCCACCTGAGCCTTCAGTCTGGAATTCTGCGTTTGCAGAGCTCCGCCCACCTCCTCTTCCTTGTGGAGCTCCAGCTGGGCCTCCCTGTGCTGCTCTTCAGCTGCAATCTTCTGCTGTTCCAGAGTTCGTATGACGTCCAGCTGCTTCTTCAGCAGAACCTTCACCTGGTTGTCCTTCAGTGACAGGACCTTGTTCAGGTCCTCTCTGTAACGGACCAGCTGCGCCCTGAGCATGGCGTTTTCAGAGTTCAGATCATCCATCTGGTGCAACAGCTTCCTTATTTGGTGCTTCAGGCCTTTGCTGGAGTCCCCTTCAGCCGAGCCGTCCCTCCCCTCAGAGCCCCCCCCCTGAGCCTTAGCCAGGAGCGTCCTGTTTTCTGACACCAGCCGCTCCCGGTCGCTCTGCAGAGACGACATAGAGTTCTTCAGGGCCTTCACCTTCACCTCCATCTGCTCCTTCTCCTGCAGGGATCTGCTGACTTGGACTTGCAGACTTTTGAGCTTGGCCTCCAGCGCTCGGCTCTCTTTGCTGGCCTGTTCCTTCTGGAGGAACAGAGAATCCAGTCGCTCTTCATAGACAGAGGCCTGGCTGCGATAGTTCTCCTGCAGCTGCTGCAGGTATCCCGACATCTGCCCGTCTCTGCAGGACAGCAGGGCGGAGATCTCGGCGTCTTTGCTCTTCAGGAGTGTTTTGAGGTGCAGAGAAACCCCCTCCTGCTTCTGGAGCTCAGCCTGGACTTGGTGGTGCTGAGCCTGGATTTGGGACAGCTGGGCATCGGCGTCGGCCCTCGTCTTCTCAGCGTGCTGGAGCTGAAGCTGAAGCTGGGTGGTGGCGTCTTCCCGGTCGGAGAGCTGACGGCTCAGCGAGGTGTTTTCTTGTTCCAGCCGTTCAAGCTGAGCCCCGAGCTCCGCCAGCTGCGCCGCCATCGTCTCCGTGGCCTGGCTCAGCTCGGCGTTGGTGGCGCTCGTGACCAACAGCTGCCTCTGCTGCGCAGCTGCAGCCAGCGAGTACTCGCCGAGGGACCTTTCCAGCCGCGCTTTGCTCATCTGCAGGGTGTCCACCTGCCTGTCTCGCCCGCGCAGGTCCTCCAGGAACCTTGAGATGGTGAAGCCCTGCTCCAGGAGCTGGCTGTCCTTCTCGTGTAAGCTCTTCAAGTACAGCTCGTTCCACAGTCTGGTGGCCTCGGCCCCCTGTGGGCTGGAGGATAAAGCCAGCAGCTTGGCCTGGTTGGTCTCAGCAGCTCTCTTCAGAATGTTGATCTGCTGATCTTTGGAGTCCAGCTGCTTCACCAGATCTTCCACTTGTTGGATCTCTTTATCTTTTAAAGCTTCAAGTGTTTCTATTTGGTTCCGGAGCTGACTCTCCACATACGAGTTAGACTCTCCATCCCTCTGAGGGGATTTTGTTCCCTGCGTTGGCTGTTCTTCAGGCTGTGATGTTCCAGGAACCAGCTGGTTCCTCTCTGAGAGCATCTCTTCAATCTTCTCATCAGCTTCTCTGAGGAGCTTCTGGTTTACATTCAGCTCAGCTTCAGCTTCTGCAGCTTTGTCTTGTAGGACCACCATCTGGTCAGAGCTTCTCTTCAGATCTTTCTCCAGAAGTTCTTGGGCTGACTGCGAGTTCTTTAGGGCTCGCTCCAAGTCCCAGATGAGCTCCTGGTAGCGGATGCAGTTGTGCTGCAGCTGGTTGATCTCCTGGTGCTTGTCCTTGAGCAGCTCCTGCAGGTCTCTGGTGGTGCTTTTGGAGCCTTCGTTGCCTCTGTGGACAGTCTTCATCTTCTCCTCAAACTCCTGCAGCAGCTTGAGCTGCTGGCGCTCCTTCTCCTGCTGGACGCGCTCACACGTCGTTTTCATTGCTACGAGCTGAGCAGACATCTGTGCGTTCTGGGTCTGCAGAACACTGACCTTCTCTGTCAGTTCATCGATCTTTTCAGAATTCTTCAGTATGACTGTTTCCAAGTATTCATTTTCGTTTTTCACTTTGTCAGAAATGTCCTGAGTGTTTTCCAGCTCCTCCTGCAGGAGGGACTTATCGTCTTCCAGGATCCTGACCTTCTCATTCAGACTGATGTTCTCCTGTCTGTGAACGATGATGATCTCTTTCAGCTCCTTGATGGTTCCATCTTTTTCTGACAGTTGCAGTTCATGATTGATCTGAATTGTCTCCATTTTCTCCAGGAAATGCTCCTTTTCTTTCTGCAATAACTGGTTGATTTCCAGCTGAGCGCCGTGTTCCGTCTTCTGGGCTTGGATCTGGGCCGTGAGAGAATTATTCAACCTCAGAGCTCCGTCCAGCTTAGACTGCATGTTTGTTGTGTTCATGTCAGACTCTGAGATTTTCTCGTCCAACAAACGGCTGGATTGTTGGAGACTTTCGTTCAGTTGGTTATTCTTGGCCTCCATCTCAGCGAGTTTCTTCCCCAGATCTGCTGAAGACTCTCTCAGCTGATGAAGCTCGGTCTCCAGCTGCTGGTTTTGATCTCGCAGTTGGCTCATTGTTGCTTTGTGGTTTCCATCGATCACAGAGAGCTGCAGATTCTCCTCCTCCAGGTCCTCTATCCTCCGCTGTTTCTCCTGGGTGAACCTGCGCATCCTTTCGTTGGCTCTCAGGTTTTCTTCCTCCGCCTCTCTGCCTCGCTTCTCCACAACCTCCAGCTCGGTGCCCAGGTTTTGGTAATCTTGCAGCAGAGAATCGTACTCCTGCTTCAGCTCCGCGTGCTTGGACTTCCACTTGGAAAGCTCCTCTGTTTGAGAGTCTTTGAGCGACTCGAGCTGGCACGAGAAGGCTCGTTTCTGCTGAGTGATGCTCTCTATAGTCAGCTTCAGACTGTCACACGCTGCAGACAGACTGCGGTTTTCGTTCAGGATGCCGTCAATCTCTGTGCTCAGTTTGTCTCTCTCTGACTCGACGGCTGCCACAGAGTCTTCCAGGTCCGTGTTGTGCTGCCTCAGCTTTGACACGGCCGACTCCAGGTCCATCCATTTGGCTTCTTTTGCTTCCTCTTCTGCACAGAGAGTTTCCAGCTTCTCCTTCAGCCTGACGTTCTCCTGCATGAGCTCCTTCCTAGACAACAACGCTGCCTGGAGCTTCTTGGCCAGAAGAGTCATCTTGTTCCGGTTCTCTTTGTCATTCATTCTGGTGTCATGGTCTTCAGATTTCTGAAGCCCTTCTGCATCTGTTCTCATCTTCTCAGCTGTAAGCTGGTGGACTTTCACCTGCTGCTGCAGCTGCTGTTCCAGCTCAGCAATCAGCCGCTCTTTCTCCAACACTTGAGCTTGAGACGCTGACAAAGCCACATCTTTCTCCTTAAACTGGTTTTCAGTGTCTTTACAGGAAGGACATTGTTCATCTGCAGACTTCTCCAGCAGCTGCTCGTTTCTGTTCTCAGCCTCCCTCAGCGTGAAAACTTCATGTCTGAGTTCAGAGATCAGCTGGAGAGAATCCTCGTATTGCTGCAGTAAATCATCCATTTTGTCTTGCGTTCCTGTACCCTTCTGATGCATCCGTTCAAGCTCCTCACTGAGCTGCTTCTGAGCTTCAGCTAGCAGACCCTGCAGGGTCACAACCTCTGCAGATTTCTGAGAGACTGAAGCCAGGGCAGCATCGAGTTCCACCTTCAGCCCATCCCTCTGCTCCAGGAGAGCCAGCCCGTCCTCATCGGCACGCTCCCGGCAGACGCTCAGCTGCTCCTCTAGAGTGCTCTTCTGGTGGAGTAGCTCCTTCTCAGACTCATTCATCTCCTCTGTCTTCTTCTGGATTTCTGCTCGACATTTCTCCAAGTCGCTCTGAACTGCATGAAGTTCAGATTCCATTCTCTTGAGAGCCGCCTCTTTACTCTCTACATCCAGACAAACACTTTGAAACTGAACCGTGACAGCTTCCAGCTGGGTCTGCAGGTCCCACACAGACGGGCTCTGCTTCTCACTTTCAGTCAAAGATAGCTGAAACTCCTGCAGAGCTGTGTCCTTCTCTTTAACCAGCCGCCTTAAAGCGTCCTGCTCCTCCTGCTGGCATGAGAAGGTTCTCCGGAGCTCCTCCAGCTCCTTGACCTTTTCATCCAGGTTCAGCTGGAGGGCGTTCAGTTCATTTGTCTGCTGACAGCGTTGCTCCAGAAGAGACTTGTGGTCCTCTCTCAGATCTGCGAGCTCTTGGAGTTTTTTCTCGTTTTCTTGGGCTTTCTTCATCATTTCTTTGCGTGCCAGCAGAGCAGCCTGAACCTTCTTCTGCAGAGACGCTTTTTCTAACTTTATCTGCTCCAGCTCATTTTCACAGGAAGACCGCTCCGCTAACTCCTCTTTACAAGTCTTCACTTCGTTATGAAGCTCTTCAAGTCTCTGCTGCAGACAGGTTTGTTCTTCTCGTGCAGCATCAAGGCTGGACTGCAGCCGCTCAATGATGGAGTCCTTCTCCATCAAAGCAGATTGCTTTTCTAACATTAACCGTTTGCTCTCAAACATCTCTTCCTCCTTCTGGAGAACCCCCCTCTCTAGAGCAGAAAGCTTTTCTTCCAACATCTGGGCCGCTGCTTGAGCTTCCTGCCCTTCCTCTTTCTGCTTTTCATACTCATCAATTCTTTTCAGCAGATCTTTCCTCACTAGGAGCGCTGCCTGAAGCTTCTTCTTCATCACCTCTTTGTCTTTAGACACCTTTGCAAGCTGGCACTGAAGATCCTCCACCTCCTTCATCAGCTGAGTCTTCTCATCGTTCCTCCTCTCCATTTCCCTTCGGCAGAGTGAAGCGTGATCTTCCAGCTCCTGGACTGCTTGCTCCAGGCTCTCCAGCCGCCCCAGCAGGGAGCGGTTCTCCTCCTCCAGTTTTATCCTCTGGTTGGCAGCAGCCTGGATGACCTGTGCGATGGATGCGTCCTTCTCCTTCAGCTGCTGACTGAGAGCAGCGAGCAGCTCTTTCTGCTGGCTGATCTGCAGAGTCATGCAGCTGAAGTCTTCCTCCTTTGCTCTCAGTTCAGAGTGTAGAGACGAGTACTTTTCAGAAACTTCTTTCAGTTTTTCAGCCTCAGCATCAAGTTGAGCACGTAGACGCTCCTCAGTTTCCTGCAGCTGCAGGATGTGCTGAAGGCCAGTCTGAGCTTCCTGAAGCTGTGAACACGTTTCAGCCAACTCACTTCTGACAGCGACTATTTCTGCCTGATGAGCAGCTTGAACCCGTTTGATCAGATCCTGCAAGGCTGATGTTTCAGAGCAGGACGGGGGCTCGTCCGTGATCCTGTCGGCTCCTCCTCCTCCTGAGAGCAGCCTTCTCAAGTCCTCCTCCAGAGTCTGCTTCTGCCTCTCCTCCTCCTGCATGGATGCTAGAACCTGGTGGAGCTGAGCTCGGGAAGCAGCTGCCTCCGCCTCTGTGGCGCCGAGCAGATCGGACCCCTGCCTCACTGCAGCTGACGCTTCCTCCAGCCTCTCCTGCAAACAGTCCAAGTCGTGTTTCAAAGCATTCACTTTAACATCTTTAGCCTTCATTTGGTTCTCAAAGCTCTGCAGCTGTTCTGTGAGAAAACTCTTCTCTAGTTTCTCTCTATCCAGAACCAGCAGCCACTCTCTCTCAGAATCCTGCAGAACCTGTTCTAGCTTTTGAACGTGTTCTCTTAACCCACACACTTCTTCATCTTTGGCACTAACCTGCGCTTGGAGGCTCTTCTTCTCGGACTCCGTTTCCATCATGCTGCTGGTCCTCTGCTCCACCTGACCCTGCAGCTGTTCTACTTCCTCCTGAAACAGCCTGAGGGAGGCGTGCAGCCTCTGCTGCTCTTCCATCGACAGCTTCAGCTCTTTGCTCAGCTTCTGGTTTTGCTCCTGGAGTTTCTGCATCTCCAGAACCAGCTGAGAGGAGTTTTTGGCCTGGGCCGTGAACTGACTGTTTATGGCGTGGAGAGCCATCTCTCTCTGCTCCAGGTTTTCTGTCAGCGCGTTCATCTGCGCCACCACCTGAAGATGTTGGGATCGCAGCTCTTCTATCTCCACGGTCAGAAGAGCGACGCTGGAGCGGTGGGAGGCAAAGGCTTCCTCCTTCTCCTGAGACAGACTGGCTTTGGAGGCTTCAGCGTCCTGGAGTTGGCTGCAGATCTCAGATATTTGGTTTCTCAGAGTTTTGATTGTGGTTTCTGCCGCCTGACGCTCGCGACTCGCCTCCTCTGAAAGAGCGTGAAGACTGAAAGCCTCTCGGCTGCTCTCAGCCAGCTGCTTCCTCATGTCCTCTAGCTGTGCGTGGGATTCGTCACGCTGCCGGCTGAAGGCGCTCTGTGCTTCCTCTGTGGAGACTTTGAGGTTTTGTATTTCTGAAGAGAAGACCTGGGCTTGCTCCTGGAGCTGCAACACCATCTCAGTGCTTTGGTCTGCTCTCCTCTGAACATCCTCCAGAGACTTTGTTTGCTCTGAAAGTTGAGTTTCTTTTTCCTGGAGGCTCTTCTGGAGGCTCTGTGCTTCACACTCCTGTGCCTGCAGCAGCTCCTTGAGCTTCGTGACAGACTCTTCCAGCTGTAGAATCTGCTCTTTGAAGCTTAAACATTCTGTCTCTTTGGCCTCTAGACAGGACCTCAGATCTTCTACGGTGGCAGAAGACTGACTTTGATGCTGGAGACTTAACTGCTCTTTTTGCTCCAAGATGTTTCTCATAGCGGAGGACTCTGAAGCGAGTCGGTCTACTTCACCTCGCAGTCTACAGGCCGAGTCTTCCAGCTCAGAGTTCAGCCTCTGTAAGCGGACATCTTCATCTGCAGCCCGTCGGAGCTCCTCCTCCTGCTCAGCCAGCGCCGCACGGAGCTGCTGGGTCAGAAGCTCCTGCTGCTTCAGGGCCTCCTCCTTCTCTCTGAGCTGGTTTTCTCTGTGCTGGACTTCTGCTTGGTGCTGTGTGAGCAGCTGGTGCCCGTCCATCAGTTCCAGCGCCATCTTCTGAAGCTCAGATTTGAATCTGCTGTTCTGCTCATTCAGTGCTTGAATGTGGTCTTTGAATTCGGTCATCTCTGCCCTGGTCCGCTCCTCCTCCTGCACCAGCTGGAGGTTTTCTGCAGAGAGGTTCTGCACAGCAGTGTTGAGGCAGCTGATCTCAGCTTCCAGCTCTGCAGCATTCTGGTTCATAGCTCCCAGCTGACTGCTGAGGGAGATGACGGACTCGTTTCGTTTATCCAGCTCGTCTTTGTGGCTCTGAAACTCATTAGTAACCCGTCTTAAAGCCTGCTCCTTCTGCTCCATCTGCTGGGTCACCTCCGAGCACCGCTGCCTGAGCACCTCCACCTCCTGTTGCATCTTTGACAGGAGCTCCAACTCCTTTTGATGGGCGCTCCACTGCTCAGCTTTCTGCTGCAGCTTGGCCTCCTTCTCCATCAGCCCGGCCTTCAGGACGGACACCTGCTCCTGGAGCATGGCGGCCGTGTCCTGATGCTGCTGCAGCTGCAGCTGCTGAACCTCCAGCTGTGTCCTCTGCTCTGACACAGTCGTGTCTTTGTCCTTCAGAGCCACACTGAGCTGACCGACCTGCTCCTGCAGACTCAGGAGCTGCTCCTCTTTGTCCCTCAGACTCATTAAAAGACTTGCACACTCGTTTGTCTTTTCCTGCAGACCTGCAGAGCAGGACTCTTCCCTCTCCTTTAGCTCAGTGGCAGATGTGATGTTTGTTGCCAAATCCTGCTGTAGTTTCTGATTGTCCTCTCTCAGACTTCCTAGCTGCAGACTGAGAGTGGAGGTCTGCTCCAGGGCAGCTCTGAGCTGCTCGGTGAGATCCGACATGGCCTGATTCTGCTGAGTCAGCTGCATTTCCTGGGCCTGACGAGCAGCGTGAAGCTGGCGGTTCTCCTCTGTGGCCTCCTGGACGTGCCTCCTTAAAGCGGTCAGTTCCGTCTTCTTCTCCTCAGCCTCAGACTCCAGCTGTCCAGCGTGTTTTTTTGCAGACTTCAAGATGTCATTTTTCTGGTTCAGCTGCTCCTTGTAGAGCTGACACTGCTGCTCTGTGCTCCTCAACGCCTCCTCTCTCTCGTGGAGCTGCTCCCTCAGCAAAGACAGCTCTTGAGCTGAAGTTCTCCTCTCCTCGGCCATTTCCTCCTTTAAACGGAGAGCTTCATCCTCCTTCTGCGTCAGGGCATTCTGCAGACCGGACTCTCGTTCTCTAAGCAGAGACAGCGTCTCCTGGAGCTGTGCTTGCTCAGCCTGCAGGTTCTCCAGCTCTCTGTGGGTTTCAGCTGAGGCCTGCTCCTTCTCTGTGAGGCTGAGCTGCAGCTGCTTCGACGTGCAGCTCAAGCTCTGAACTTGCTCGTGCAGCTGGACCAGCTCGTCCTCCCGTTCCTTCAGTAACCGGTTCAGATGACTGCACTCGTTGGTTTTTGCCAGCAGGACCTCTGAGTTGGCCTGAGACTTCTGCTCCAGAACCTGACTCAGCTGACTGGCTCCAACAGTCAGTTCCTCCTTTTCTCTCTGTAGCTCCTGAATGATTCTGTTCTTTTCCGACTGCAGTTTCTCCACCTCTGTCGTGACTTCACGTGCACGTTCAGCCGCCTCCACCTGGAGCTGCTGGTTTTGCTCTGTGAGGAGATGAACTCGGCTCTCCAGACTGCTGTTGAGTTGAAGAGCAGATGAAAGCTGTTCACTGAGGTCTTTCACTCTGAGCTTCTGCAGCTCCAGTTCTTCGTTTCGCTCTTTAAGAGCTTCCTCCAGCTGATGCCTCTCATCCGTCAGGCTGTCTGAGAGGCTCTTCAGCTCAGAGATGCTCTCAGACATCCTGCTCAGTTCTTCGCTCAGTCTCTTCTTTTCTGACTCCCTGCTCTGTAGCTCAGCGCTGAAGGTCCTCCTGTCGTCTTCAGAGCGCTCCTTGCTGGTCTTCAGTTCCTCTTCCAGCAGAGACATGTTCTCCATGGCCCCTTTCATGAGCTCCTCACTCTGCTTTTGCTGTTCCACTTGTTCAGATAACAGCTGCACTTTGCTGTTATACGCCTCCACTTGAGCCAAAAGTTTGTTCTGTTCCTCCTTCAGAGCTTTCAGTTCGGTTTCATGCGCCTCCTCCTTCTCCTTCATCTCCTGCCGCATCTTCTCTGTGTTTCCGTTTGTGCCATTGAGTTGTGAGAGTAGCTCTTCAGAGTCCTGCAGCCTCTGACTCAGCTGTTCCTTCAGAGAAGAGATTTGAGTTTCGCATTCAGAGAGATGGTGTCGATGGTTGATCACCTCTTTCTGGATCTCTCCTTGGAGGTGCTGAATGGTCCTCTTGTCGTCCTGGACTTGTTTCATCAGCTGCTCCATCTCTGCCCCTTTCTGGTCTCTCTCCTCTTTGGTCTTCAGTGACTCCGCCTCAGCCTCCTGCAGTCTGCAGACCAGCTCTGCGATTCTGTTGTTCAGAGTTTTCTGGTCAGAACTCTGGGACTCTCTCAGGACCCGGGTCTCCTGTTCAGTCCTGTTTAAAGCGCTCTCCAGCTGGACCAGACTGTCCTCTTTCGCCCCGATGTCCTGCTTCAGAACCGAGAGCTGCTCTGCGTACTCGGCCATGCTTCCAGCCAGGCCTGAGATCTCCTTGTCTTTTTCTGACAGAGCGTCTCTTAGAGCATCCATCTCCCTCTCACAGCTCTGCAGCTCGTGGATGAGTTGGGCCCGTTCCTCAAGGTGGGTTGTGTTCAGTTTGTCCAGCTCCTCGTTGGTCTGGTCCAGCTCTGCCTGCAGCGCCTCTATGATGACCTCTTGTTTCTGTGCCTGGAAACAAAACAGACTTGAAGGTAGTTGTATTTGTGAGTTTTGAACAAATGGATGAAATTCTGGAAGCACACCTTCTCCTTTAGCACACTGTGTTTCTGCAGGAGGTCTGTTACCTCCGCCTTCAGCTCAATGCACTGTTTCTCAGAGCTGCTGCACTTCTTGGAGACGTTCTCCAGCTGAAGGAGGAAACACAAACTGTGTGACTGATCGATTCCATCGCAGGGCGGCACCGGCTCTGTCCAAACGAGCGGGGAGCTTACCTCCTGCTCGCTGTGAAGCAGCTTCTCAGACAGATCTTTGCACTGGAGCTCTCTTCCCATCAAAGAGTCCCTGAGGCTGCCGATGAGCTCCAGCTTCTCTGAAGTCTCTGCCAGCGTGTGCTCCTTCTCCATGAGAGACGTCTCCAGGCTCTCCTGGGCGTCGCTCAGCCTGCAGATGAGCAGAGAGGAAGAAGAAACTCCAGTTTTTACTTCAGCATCATGTTGGGATAATGAAACAGCTTTGATAGGTCAGCCGGCTTAAGCTTCATTTGGCCACACATGCATATAGGAAAAACTGCCCTTTAATAAAATCCAAATCAAAGCCTTCATTTAAGGTTTTAAAGTCTGAACTAAAGACAAGAGCTGAAAGCTGAGCTTCTGCCTGATGAAGACAGTGTAGAGGGTTTGGTGCAGCTTTAAACATTTGTTCTGATAAAATGCACTCATTCTGGATCTATACAGTCTTCTGTCCTGGACTTCATATCAGTTCCAACTTCAAACATCCTCTGAAAATGATAAGGAGGAGGAAAACTATCCTGAAACATCTGTGGGTGGACTAACACGCACACATACAAACTTCTAGAATCTAAGGCTATAAAGGCTCTAATCTTATACGTTTGCATTTTAAATGTTTTATTAATATATGCTGTCCTGGTCTTAAGTAAACAATCAATCAATCAATAATCGTAATTAAAACAGTACTGGGAAAGCTTTTTAAAATAAAAAAAATGGTCTTTAAATCTTGTTTAAACCTTCACCCTCCTCTAAAGACAATCCCCATTCTTCACTTTTAAATCATCATTGACTCCTGAGCTAGCAGGACCTCGACCAGCAGGCACCAACACGGACAGCTTCTCTGCAACCTGAGGTCTGGATGGAGAACCTCACCCTTTGAGCTGCTCCGTCAGGCTGTTCACCAGGAGCTGGTGCTTCTCGGCTTCTCTGCTCTGCTGGCTCCGAACATTGGCAAGCTGGGTCTGGAGTTTCTCTGATTCATGCTGCAGTGGTGGAAAAAAACAGACACCAACATGAAGGGCACTGCGGACAGAGAAACACGGCCGACCCCACACCTGTGTACATGATAAGATCATGTGATCTTCATATAATGAGACTATACAAGGTCCAGGTGATGCATGTGATTTTGTCGCACCCAGTGAGTCTGCGGCAGAGCTCTGCGCTGCAAACGTCTCTGTCAGTTAAACAGGCACACCACACCGTTAGCCATCACCGCCAGAGGTGCTCTCCAGCGCACACCAACACGAGCGACCCCACCAACCTGAGAGACCCAACATGGCTGCTCATCCTCATCTACATCAAACGTCACCTGTGTTAGAAGGGCTTGTTACAAACCCCAGCTCTCAGATCAGAACATGCACTGGTCAGTCTGTGAGTCTCGCCTTCAGAGACAGGAGATCTACCTGCAGTGCTTCAATCCGGGCCTGCAGCTGCAGGCGATCCTCCAGGTCTTGGCAGTGCTCCTCCAGACTCAGAATCTGCTCCTGCAGTTGGTTCCTTTCCAGCTCCAGCTCCTCCACCACAGACCGCAGACCACCTGGAGCCGTCCAGAGAAAAAAACAGGTCATGAACACTGATGGACTTTGAGGTATTTCCTTCATAAACAGGATTTTATTTGTTTGACGGGGCAGCTTAACCCTTTAACCTCTGATGCGGCGCCGGCAGGCCGGATCTAGCCAGGCCTTGTTAAGCAGAATATCAGTGGAGGCCAGTCTGGGTATATTGAGAGGTTGGGGTGTGATATCCTCCCAAGTCATTAAATCGTGTTGAAGTGTCCCTCTGATACAAATCCTCTTTTTAGAATTTTTATCATGTCTGTGTGTCATTTATCTTCTGAAAGAGAACAAATGTAATCAGAAATGCTTTCGTTTTTATTTCTCCTTTTAAATCAACCAAACAGTCTTGGACACACTCTGTTTTTCATCAATCATCTCTTTCTGCTGCACATGCACTAAACCCTCATCTGGTCCGGCTAGCGTGTCTAGTTCAGCTTCTGGAGAAGAGAAGATGCTATCTTCACATTGACTGCAGTCAAATGAGCCGCCGTTCACATTTCTGTGCTCCAATCAGCCGTCACTGGATTTTTGCTGTGAGTTTCATCCAATACTTACGGTAGCAGTCCTGAGAACGCTGGAAAATCTCCAACAGACTCCACGGAGCTTCTTGATGTGACCACGGAAATGTGAACGGCGGCTCGTTTGACCGCAGTTGGAAAGGGTTGTAAATCAATCAAAGAGCATTTGGATTTTAGCTTACATTATTTTCTGCTCTGAGAAACCAATGGATTGAATGGATTGATCACAGCAACGTCAAGAAACATCAAAGAGTCTTTGGTGAACTGGAAGGAGAAAGAATCAGGATTTTGGAGGAAGTTCTGTCCATGAAGATCGTCACTTCCTCGTCACAGCTGACATCAGGAAGAAAGTGTGCTTATTCATCTCTTTTTGGTCTTTTTTAGAACATCTTTCTGATTTATATATTACCTACTTTGAGTCATTTTATTTATTAGCTTTAAAGTTTATACTTGGTTTACTTTTTTGTTTTAAAATATATATTTTATGTATTTTTAATTACTTATTTTAATGTCCTTTTTAGCTATTTATTATGTGTTGTTCCCCGGTACTGTTAGCTTGACTTGTAGAAATAGCTTTAGCAACCAGAAACCTGTGCATTGTCAACTCGTTTCTGGCTTTTTACTCCAAACTAGAACAAAAAGGGGAATAGATGGAGGACAAGAAAGAGTTCCAATTCAAGTGATCAGATCCTTTCAGCGAGAAACAGCAGAGGAAAGTTTTTAACATTTCTGCTGCTGAGTGTAAGCGACGGAGTCTGACGAGGAGCTGGAGTGAAGCCAGAGGCCACGCCCCTCTTGCATCTACCAATCAGCACCAACAGCTATTTTGAATGGGAGCCAGATAGAGCAGAGTGTTCTGTTATGTTGTTTACATGGGGTCACGTTTGGGAGGGGCATTCCTGGCATTTGGGGGGGCATTGCGCCACCTTGCCCATCCATAGATCCGGCCTTAGCTACCGGTGATGCTTAAACACAAAGTCTGTAACTTACTGTAACTCTTCAACCGTTAACATGATCATTGTAATTCCAGCCGATTCAGAAGGAGAAACACGTTGATCGTGTTTGTAAGGAAACAATTACAGTAATTTAAAGAGCAGCTCTGCTCCGAGCTCTCTCCAGGTGACTGAGCTCCTCCCCCTATCTCTAAGGGAGCGTCCAGCCACCCTCCAGAGGAAACTCATTTCAGCCGCTCGTAGTTGGGATCTGGTTCTTTCAGTCATGACCCAGAGCTCATGATCATAGGTGAGTCCTGAAGACCGACCGGTAAATCAAGAGCTTCGCTTTTCACCACAACAGACCGCTACAGCAACTGCAAGATGGCGGACGCCGCCCTAATCCGTCTGTCGTCTCCAAACCAGAGCCCCTCCGGTTTCTGGCTGGACCTGGAGATTCTGTCCATAAAGACTATGATCAGAACTGATGATAAAGGCCAGCCCACAGCATCCAGAGACTTCAGGTCCTCAGGGTGAACCTCATCCACCCCCGGAGCCCCCGAGGAGCTCTTTGACTACCTCAGTGACCTCAGCTTGGGTGATGGACAGTCATGAATCTAGACCAGGGATAGGCAACTCCAGGCCTGGCGTGCTGCAGTATCTGCATGATTTCCAGGTATCCAAACCTTACTGCTGACTGATTATTGGTTGGGGTGTGTACAGCCAATTAAAACATGCCATGTTGGAAAACATGCAGGAATGTTGCACTCGAGGCCTGAAGGTCATGAATATTTAAAGGTTAAGAGCCCTAAACCTGTTTCTAAGTAGGGCTTCATATGAGGAGAAACAGGGATCAGGGTACAACAAAGTCTATTGCATTTTGATCCAAAAAGACAGAATGCCAAATTTCTGCGTGTATTCTACCTAACTTTATTTGGGAGAACACTGTTTTGTTGTTGTTGTCTTATGGTAAACATCAGACAATGAGAACCTCAAGAAGAAGGAAGAACTTAGCACTGCATGCAAGCATCTGAACAGAAACGTTTTCCTACTCATATGATGAGCTGAGCTCACTGACTGCAAACACTCGGCAGCTCCACCAGCATGCACTTGTGAAAGACTTTCAATGGATGAGCGTGGAAACAACATAAATACACTTGTGACACGGAGTCCACAAGCAGAAATGTGAGTGTAACTGTGCCCCCCCCATGAAGAAAGCGGCAGATTCAATCCACAAAATGGGCTTTAGGCAGGAAACCCAAACAAACGGCGTCATGGAGTGGAACAGACAATGTGTGCATACCACGAGAGCATGCCGGTAAAAACTGTCTGGGTCCCACACCTGTGTCGGGGGTACTGTACTCAGGCCACCAACCTCCCATGTTCTCCCCCTCCATAGGGGGCGTGTTCTCAGAGGGGCTCTGTGGGTCCAAGAAGGGGCTCTGTCCATCAAACTGGAAATCATCCTGCAAGTGGGAGCAAAACAATCAAAGCAGGCTGGCCCCCTTTCAGGGAACTGTTTGTTTGTTCAGAGCATTGATTGTACATGAGAACTGGACTGAGTGACACACGACCCCCCCGATTCGCCTCAGAGCGCACCTGTACTATTGACTAACATTGAAACTGACTGCTTCCACCGCTCGGTTTGCGTTCGGTGTTTGCGTTCCCTCCTCTACTTCTTTTCTGCTTCATCACAGTCTTTACAATGATCTACTGTCTTGATGTGGTGGTAAACTGTGAAATAAGATATATCAACAACTGAATTATGGTATTAATTAGACGTTTGTGTTCAATATTTGTTGGATTGCTCAGAAAAGTGTTTCTGCTGTTTTTAATGTGGTGAATTAGAGATTCTGGACCTGATGTTTTTTTTTTTTTTGTTATGTGTTCAAAGTAGAGGTGACCCCTTGATAGTGTCACAGTAATGGTTGGAAGTCATTAATAACAGTAATAATAATAAAAAAACACGTAATAAAGCCACAATTTTTGTTTTATTTTGACCTTTAACTTTGCCAAACTGTCACAAACTTAAATGACCTCAAAGCGAGACTTTTAACAGCAATTATTAGATTAAAAATATTGCGGTTCAAATCCATTAATTAACTACAAGTCAAAATGAATTGCATGATGGCACCAATCAAAATATATTCTTTCTTTATAGATGAACTTACAGTTTTAAGGACAGCTCTGACATTAATCCCATTTAGGAGTCCTTCACACATACAGTTTCTGACAAAAACGAGATGCAGAGTCGGATGAAACGCTGCTTTGTGGATAATTGAGTTGCTGGTCAGCATCAGAACTCAGTTTCATGTCATTTCTATTGAATGTTGCAGTACAAATACAATAAAAGAAAGCATTTTCCTCTGTGAAAGAAGGGCTCTACCCACCTGAAGGCTTCGCCCGGATGGCGCCGCCAGCTTCTTGGCACCATGCTGGCCAAGCCCCCGAGTCTGAGCCAGCTCCTCCTCCAACTCCTGCTGCCGAGTGGTCAGAGCTGGATCGGAGCAGCCAGGAAAGAACCAGTCATCCTCAATCAGTTTTGTGCCACAGGAAGGGGTGGGGGGGTGTTGTGAATTGAGGAGGTGTTTATGAAGGAGAAGTAAAGGAAGACGACGGCAGGAATTCAGAGGTGGAGGGTAGATGAAGGAAGAATGACATGATGGTTCTGCTGATGGAGGAGAACCTCAACACTGCAAATACCTCTAACACAAAACATGGGAGACAGCAAGAACAAGGAGGCACAGACGGGGGGGACCGAGTAGTGAGTGGACCTGCAAGACCAGAAGCAGCGATGCGTGCACGCAGCAACAGAGAGCAGCGCTCAAACATGTGACAGACAGGGGGGGGGGCATGTCCTCACAAGGGAGACCGGACAGGACGGAAGACAAAGTGGCTGCAGGGCTGACGGGGGTGCTGGGGGGCGTTCAGCAGCAAAGGGTGCAAGCAGCGTTTGAAGCCAAACAAGTTCCCATCAGTTCTGTGACGAGAGGCTGACTGTATGTGTGGGGGGGGGGTTCATCAGTATACAAGCACAGTTAGAAGAAGACAGACAGGAGCAGCTTCAGGGTTCACACACTTTCTGATGTGAGCAGCAGCAGCGGCAGCATCTCTGACACTGATTCCTTCTCTCTCTACAGCCAGTTCAATATTCCTCTAGCTTTTCTTTTCTGGAGAAACTAATATTTTTCAATCAGATAAAATCTGCATTTTTGGTGTTTTCAAAAACGTTTTGCTGTACTTTCCTGATGATGGAGGACGTGTACAAGGAAATGAAGATTCAAATGACATTTCTGAGTCTTTCTTTATTCAAATCATTGTGAATCAGGAGCCGATGAAAAAATAGTTTAGCAAAGATTGTATTTATGACGAAGAAATTCTGCTGGGCAGGCCACAAGTTTGGGAACGCTTGTGTATAAATACTTTATTCTAAAACTTATGCCCATTTTTCACTGAGCTCTATGAAACAAATTAAGAAAAAAAAAAAACGTGATTCAGAAAACTAGCAAGACAGACTATTAGTCACTCTGTTGTTAGACCAGGACAGAGGTCTACAACCTGCATCTCCAGGCATGGGCCTCTTATCTCTCCAGAGTGGCTCTCTGGCTGAAGAAAAATAAAATATTAGTAATTTTTTAAAGCAAGGATGACTTAATCAGCATTTATTTCATTTAGATTAGTCTAAGATTAGTTACATTTAGAAATGAATGGCTGAGGTGCACATAGATGATAAATTATGTAGGTTTTTACATCCCTGTTTGGCCAAAGCATCTTTTATTTGAAAACGCTGCTGACCTCTGGATTAGGATGTGGAACCTTCCAGAGAAAATGTCTGTATGGCACATGTGTCAGAGTCATGGCCCGGGGTCCGGATCCATCCCCAGATCATTTTTTATAATTATTTTATGTTTTTTATTAATGGTTCGGTGTTTTCTTGTGCTTATTTCTAACTTGCATAATTTTAACAAAATATATTTTTATGGAGAGTAAAATATTAGAAGTTATTCAAGGTTCAAGTTGATTCATTATATTGATTAATAATATTCCTGCCGGTTTTTCTTCATAGTAATGTTATAAAGTTACAGTGTTAAAGTTTTAAACATGCAGTGAGTTTCATAAATGAGGTGTGTTTTGTCCCTTGTGTGATTGAGTTCGACACCACTGATCATAACAGTGCTGCGTCTGACAGAGGAGATGGTTTCAGCAAGTCCGTTCTTAAATTTCTGGGAATTCATTTAAATTCAGTTTGTTAGAAATTATCTTTTAAAGTTATTCATTTTTTTGCTAATATCTGTGTGTTTTTTATAACCCTTTAACCATGCATCTTTTTTTGCCAGTTTTTCCTTCCTGTCTCTTCCAGGTTGGTGTTAAAAGACTATTTAAGTCAGACATTATTGACCGTGTCTTTTTTCACATGCGCAGCTCTTCTGTTCTCATCACTGCAGTGACTTGGCACTTGGTTTTGACTGCAGATGTCCGTTTGTGCTGCATGCACTCACTCCACACCCGAAACATCAACACCTTCATCAGGCCAGCACACGTCAGAGGGAGGGGGGGCAGAAATTACAAACAGAAGCAAGTGTGATGTTAAATTTGTTTGTTGGGGGAAACAAAAGAAATTGTTAGAATAAAGCTGGTCTTGAAGGCGGTTGGGATCATTAGGAGATTTCACGTCAGATTGTTTTACATGGAACACAACAGGGATGATGGGAAAACTGCTCTTTGGGAGAGATTAAACCCTACACCATTACAAACAGTTTCACAAGAATCATTGCATGAGGATTGTGAGGCTGTCACAAAGATTTCCTGCATTAGTCTTTGTCACATTGAGTTAGTACAAGTCCTGTCAAACCAGGTTAGACAGTCTGTTGGGACAGTACAGTACAGCAGGGCTTTCTAGTCCACACCAGAGAAAGAAGCAACAACTGTGGAAGGGAAAAGGAGGAAGAATGTCAAATCATAACAGACGTGAAGGGAAGAAGGGAGGAACAGGCTCTGAGGTGCATCCTACCACTGTCCTGCCCCCAGCTCACCCCCAAGAGTCAGGAAGCTGCAGGCAGGACAGTGAACTGGAGCCGCACCCAAGGTTTGGGGGAGCCTGCATGCACAAAACTGATGGGAAACTGTTCTGCGTGGCTGCTCCCATCCCTGGAGCAGGGGCTGGAGGGGGAGGGCGGAGGTCAACGAGATGGGAGGCAGCACGGGGTAACCCGCTCTCCCCGGGACAACGGCCGGGACAGGGAAAAACAAAGAAACAGATGTTCAGTCACAGGGACACGAGAAATCAGACTGAAACTGAAGCTTCATGTGGCGCCCGAACGACATTCTACACAACACCAGAGCATGATGGGAAATCTGGCCCAAAGCTAAACATTTCTACAGTAAAGTGTAAAGTAAACGGTAAGGTGGGAACAATCAGTGTCTTCCAGCCCAAGATACTAAACAGAGGATTATATGATACAGTTGTGCTCAGAAGATAACGTAACCTGGAAGTAATTATGGATTCTTGAATCGTTTTTTTCAGAGAATATTAAAGATAACACAAAAACTTTTTTTTTCCCCAGTCATGGTCAGTGGTTGGTAAGAAAGTTGATGGCTAATGGGTTTATTTTTGTGGTGACATTTAGTCAAAAAATGCAGACCAGATGACCATTCAGGATTTATTAAAATAAAAATATCCTCTCTGATTCCATTTAACTTTCTGCTGTTGCTCAATAATCTACTTTTAAACCAGTTCTCCTATTCGACCCCACTTTTCCCACCAGGATATAGTCTGCTCCGTTTCTCCTGTCGTCTTCTCAGTATCCCCTGTCTGCTTGCACCATTCTCAGATACGTTTAGGATTTGTTTTGCAGATTCCTCACCAGCCCATGAGCTCCTATGCCACCATACGAAGTTTGAACGCCAAACCGAATGAGCGTTTCTTTCTTTCTTTCTCCAAATGTCAGCGTTTAAGTTTGAGGCCAAAAAGTTCAATCTCTGTCTCATCACTCTAAATGACTTTGGTCCAGAAGTTTGGAGGTTTGTCTCTGTACTGTATGACGTTTAGTAATCGAGCTATTCACTGATATTTGTGTAAAAAGGCTTTCTTTTGGCCACTCGACCATGCAAAACACTTTTCCTTCTTATACCACAGTTTGTCAGATTCCTGCATCACAGCTGGACTTCTTTTTGGATTTTTCTTTGAATCCCTGACAATTTTTGTGGAAGGTGTGGCAGAATTTTTGGTGACTTGGATATCTACAGTTCAGTTACCTTTTACCGTAGATCTTTTGACAGCGCTTCAGCGTTCCTCATGACTCAGGATCCAATAACGCTGCGCTGGATGAAGAGTCTGTTGGGAGCCCTGAAACTCAACTCATTTGTGACGTTTCTGTTGTCATTATGAATTTCAAAGGACAAACTGATTTTCTGTTGACTAACGGTTTTACCTAACCTCTAACTATGAGTGAAAATAGTTTTTATTCTTTCATATGTTTTTAAAAATGACAAGAAATCTGAATTTCTTTCAGGGTATGAAAACCTTTGAGCACAACTGTATCTATACCAAACAAACAGCCATAAACATGTTCAAATAATGAATCTGGTGATTAATAACACTGCTAATATGACTTAAAGTCCCACTCGATCGTCTTTTGATCTATTTTCAAAGTGTTCCCAGAGGTATTTTAATCATGATTATGGGTCAAACTCCAAAAACGGTGTTGTTTTCTAGAGCATAGTTTCTGCAGAGCAGCAGGAGTTCATTAGAACTTCTGCTGCTGGCCTGCCTTCATCTGCCCCTTTGTTCACACTCTCCCACTAGCTTACAGCCCCTCACACCCATAGGCTCACGTTAACAGTGCAACAAAACTGATTAACAATATTGTAGCTATCCAGGCGTGCAGTTTAGATGCAGATTCCAGATCAGACGAGGAAAACAAAGACGTTCATGAATCCGTTTGTCTCCATCAGAACAGAGCAGAGGAGGAGCTTAAGACCTGCCAAAAGTATTTTCTGTGACACAAAGACAATCTTTTTTCAAACTGCTTTCATCTGCTCCTGATTCTCAACTATTTAAATAAAGAACTACACAGAAATACACATTTTATCCTATTTTTTTTCCATATGTCCATCATCAGCAAAGGCCAAAGGAACATGTTAAAAATGCCAAAAACACAAGTTTTATCAGCATGGCTCTTTAAATATTTTATAACTACAAACTGATAATCAAACTGAATGTAATTTATGTAAAAAATCTTAATTAAAGCATGTTGTAAGCTGTAGTTCCTCAGGCCTTCATCAGGTCTGTGTGGCTCAGCAGAAAACAGCTTTGCTACATTCACAGCAGTTCAGAAAGTTTCTCTCATTGATGTTCAAGAAGTGAAATGATCCTGCTGTAACTAGGGATGTCCCGATCTGATCACGTGATCGGAAATCGGGCCCGATTATTTATTTATTTATTTATTTATTTGTTTGCACATATACAGCATTTGTCTCTGACTCAAATAAAAATAAGTGCAGGAAGAGGCAAAGGGTTTGTAAAAGAAAACAAAACAATAATCAGTTCCAACAATAGCTGTGCATACAATCAATGGTTACATGATTACATGGTTGATAACTCCATCGTATCAGATGTTGTCCTCTAAGCATTATCTGATATTTCATTTCTTACTTATTATGATCAGCACTTTATATTTCAATCTAATTATTCTGGATAAATACTCCACTGAAAGTCTGCATGTCATGAACACATCACAAAATGTCATTGCAGGAAAAGTCATCATTCATGTTTTAGAATTCTAAATGAAGACAGGAATCACATTTGTGATTATGTTCAACAGCTCTAAAGATATTAAAGCTAAAGTCACTAAACTTTCTCACATGACTAATTATCACTTATAGAAGAAGAAAATCGTTACTTTTTTCCTAGTTTATATTTCCTCTATTTTTACTAGTTCATTAAATCTACTTCACAGAAGAGTTCTATTGAAGTTTTAATGATAAAAGAAGATTAATGAAATATAAATAAGGAACAACACAAATCTGTTCATTCAATTTGTTTATGTTTAAAATATGTTACAAAAGTATCGGATCAGGACTCGGTACCGGCAAAATCCAATGACTCGGAATCGGATCGGGTCCATAAAAACCTGATCGGGACATCCCTACTGTTAAAGCTTCTTCTGCTGCTAGACATTCAAGTGATGGAAAGAAAAGACTGAACACTGTTTATGGGACTCATCAGAGATGAATGAAGCGGATTTTTAGAGGAATTAGGAGATGAATCACTGTGAGAAGCTCTGGGTTATGGGTTAAAGCCCCATCAGACTTCACTGCTCCTCTGCAGATGATCAAGCCTGTGTGTGCTAATGGATCAGAGCATGAACAGTCTTAGAGGATGGAGGATCTCTGCTCAGAGCCCAGACATCCACAAACAGAAATCAGCTTCCAAGTCTGTAGGGTGAATTCTGATCAAGACATCATTGGACATCAACACAAGCTCAGATAAGACGAACCTGATCTGCTGTGTGACCTGCAGCTGAGCAGCAGAATGGCAAAAGTGTGCGTGGAAAAAGGTTCTGACTTCTCATCTATTTGTATTTTGGTCAAACTTTCATTTTGCTGCAGATACGATTGGGCACCGAAATTTGGTTCCAAGTAGGAACCTTTATGATTTACGCGGTTCTACCAAAACCGAAAGAAGCTGCTGCGAGCGGTTTGTTCTAATTTAAGGAGGTATTTATAAATAAAGCCATACAATCAGAAGAAAGCCAAGACAGCCCTCTGTCCCCGCCCACTGTGGTCAAAAGTCATTGTCCACATACGCGCGGTCAGTTTCTCCGTGAGCGGAGCCAGAGCTCCCGCCATAGACACGACGCTCCCCGTGAGTGTGCACGCATCAAACGCCCGAGGGAGCAGCTCTCGCACGCGACAGTAGACATTCTCTGTACCGCGATGACTTGCTGCTCGCAGGAGGATTCAACTCCAGCACGCAGGAACAGAGAAGTTCTGCTGAGTCGGAATTGTCCAGGAGGAATGCCTGAACATGCGCGGGGATGTGTTATTTCTGTGTGTTTAGTTTCATTAATCCGTCTTGTTGTTGAAAATAGCTCGGTGAGTGACAGAAAATTGCTCTGAATGCTTTTTTAATTTAATGCCATTTACTTTTCCAATGCATTTATTGCATTGCTTTAAAATAAAAAAGGTTAATCCAACCATTTAATGTTGTTATTGTTTTAATAATTCTGTTTCCTACGGTGGAGGGAAACCCAGCAGTTTGGTAATGCTAGTGAAGAGATGCTTACAAAGCTCTTTACTAGTCATGGTAATTCTGTTTACTGCGGTAAAATGTGGAGGAATATTGACAGGATTAAAATTTGAATATCGCCCAAGCCTATGCCTACAGAAATCAGAGTGAGTCGATTTTCCCTCCAAAAGAACGTCAGGGTTCACCTCCCAGAAAACTTTTTCTATTGGTCCTGGCATGAATAGAATGAAACTGTCTGATAATGTTGTTGTTGGTTCAGCAGCTGAGGGCCTCGTTCATCAGTTTCATCTGTATTGGTGTTCATGAATTAACAACAGGTGCACTTCAGTGGCAACAATTAGAAAACCCTCCAAACAGGACTGGTGTTCCATGTGGAGGTCATTTCAAGTTTTTTGGTTGGTTTTCCACTCCTGCTGATTTTGGCTCTCGCCATTTGGTGGTGGTGCGTGTGGGTGCATGCGTGCGTGGTGATCCGTGGTCCAAGCGTGTGCTGAACCGTGGCTCCTGATCCAAACGGACCATGGATTATCCATGATCTGTACACCCCTACCCTGTGGTCTGTGCGGGCCTGCATGTCAGCGTCCAGCCTCACCCTCTCTCTCCTCCTCCATGTGGCTGATCCGGAGAACCATGGCGGCCTTCTCCTCCCGGGCCCGATCCCTGGCACTGATGGCCTCGGCCACCATCTCCTGCCACTCCAGCACCTGGCTCTGGGTGTCGTCGGCACTGCCAGACTCACTGGCCTGAGGACAGAAGGAGCATGTTTTATCGTTCACCCACACAGGAAGGACGTTCTGAAGATGAAGGCTTCGCAGCTGACCTGAGACGCAGCTCTCTTGGTGAACTGCTCCAACTCTGCTTGCAGCGTTCTCTGCTGCTCCTCGTACAACACCAACTTAGCCTCAAGCATTCCTGAAAACATTCCAACACATCAGAGTCTGGCCAAAGCTGTGGCAGGAGGAGCGATGTTCAGGTCCACGTCCTGTTCTTCATACCATTCTGCGCTTTTAGATCCTCATACTGCTCCACCTTCCACTGCATCTCCTCCCTTTCCTCCTCAAGTGCTGTGATTCGACTTCGAAGGGACATCAGGTCAGGTGTGGCAGCTCCAGCCTAAACGAGGGGGGAGAGAATGTAACACCAGCTCAGAAGGGAAACTAAAACTAAAAGTTTCTACCATGGCCTCATGAAAAGGTGATGATGAAACCTAAAACAGTAGTTCCGTTCCCATAGCCTGAATGTTCTATATTATTGTGCTGGCAACCAGAACAACAGGAACTTGAAACATACTGTACTTTTTGGAGTATGACTCGCAGGTTTTTATACAAGTTGGCCAGAGGTGATACTTACCCTCAGGACTGAATTACATGTGACTTTAAAAAATAAATATCCACTCATATTAATTTTTCCAATGACAATAGCTTGCCCCTTTACTGGTGGTTTCCCACCAACAACCACCAAACATGGAGCAAAATCTCCATGTTTGGGTCAAAATTTCTTTACTATGCACCACTTAGTGCACTATGTAGTCCACCTGCCATTTTCTAGAGCTGTATGAATCCACAATTTAAAAATTCCAGAAATCTCTATTTAAAAAAAAAAAAAAAAAAAAAGCACTGTACTTTGATGCTGACTTGATTGGTGAAAATAGACCAGAATTTATTATATTTGTAGGATTTTTCACATATAAAGAAAGGATTTAAAGGGGCCCTACCATGAAAATTCTACTTTTTGAGGTTTTAAATGCATTTTGCTGTCCGTTACTCACTATAAATAACTCCAAAACGGTATTTTGATCTGTTCATGCATTTAAGAGAAATCCTTTAAAAACCTGCACTGTCTGCAGAGGCCCCTCCCATACACACGAAAACGAGCGGTTGGAAACGTGCTGACGTAAGATCCTTGCCAACAGCTCTCTCCAGGAAGAGTCTGTGCTGCAAGCTCCGCCTCCCGACTACATGAACATACCCCCATCTTCTCCACGGAGCTGTGGCAGGGATAACTACCTTCCTGTAGCAGAACCGCTCTCAGACCCATTTTTCAAGGTGGTCTCAGTTCATTTCCAATCAAACCAAACTTCGGTTCACTCTGAGATTCTTCAGTCTGAATATGAAACGAACCGAGTGAAACAACTGAACCACAGTGGCCACCGTACCAGACAGTCACGTGATGTAAACACATCGCACCACACAAATGAGGTGATTGGTGAGCCGCGGACAAATGTAGAGCATTCATTGTCATGTTATCCAAAAGGAAATAATTGTTACAATTTTTTACTTGTGTGAAGACGTATTTTAACACCACCAAGAAACATGTAGAACTCTCCTTTCTGTGTCTCCTACGCGGCGCCGGCTGCTCTATTGTAGTTTCAACAGAATTCTCTTAAAAACAAACCATAAAACCACAACGATGAGACGCAGAAACTCATTAAAATATGGTCGGATGAATTCATTTGCAATAAAACAACTTTTAACATGATCCACATTGATTCTACTGACGTGTCTTCCTGTATCTTCAATAACCGTCATGCAGGATTCCTCCACGGTACCAAACTGTGTTGAATCTGGTCTTCATTCAGACGATCAAAATCAAAAATCAAAAGTTTGAAAAAGGGAAAAATCAAGACAAGATTTTGCAGACCGCAGCGCATCCATCTTTAGTCACGTGGTTTTGTTTACAAAGTTTGCTCATGCTGAGGAGGTAGGCTAAACGATGACGTCATGAAATGGGCGGGACCAACAAGGAGCGAAAGGCGGAGCCTCAGAAATCCAATCGTTCAACTTCCGGGTATTAAAACAGGACACAAAAATAACTCATATTTCATAAATAATTTGTTTTTTAGTGTTCCATTAAAATATATGATCCATTTATATGGATATAGTTTACTATTTTCAAGTAACCATAAAAGTTTTCATTGTCAGAATAGTAAATTCATAAATAGCCTAAAATGTTAATATTCATTAGGTTTTTACCTAGGGAAATTGGTGATGTCCTATTTGCTGTTAAAATAGAATAGAAATACTTTATTCATCCCAGGCTTGGAAGAAAAAATTAGTAATCTTTAATTCTTTTTAAAATCCAGGACATTAGATAGTCACACGCTTAACAGTTTTTTAGTATTTAGGGATCAAGAATGGAATTCAGACACACCCCATGTTTGTTGATCATTCTCCTCCTGAACTTTATCATTTTTTTCTTGATACATTAACCCTGGTGCTCTCTTATGGGGTCCAGATGACCCCACCCTTACATTGAGGCGTTAGTCCTTCCATGACAAAGGTGGAGAAGACTTCACGTTTGTTATTGGACACCAGTAAAGATCGACAATCATTGAAAAAAAAATTTCAGCACTCTGTCTTGTGGGGTCCAGCAGATTGTGATGCTATAGATATGATGGTGGTGAAAAAGGTGATTCACAGTATTTCTAAGTCTCTAACATACATATGTAACTTATTACAAACTGGGAGAATCCCAAACCAAATGAAAATCTCAAAAGTGATTCCTGTCTATTAGAGTGGAGACAAACACCTGTTAAACTATAGACCTATTTGTCTCCTTCCACAATTCTCAAACATTCTAGAAAAGATATTCAATGATAAATTAGCTAAATTCATTGATAAATATAACATAAAAAATGAAAGCCAATATGGTTTCAGAGAAAAAAGAATCAACCTCAATGGTGATCATTGATGCTGTAGAGGAAATCACAAACTCTCTGGATAAAAAGAAACATGCAGCTGGAATCTTCATTAACTTGAAAAAACATTTGACACTCTCAATCATGACATCCTACTGGACAAACTGGAAGAGTACGGGATCAGAATGGTGTCTTGTGGCATTTCCTCCCAGATCTGTGTGAGGGCATCCCTGAGCTGTTGTACAGTCTGAGGAGCAACCTGGCGGCGCCTAATGGACCCAAACATAATGTCCCAGAGATGTTCTATTGGGTTTTAAGTCAGGGGATGGTGAAGGCCATTCAATTGTTTCAATTCCTTCATCCTCCAGGTACTGCCTGCAGACTCTTGCCACGTGAGGCCGGGCATTGTGGTGCATTAGGAGGAAACCAGGACCTACTGCACCAGCGTAGGGTCTGACAATGGGTTGAAGGATTTCATCTGGATACCTTTATGGCAGTCAGAGCACCATTTCCTAGGCAGTAGAGGTCTGTGCGTCCCTCCATGGATATGCTCCCAGACCATCACTGACCACCACCAACCTGTCATGTTGAACCACGTTGCAGGCAGCAGAACGTTCTCCTGGTCTTCTCCAGACTCTTTCACGTCTATCACAGGTGCTCAGGGTGAACCTGCTCTGGTCTGTGAAAGTACAGGGCTCCAGTGGAGGACTTGTCAATTCTGGTGCTCTGAACAAATGCCAGTGGAGCTCCCACGGTGCTGGGAGTGAGCACAGGCAGGGCCCTCAGATGGGGCCCTCAGGCCACCTTCATGAAGTCTGTTCCTGATTGTTTGGGTAGAGACATTCACACCAGTGGCCCTCTGGAGGTCATTCTGTAGGGCACGAGCAGTGCTCAGCCTGTTCCTCCTTGCACAAAGGAGCAGGTATGGGTCCTGCTGAGGGGTTGAGGACCTTCTACGGCCCTGTCCAGCTCTCCCAGAATAACCAGCAGTCTCCTGAAATCTCCTCCATGTTCTGGAGATTGTGCTGGAGACACATTAAACCTTCTTGTTGCAGCACGTGTGGATGTTCCATCCTGGAGAAGTTGGACAACCTGTACAACTTCTGTAGGGTTAAGGAATCTCCTCATACTGCCAGTAGAGAGAATTACACAAGACAAAATCAGCACAAGTGGAAAACCAGCCAAAAAAGATCCAGAGGAGAAACTTGAAATGACCTCCACATGGAACACCAGTCCTGTTTGGAGGGTTTTCTAATTGTTGCCACTGAAGTACACCTGTTGTTAATTCATGAACACCAATACAGATGAAATTGATGAACGAGGCCCTCAGCTGCTGAACCAAAAAGAACATTATCAGACAGTTTCATTCAATTCATGCCAGGACCAATAACAAAAATGTTCCCTTAATTTTGGTGAGCAGTGTATATTTTAACCTATTTATTCCTGATAAATACTACACTGCATGTCATAAACACATTATATATATATATCATGGCAAAGCTTCGTAAACGAAGATTATGAAGAGGGCTGTCCACGTCTTCTGCAAGCTCGCTCATGGCTGAGCAAACCGATACGGGAAAGGCAGACCCTACAGCAGAGGCTGCAGGTGAAAGTGTGTTCTGGATTTGGTGTAGTCGTGTGGCCGGCTTCTCTCCTTTGTCGTTTGTCTTTTAGACTAGTCCGCCGATTGTCTTCAAAAAGGGAGACAGCGTCTTTGATGTTCTGGCGCCAGGTGTCCCGATCTTTTGCCAGAGTGGACCACTGACGATTGTCAGGGATTTCTTGAGAGAGTCTTTGAATCTCTTTTTCGGTGCCCCTCTGTCTCGCTGGCCTGATGCAAGTTGGCCATACAGAGTGATCTTTGGCAGTCGATGGTCCTCCATCCTGTGTACATGTCCAGTCCACTGCAGCTGTGACTTAAGAAGCATGGCCTCTATGCTTTGGATGTCTGCCCTCTCGAGAACTTCAACATTGGTGACAAAGTCACTCCAATGGATGCCAAGGATGATGCGTAGACAGCGCTGGTGGAAGCGTTCAAGGACTCGCAGGTGGTGCTGGTAGGTGACCCAAGACTGAGCCATAGAGAAGGGTGGTCACCACAACTGCCCTGTAAACACTGGTGGGTCTCTTCAGGTGCTTGTTGTTCCACACCCGACTGTGAAGTCTGCCAAAGGCACTGTTTGCCTTGGCGAGCCTGTTGTCCAGCTCTTTGTTGATCCTGGCATCTGAGGTAATTGTGCACCCCAAGTAGGTAAACTGCTGGACAGCTTTCAGTTCAGTCTCTCCGATATAGACATGGGGAGGTTGGTACACTTCCCGAGGTGCTGGCTGGTGGAGGACCTCTGTCTTCTTTAGACTGACTTCAGAGTTTGGCAGCGTCTGCAGAGCTGGATATTAATCGCTGAAGTGCTCTCTGAGTGTGAGCTAGGAGAGCTGCATCATCGGCAAAGAGGAGGTCACGGATCATTTGCTCAGGGGTCTTGGTGTGAGCCTGCAGTCGTCTCAAATTGAACAAGCTGCCATTGAGGCGGCAGCGAATGTACACGGCATCCTCGTCATCACGGCCATCAGTGGCTTGCTTCAGCATCATACTGAAGAAGAATGACGTCATCCTGAGTTCGTGGCACCATGTCTGTGTTTCTCCCACAAAAATAATCCAAACTTCTTCAAAGATGGATGCACATACGATATATCTACTTTTAGTGGATCTGCCCATTGCTTCACTCCTTCACAACCACAACACGCATGCGGTTCCTTCACGGCTGTGCCTGACCGGGGGTCGGGGAGTGTAGGGGGTCTTGAAGGAGCGACGTGGAAAAAGAAACAAACACCCTGTTGAGCTGGAATTTATTGAAGACAGGACACAACTGGATGATAAAAGGTATTCTGCATCTAAAATGACAGATTTTTCTGCTGGTCATCAGTGGATAAGGGGATAAATTGAGTGTTGTGATAGTCTGGGGGCGGAGCTTGCAGCACAGACTCTTCCTGGAGGGAGTTGTACGCATCGATCTTACATCAACACGTTTCCAACCGCTTGTTTTTGTGGGTGTGGGAGGGGCTGCTGCAGACTGTGCAGGTTTTTAGAAGATTACTCTTAAATACTTGGATGGATCAAAATATCGTTTTGGGGTTCTTTATAGTGAGGAATGGACAGTAAAATGAATTTAAAACCTCAAAAAGTAGAGTTTTCATGGTAGGGCCCCTGTAACCCTTCCGCTCTCCTCGGGTTGTTTGCATTAAAAGTTGGGTCATCTGGACCCCACGAGACAGAGCGCTGAACTTTTTTTTCAATGATTGTCGATCTTTACTGGTGTCCAATGACAGACATGAAGTCTTGCCCACCTTTGTCATGGAAGGGCTATGTAACAGGGGCAGAGCCAAAGATATGTGACAGGGGCGTCCATTCATCTTTTGATATGGACACCTCAAAGGGCAGTACCACTCACATTTCTGACAGCATGTAAGAATCTCACCTGACTCTTTTTTAACTCCTCCTCCAGCTGTCGAATCCTAGATTTAGACCAAGCTTTCATTTTTAGAAACTTGGCCTCAGATTTGCTGGCTTCTTCTGATTTCTGCTTGGCTTGAGCTGAAATACATAGACAGAGTTTTGTAAAGAGGAGACTTCAGATGCTACGATAAAACAAAGAAACAAATCGTCTTGTGTTTGACAGCATGAGGATTTATGAAGAGTTTGAAAATGCACATTCTGGACATATATGGGTTTAGAGAACCAACCTTCCAGCTGGGCTAGCCGCTGCACGGAGGCGGGGTCTGCTGCGTCCTGATGGGGCGCTTCTGCCGCCGGCGAGGCTCTCCTCAGCTCCTGCAGCTGCCCCAGCAGCTCCTGCTGGATCTGGTCCACCTGTGCTTCGTGCTGCTCGGTCAGTCGCCGTACCTCCATCTGTTGCTTCTCCATGAGGTCGCGAAGCTGCGCTCGCATCACGTGCTTCTCCGCCTCCATCTTGGACTCCAGGCTCTCGCGCTCCACCTGGAGCCGGCGCAGACGCTCCGTCAGCTCCTGTAAGCAAACCATCATTGGGTTCAGAGTTGAGTCACAAGGATCAGCGGTGTGGGAGGAAAGGTCTGACCAGATGACTGAGGATGGTTTTGGCAGGAGCTCTGCACTGACCTTTATGTGCTGGTCTCTGCTGTCCACCTCTCCCTGCAGAACATCAATCACCTGAGTTTTTCCCAGCAGCACCTCCTCCTTCTCATGAAGCTTCTGTTTCAGCGCCTTTAGAAGCTAAGGAGAACATTCATGTTCACAAAAGGACAGTTTTAATTGTTGTTGTCAGAAATCTTTTTTGTTTATGCAAAAATTAATTAATTCATTCATTCATTCAAGTCCCCCATGATACTTTTTTAATTTAAAAAAGTTCTCAGTAGTGTTTTAATTCTGATTATGAAGTTTTTGACCAAAATCCCTTAACCTAAATGTCTCAAAAAGCCATTTTTCATGTTGATCTGAAGCCTCTGTTTCCAAAATCTCCTCTGAGAGGGTGGCTTTTGGAGCTGAGAGGCCCCTGGCAATTTTCTGATGATGAAAATCACATGTAAAGAAAATTCTGCTTGTATTTGACTATTTCTTTATTCAAAATGTTGTGACCAGAACCAGATGGAAAAATTCTGTTTGAAAAAGAGCATTTATGTGAAGTAGGGTTGGTCCACAAGTTCCCCATTCCACATCCACTGCCAGACAAATAGATCCATTAACGTCTTTGCTTTCCTCGTCTGAGCTGGTATCTGAATCAAAACTGTACGGCTGGATAAAAATGATATTGATCACCATTTTTGTTGGCCGTGGTACAGCGGTTGGGCGGTTGAATCCTGATCGGAAGATTGCGGGTTCCATTCCTGCCTTGCCCGCCCATGTTTGAAGTGTTCTTGGGCAAGACATTAAACCCCAAATTGCCTCTAATGGAAGGTTGGCACCAGTGTTCAGCAGGTAGAAAGGTGAATGTTTACAAAATTTCATAATGAGTAATAGCAGAAACTATGTCAGAGAAAATGACTTTTTTATCTTGGCTAAAAACAGCATCATCATTATTGAAATAAAAACCACTAGAAATGTTTTGAAAATAAATCAAAAGATGATTGGACTCTAGACCAGAAGTGCTTTTTAGACTCCTCTCTGGATTCACTTTCAGGTTGTGAGTTTAAAGAATGAGGTGTTTGGAATATGTTATTTTCCTTCTCAAAGGATGCTTCAGTTTATACAGGAGAGATCATCCTTGCAGCTTGAAGCCTCTTTTATGGAAAAAAAATCAAATTTCTAAGGGGATAAGTGTTTTAAAAAATGCGTATTTAGACTTTTATATATTAACTATTGGGAATATGTTTTTAAGAAAGTGGGAAAATGTCAAGTTTTACCGGATGTTATTCACAATCGAAGTTTGAAAGAAAACTATGGTGAACGAGCATTCTGGTAGTACTTGAACACATCCCTCACGGATGAATTTGTGAGACGTGAAAAGAGTCTCACGATAGAATCGTGCGTAACTTAGGCATAAGAGGTGATCCGTGTGTATTTTAAAAAGATTTTTGAGTGTAACTAGTTTCAAGTTGTTGTCATTTTAATTTGTACATGTGTAAATTATATCTTTTCAATTTTTGCACAAAATGTATTATATGAGTTAAAAATCAAGAATTATGCATGAACATATCCAAAGTTATGCACAAATCAAGAATTATGCATGCACGAATCAAAAATACGCACGCACAAATCCTAATTTACGCACAAATCAAGAATTACACACACACAAATCAGAGTGAGTCTATTTTCTCTCCATAGATAACATCAGCCTTTATTCTGTCAGGATGTGATAGGAAACATGACTTCAAATGTGTTTTTTCACGGTTTCTCAGGACTGTTCGGTACACGGAGCAGCATTTCCACATTCAGAATCCTCCTCCGCCGGATCATACCGTCCTGAAGCCACTTGGAGAAACAGTTCTCCCGGGAGACACGGTTTTCCAGAATCTGGCGGGTCTCTCACGCAGAGCAGCCGGACAGACCGCGGTCCGAAGCTCACAACGTAACAAAGAACCCCCTCCACACACGCTCACAGACATGAAAGCTGTGAATCCGGCTCTACTCAAAGAAACAGTTCACTGGTGGAGATCAGCTGATCCGTTCTGTTTACGCTCCAAAGACTGCCGTACCCTCTATGCATGACGTAACATCCAGCGCAGTGATGACACACCATCAGAGTGTGTGTTTACATGAACACGATCGGATCAACAATCAATATAACCACCTGTCAGGATCAGAAAGAGCCTGATGGGGCTTCCCAGCGTGTTTCTCTCGAACACCTGATCCCTCGCTAACAGGATGGATGAACTGAGCCTACAGATCACAAAGAACAACGGAGTAAAAGATCCGTGCGTCAGAGACCTGGCTTCATCAATCCATCCCCAGCACGGCTATTGAGCTACCCGGCCACACAGTGCAGCGCTTCGACCGCGTGGAGGACTCCGGTAAGAGCATGGGGGGGGGGCTCTGTATTTACGTGAACAACCGCTGGTGTTCCAACACGGTGATTATAGACCAACACTGTTCACCGGACAGTTTGACTGTGAAATGCAGGCCCATTTATCTACCAAGGGAGTTCACCGCGGTCATGCCAACGGCTGTCTATATACCACCAGAGGCTAATGCTAACTCCGCTATTGAACTGCTACATACAAGCATCAACAACTCACAAAGCCGTCACCCTGACGCCATACAGATCATAGCAGGGGATTTGAATCCCACAGATTGAAGACAGCACTCCCCAAATTTCCTTTCATGTCAAATGTGCCACTAGGGGAGTGAACACATTGGACACATCATACTCCAATGTCAAACTGGGCTACCGTGCTAAACCCCTTCCACACTTGGGCCAGTCCGATCATCTGTCCGTGCTCCTGATTCCAGGATATCCCCCCTCATGAAGACCGCACCTACCATCACAAGGACAGTTACAACCTGGCGGGTGGGGGCCTCCCAGCAGCTGCAGGACTGTTTCCAGAGGACCAACTGGGAGGTCATCCTAATCTGGGAGTATTCGCAGACCGTGTACTACGCTACATCAAGAATTGCATAGACACTGTTACAGTAAATAAAAATATTAAAATACACCCCAACCAAAAGCCATGGATGACCCGGAAGAGAAATGCTGCCTTCAAGTCTGGCAACGGCGACCACTGCAGCACAGCTCGATCAGCCCTGAAGAAAGCCATCAGGGAGGCCAAGGCGGCGTGCGGAAGGAGGATAGAGGTACACCTGGGCAGCAACAACAGCCGGCAGGTGTTCAACACATCACCAACTACAGGACCAACATCAGTGTCTCAGAAGGTGACCTCGTGCTGGCAGAGGAGCTGAACATTTTCTTCACCCGCACTGAGACCACTGCAACACCCGGCCCACAGCAGCCTGGTCCTCAGTCTGGACGAGCAGGAGGAGAGACGCACGCTGAAGGACGTCAACCGGTCCTGATGGAGTTCCAGGACGAGTGTTGATCAGCTGACTGGAGTCCTTACTAAGATCTTCAACCAGTCCCTCGCCCAGTCCACAGTACCCCCCTGCCTGAAGTCCTCCATCATCGTGCCTCTGCCAAAAAAGACCAACACGTCCAGCCTCAACGATGACAGACCAGTGGCACTTACACCAGTTGTGATGAAGTGTTTTGACAGACTGGTCCGGAACCACGTCACAACAGCTCTGCCCCAAAGTCTGGACCCTCATCAATTTGCTTCCAAAGAAAATAGATCCCCGGAGGACGCAGTGGCCACAGCACTCCACGTTGCTCTGTCACACCTGGAGCACCAAGGATGCTACGTGAGAATGCTCTTCGTGGACTACAGCTCCACATTCAACACCGTCATCCCGCACAAACTGGTAGGAAAGCTGGAGGACCTGGGTCTGTCACCATCCATCTGCTGGATTAGCAGCTTCCTCGTCGACCTCAGACACAGAATCAGGGTAGGACGCTACACATCCTCGGCTCTGAGCCTCAGCACCGGTTCACCGCAGGGCTGTGTGCTCGGCCCCCTGCTGTACTCTGTACACACACAACTGCACCCCCGTACATCAAAGCAACGCCATAGTGGAGTTTGCAGACGACACTACAGTGGTGGGGCTTATATCTGGGGAGAGGAGGCTGCCTACAGAGACGAGGTCAAGCAACTGTCCAACAACCTCAAAGAAGACAAACATCCCACCACTACGTATCAACAGAGACCTCATGCAGAGGGTGGCTGACTCCTGCTTCCTGGTGTTCACATCCAGGACTATTTACCCTGGAGGGTGAATACCTCTGAGCTGCTGAAAAAGGCCCAGCAGAGACTGTACTTCCTGAGAATTCTGAGGAAGAATAACATCACACAGAGACTTTATCATGCAAAAATAGAAAGTATTCTATCATACTGTAGATCCATCTGGTACTCCAGCTGCACGGTAGCTCAGAGGAAAACCCTCCAGAAGGTCATCACCAGCAGCTCCCCTCTCCCCTCACTGGAGGAACTACATCACTCCCGATGCCACAAGAGAGCCCAGAACGTCATAAAAGACACTACACACCTGGGTCATCCTGTTTGAACTGCTGCCATGGGGCAGACGCTACAGACAATCCAACACAAGAACAAACAGATTCAAAAACAGTTTTATCTAACTGCTATCACCATTCTCAATGCTGCTATGAAATCAAATGCACTTCAGTGACAGAGAACGTGTGTGGATGAATGTCTGTTTGTCTGTAGGTATGCTAATGCTTTTATGACTTATTTATTACTCATTTTAGTTCTGCTTTTTAGGACTTTTTTGTGTTATAACTATTTATATACATATATTATCTTACTCTTTTATTTATTTTTTTATTCTTAAACTCTTAATTATAAATTGTATTATTTTAGGAAAAGTCTGAATGAAGCACTGAACAGTGAGCACTTTTACATTTCGTTGTACACGTGACAATGACTAATACATCGATTCTACATTCATTCCCAGGTGTGTGTCTGGTTTCTGAATGACTGTAGGACCGTAAGGACTGGAAGTCCCACAGATGCACTCGGTACCTGCTCCAAGTCTGCACTGGCATCTGACTTTGCTGCCAGCTTGAAGAGCTCCTGCTCGTGCATCTGGTTGATCTCCATCAGATGGTTATCCTTCTGAATGATTATGTCTTTGAACGTCTGGATCTGCAAAGATCACAAGCCATCTTCCAGTCAAACACAGACCAGAGTACTGATCCTGCAGGATTTGGGTTGTGAAATCCTACATTCTGCTTGTACATGCTCTCCTTCTGGTTGAACTGCTCCTGCTCAGAGGTCAGCAGCTCTCGGAGACCGTCTGTCTGCTCTTGCAGCAAGCTGTAGCGCTCCTCAGCTTCCCCCACCTTCCTGGTCAGACTCTGCACAAGCAGCTGCAGCTCCTCCATCGGCCCTCTGATGTCTTCCTCCACCACCTACGACGCAGTGGAGCAACACCGTTCAAAGGCTTCAAGTCAATTCAGATATGCATGTTTTGTCATTCTTTCACTAGACTGTCCTCAAAAATACGAGAGCTCCGGCAGAAGCTTCTACAAACCTCATGTTCCGGCGCTGGCGTGCTGGGCTTTTCTCCAGACAACCCCGTCTGCAGATGGACGATGTAAGCTTCTTTCTCTTCCAGCCTCTTCTCTTTCTCCATCAGCATGACATCCATTTCCTCCCCCCGCTGAAGGAGCGCCTCCAACTCCTTTCTCTGGAAGGAATCGCACACGAAACAAATAAAAAGCTTGAAAAGCATTTTGACCAGGATAGAAAAAACCCTGAAGACCCAGAAGCCCTTGCTAATCTAAAGACTGCATGGACTCTATTCCAGAGGAGAGCTCAGTGATCACTACTGAAGTCTGTGAAGACACCCCCGCTTAAACCATATTTAATGCTCTACATTTGTCACCGATCACCTCATTTCTACTGTGTTTACATCACATGACTGTCGGGTACGGAGGCCGTTTGGTTCAGTTGTTCCGCTCTCGGTTCATATTCAGACTGCGGAACCTCAGAGTGAACAGAAGTTCAGTCCGATTGGAAACAAACCGAGACTACATTTAAAAAATGGGTCAGAGAGCGGTTCTAGTACAGGAAGGCAGTTTTCTCCTGCCAGGAGACACATTAGCACCACAGATCCGTGGAGAAGGTGGGGGTGTGTTCGTTGTAGTCTGGGGGCGGAGCTTGCGCACAGATTCTTCCTGGAGAGAGCTGCTGGCAACAATCTTACATCAGCACGTTTCACCCACTTGTTTTCATGGGTATGGGAGGGGCTGCGGCAGACTGCAGGTTTTTAGAGGATTACTCTTAAATTCATAAACAGATCAAAATGCCGTTTTGGGGTTCTCTATAGTGAGGAATGAACAGTAACATGCATTTAAAACCTCAAAATGTAAGATTTTCATGGTAGGGCTCCTTTAAAGGAATATGAGCAAAGATGCATAAACTGGTAGAAACAGCTGAGAAGAAAAACAACGAGCAGCTAACAACACTTTGACCTCAGCACATCCTTTTTTATCATCTACAACAGTGTTTCTTAACCATAGGGTCGCGGCCCAATCTCGGTCCGCGAGCGCCCTCTAGTGGGCCGCGAAAAAAAATCTGCGCTAAACCTGAGGGCCGCGGGACCTGAATACAGCCTCCTACCACTTGGTGGCAGTAAGCGTCACGCCGGGTTCACACTGACCCGAAAGCACCACGAAGCAGAGTGTGCGCGGCTTCCCCCCCGCTCTGTGGTTTACAGACCAGACGCGCATTTTTCCGCGGCGGTCCACAGGGGCTTCAGCGAGAGATTTTGTTGTTTTTGCCATCATACAACCTAAAGATATTACCGCGTGTTTCTGCTAAGAGGAACTCCTCTGCTGCTGTTTTACACCCAAAATCCAGCCCCGCCCACCCGCTCCGGAGCCGGCTCACTGTGTGCGCGCGTCCCATGTCACGTATTTAAAATTCAACTTAAAGTTAAATTCCCATTAACTGTCCCGCTCCTTAATGTGTAAATGTGTTCTCCACATTTGACCCATCTCCTGGTGGAGCCGTGAGCTGCAGAGACAGACGACCTCAGGAACCAGAACCAGAATCCTAACCTTAACCTCTTTCCTCTGGGTCTGAGCGACTAAGAACAAAGTTTAGCTCTGGACGCACGGTTTTCCAAAATTATGTGTGAATACACACTTTATTTTAAAAATAAACCATATTTTCTCTTGTAACTTTATGTAACTTTCTGCCAGAATTGATGCAGAACGCTCGCGGCTCGCGCTCAAACTAAAGCAGACGCCGAAATGATCCGCTGCACGGTGCGAGTCCTCCGCAGAGGACCGCACCGCTCCACGCCTGGTGTGAACGCCGCCATAGGTTAACATGGGCGCCAAATAGAGGCGGCCTCTGTTCTACGTTGTGGCATGAGCCAATAGTATGCGGCTATCGGCCCCTCGTCATATTTTCTTTATTCCGGGGTTCTTTGCCTCAGTTCATGTTTAGTTTTTTTTTTTTTTAAACAGACTGTTGTTGTTAATTTGTCACAGATTTGGAGAGAAATATCTAGTACTAAATTAAAACTTATAATTTGTCAAGTTCATCAGCAGGTTATAAAATAATCTTTTAATTAGCATTTTATTTAAATGTCATTTACAGTTTGTTTCATTTGAAACTTATTTGACGTGTTCTTGTTTTATTACAACACAATTTTATTGATCAAAATGCCTTATAGATATTTTTGGAATTCTAATTTGTGTTGAAGTTGACAACTGTGGTTTACCTGTTCAGTATGAATATAAATGTCTGAGATGATCACGTTGTATCATTTTTCCCCACAAGATTTGACTTTGATAAACCATAAAATGACTCGATTTAATTATCAAATACAAATCAAACAAGATGTGGATCAATTTACATTAACATGTTTATATTTGAATGGGCCTTGAATCACTTTGTACCGGGAAAATTGGGCCCCAGTGTCAAAAAGGTTAAGAACCTCTGATCTACAACACTATGGAGAAAAATCCATGTTAGTGAAAAGCAGAACTGAGACCTTGTTCTCCAGATCCTGGTCTCTGAGGGCGAGCTGCTGTTCTAGATCTTCAACCTTCTTCTTCAGTAACACTATCTTTCCCCGACTTGCATGCTCTGCTCCCTCTGATGACGCCTGCAAGGAAAGCATGGGTCATCCAGCTTCGGTGATGAAGACGTCTCTGCTGATGGGGAAGGCTGACTTTCTGAGGGTGCTCACCTTCTTGCTGTGAGTCGGAGAGGCGGGGTCTGCATGTTTCTTCAGCTCCTCCAGCTGTGCCGTTAAGGATGTCACTTTGGCTTTGCTTTGAAGGCGGAGCTTTGACATCTTGGCCTCATACGCCTCTTTCTCCACCTGAGACACGAGGGAGAAGCTGAAATGGAGACAAGCATCCTGACGGGAACAGCAGAAGGTGATGGGACAAAGTCCTGGTTTGATCTGTGACCTTCAAGACTCACATTCCTGTCTTCACTGAAGAAAACACAACTCCATGATTGTTATTTCACATCTTCCTGGTTTCTGAGTGACTGAATCTAATCAGAAGCTGATACATAACAGTCACACATTAAAGGCCTGCGCACACCAGCACGGCAAAGACGGACGAGGTCACTCTGAGCCCAACGAGCCAGCAGCAGCTCACGTCACCAGGCCTCACATACATGTAGACCAAGATTCAAACCTTCACCATTAATCAATGTTTCTTTCCAAATTGCAGCATCGTTCATTAAATTCATGAATCCATTTTCTTAAATATAAATATCATGCTACTTATTTATTTGTTGCTTTTAGTGTGAAAACGTGTTTCATTAGTATAAACTCCACCTTTGTTCCGTTGACGTTTTGGAGAGGCAACATGCAGCAATGTCCATCTATTAAATGTGGCTAACATGAATTTCCATCAGTTTCTGTGCTGATCGCACTTAAAACACATGAGAATAACATCAAGAAAAATAGAAACTGTTAGAATAAAATCTGCTCAAATGAAGGCTGGATATTTTCAAAAGAACCTCTAATAATGAAGGATTATTCAAATTTGTATTCAGATTTGTGAACAATCTAATACAGGACATGAAAATACAGTTCAGCAGGAGACTCATAAAATGAATATTGTATTGTTTTTATGTCTATTTATTCTGTTTTATCATGTACAGTGTCCTTGGGTGACATGAAAGGCGCTTTAAATAAAATGTATTATTATTATTATTACAGTTTTTCTTGAAATTGATAATATTATCTTTTATTATTTAAGTAAAATTGTGTCAAACAGTGGTCAGCTGTCAGATTTGGCGTTCTAAACCCGTAAACAGCCCTGTTGCCATTTGGTCTGATGTCACCGTAAAAAGAGTAATCTTTTTGTGATATTGGGCTATATAAATAAAATTGAATTGAATCAAGAAAATGTCCAATCACAAGCTTGTTGTATCAGTTCCAATTAGCTGAACCTGAGCCACAGTCAGGAACATGTCTACTAAACATGTGATGACCCTTTTTTCACAACTCTGCAAACAATACCTGAATACATCAATATGAGTCACTTTTATTTAACGCTAAGAACTAATCTTCAACCTCCTGTAGCCGGACATCATGTTTGGCAGAAAATACTGAGATGTTTTTAGGGGAGCATGCAACAATGAAGGGAAGTGGGGGTGCAGATTTACGCCGGGTCCACACTGGACGCGGAGCGGAGCGCACGGCGTCCGCTTCGCTTCGTGGTTCACACCAGACGCGCATTTTTCCGTGACAGTCGACAGAAGCTTCTGCTGGAGCTTTATGTTGTTTCTGCCATCATGGGTGATTAGTTAACAACCTAAAGATATTACCCCGTGTTTCTGCAAACATGATCACATTTGTCAATCACAGCGTTTTAATGTGAAAAACTGGTTTTATTTTGAAAATAAACCGGATTTGACACAAACGCTCGCGGTTCGCGCACAAAATAGAGCCGACGCTGAAACGATCTGCTGTACGGCGAGCGCTCCGCGGCGCCTGAAACGATCCGCTGTACGGCGAGCGCTCCGCGGCGCCTGAAACGATCCGCTGTACGGCGAGCGCTCCGCGGCGCCTGGTGTGAACAATGCCATTAGGTTAACATGGGCGCCGGATGGAAGCGGCCTGCGTTCCACGCTGCTTCCCTGTCCAGTGTGAACCCGGCGTTGGGTGAGCGGAGTCACTCCTTTTTAACTCCTTTTTGTACCTTTTATTTGTGTTTATCTGCATTTTACTTTTATTTTGGATTCTTATTTAACAATTTTCTATTATTGTTTTAACACTGTATATTGCTGTTTTAATTTTTCACTCTCATGGTCCCAGGAAACGCAATTTCACCTAATCTGCAATCCACTGTATGACGGCAAGTTACAATAAAGCTTCTATCTATCTAAACAGCCTAAAAACCCAGAATGAAAGATTTTCTGTTTAAAGCTGTTTTTTCCTGGAGACATTTCGGTTTTGATGTTAAAAATGAAAAGAGCCAGTGGAACAGGAGAACAGAGTGTCTGTTATAGCTGACTGTAAACTCAGGACACACGCCTGTCGCCCCGAGTCATCGGGTCTGTAACGGTATCCAGTGTAAAGCACGTCACATGAGGGTAACAGCGCGGCCCCCCATCCCACCTTAAGCTGCTCATCCTTAGACCGGAGAGCTGCGTCCTTTTCCCGGATCATCGCCTTCAGCTGAGTGACCAGACGCTCCGTTTGAGCCAGCCTCTCCGCCACTTCCTCCACGCCGACCTCGCCCAGCACGGCAGCATTGCGGGGAGCGCCTGGACCCTGAAAGCAACGAGCTTATGATTTACTTTGAGAGTTATTGGTAACGAGTCAAAAAAAGAGTTTCTAACTCCATCAAAAAGCAAAAAGTTATCCGAGGTGTACTCACTCCAGAGCCAGGCTCTCCCTCCTCTCCAGAAAACCATTTCAGCATGGTTGTGCTCCTACCTGAAACCCAACCAGACACATAGAGCTGACTCATCATTTTTATGTAGCTAAACGTCTCTGTCTTAACGCTCCCCTCCATTGAAAATCATGTTTTTTAAATTTTTAACATTTATGTGTGGCTTTTTTTTTTCTGAAAGAGAAAAAATATCATTTAGTGTTTGGATTTTTGAGTATTTCTCATTTTAAGCCGCTGTCAATGACAGGGCTGAGAAAAACTCTACTTGAATTCCTGAAACTTGCTTACGTCACAGTATCTAGTTAACCTGGATGCAGCTGTAGAGGAGAAGATGATCTAACGTCTCACTTCTGTAAAGGATTGAATTCAGTGAAAGACCATACTGATGTTAACTTTATTATTTTAACAAGGAATCTGAGGAAAACATGGAATGGATTTATTGATCACAGAAACATCAATAATTATTCAATCATTTGTGGAAGAAGAGACATTTTCCACTGGACGCAGCCGGGTGATTGCTTTATCCGCTCGTATTTTAATTGCGTCCGAGACTGGATTGTTTTTAAGCTGGCCTCAAAAATAAACTGAAAGAAAAATCCCATTAGCTGTCACAAATCTGCTGTCTGCGTTTAATCCACCTAGGTGCGGCGTGCGGCAGCAGCAGCGGCGGCGGCGCACCTTATAGCAGCGAGCTGCTTTGTTCACAGCGGCTCCGCTCAGGATCCACCAGGAGGTTTGACCGGACACCAGAACCGTTCTCCTGAACAGAACCCTTCATCTGCATCTAAAACATCACCACCGTCTGCACGCATTTATGAACTGACGTGTGATCAGAACCTCTCTGTATTCTTCATTTCATTTCATGAGATTTCTTGTTGAAGTGAATTCAACAATCATCATGAAATCAGTTCTGAACCCAGATAGAGCTGCTGCTGCTGCTGCTGCTGCTGCTGCAATGAAGCCTGAATGGAAATGTTTGAGTTTAGTTTTTCATGGGTTTGTCTCACTAGCATGTCTGGGGGGGATGAGGGGCGGGGTTACACAGCTCAGCAACATAAGCCACGCCCACACAGAGGAATTTTTGGAAATGAAGGTTTCAGATCAACAGGAAAAATGCCTTTTTAAGACATTTAGGATGTCCTAATTAAAACACCACTGGGAACATTTAAAGAAAATAAATTGTTGTAGAGGGACTTTAAGACAAAACTGAAAGCAAAGTGAAACGTTTGATGTGGAGGGTGAGACAGAGGAACACACTCTAATGAAAAGAGTGATGTTTTAAACCTTTTCTTGTCCATTTTCTGACGATGTAGACTACATATAAAGCAAATAAGCTTGCATTTCTGAGGTTTTTTTTTGCTCAAATCGTTTTGAATCAGGAGCAGACACAAAAAAGATTGTAGTTGTGACGTAGAAAATATACTGGGCAGGTCTCAGACTCACTGCTCTGCTCCATTCTGATCATCCACTCACAGGCAAATAGAGCCACAAACGTCTTTCCTCGTTTGAGCTTGAATCTGGATCAAAACTCTACGTCTGGATAGCTCTGCTATTGCTCAGTTTTTGTTGGACCACTAATGTAGGTTGGGGGTGTGAGGGGCTGTAAACTGGAGGGAGAGTATTATTTTGTAATCCCAGCCCTGAGGGCCAGATTTGTGCTTTTTTTTCTCTCTCAGACCCTGCTGCTTTACCTGGTAGAGTACACCTGATCCAGGTAATTCACATCTAGTGTGGTGAGGATGTCCGAAAAACAAGCCCTCGAAGATTGGGACTGAACACCCATGACCCAAAAAGTACTATTTAGAACATTTATCATGCAAGTCCTGGGGGTACAAGTTTCCCAGTCCACTGCCAGAGACGGACTGTCTTCTGGTTCTTTGGGCTTCAGTCTGGACCGACCTGAGGCCTTCTGGAATAACACTGCACTGGAATTCTCCAGCACCTTCAACACCATCCAGCCTGGACTGCTACGAGGGAAGTTGGAGCCAGCAGGAGTGGATGAGCGACTGGTGGGATGGTCCATGGACTACCTGAACAACCGACCACAGTACGTGCGTCTGCACGACTGTGTCTCTGAGGTGGTAGTCTGCAGTACTGGAGCTCCTCAGGGAACAGTACTGTCACCATTCTTCTTCACCCTCTACACCTCAGACTTCACCTACAACACCAGCAGCTGTCATCTGCAGAAATACTCTGATGATTCAGCTATTGTGGGCTGTGTGTCTGAGGGAGATGATGCAGAGTATAGGTCGGTCATCGTGGACTTTGTGAGCTGGTGTGAGAACAACCACCTGTGTCTGAACACCAGCAAGACCAAGGAAATGGTGATCGACTTCCGTAGAAGGACGGTGACTCACACACCGGTGAACATCCAGGGAGATGAAATAGTTTCTGTTGACAGTTTCAAGTACCTGGGTGTTCACCTGAACACCAAACTGGACTGGTCCCACAACATCGACGACCTTTACAAGAAAGGTCAAAGTCGACTCCACCTCCTGAGGAGACTGTGGTCCTTTGGGGTGTCCAGACATCTGCTGAGGACGTTCTATGATTGGGTGGTGGCCTCGGCTGTTTTCTACGCTGTTGTCTGCTGGGAGGCGAGCTGCTCTGACCGGGACAGGAAGAAAATCAACAAGCTGGTGAGGAGGGCCAGCTCTGTCCTGGGCTGCTGGCTGGACTCTGTTGTCCAAACTCAGATCCATCATGGACAACAGCTCTCACCCTCTGCATCAGACTCTGATGGGGCTGAAAAGCTCCTTCAGCAGCAGACTGAGACACCCCCAGTGTAGAAATGAGCGCTACCGCAGATCATTCCTCTGTACAGCCATCAGACTGTACAACGCTGCTGTTTAAATGTTTAAATCAGCTTATATTTATATATAGTTATTGTAGATAGGTGTGTATATTACTTATATTTATGTTCATAGGAATATGTGTGTTTGTAAATGTGTAGGTGTATGGGTGCCGTGACAGATGAATTTATCCCTTTGGGATATGAATAAAGTTCATCCACTGATCGCTCCACGATCAGCTGGTTTCACGGGCCTGCTCACCTCACCACGTGACGCAGGAGATCAGGCAGGTCGAACCGGTTCTAGCTACGGACAACACTGTCCGACAAGCCTCGGTGGCTCCACTAAACTTCAACCCCTTAACGAGACCACAACAACCGCCTCAGTCTAAATACATATCCGTTCTTCAAACGACATAATACTTCAGCAGAACAGCGAGATGAACCCTCAGCTACCGCAGACTCCAACCCCGTCACAGAGCAGCATGATCTGTCAGAAGTGAATACGGAGCGACATGTTAGCTTGGAGCTCCGCGGAGGACGTCAGCGAGTCGAACCCAAACGCTGCCCGACACCGAGACGGACAGAACCCCGGGGGGATTGGGAGTCCAACTCCAGTTAAAGCGGAAGTGTTGGCTGGCTTCGGGATCAGGTGTGAACCCAAATGCTAAATTGTAAGCTAGCACGGACCAGCTTCTGGTCCACCTATGGAAGGAGTCTGCTGTGTCATGCAACACGAACCCGGGAGAAAATGTTTGATTGAGGATTTTACCTGTTCATCAGATCACGAAGAATCCACCGGGACCCCCGCGTGTTCAGGAAAAGCCTGCAAGTTACATTTTAGTTCAGCTGACGGTGCAAATTGGACAGGCATGTCAACAGACGACTGGAGAGCTTCTTCTTCTCCTTCTGGTTTTACGGTAGCTGGTAACCAACTGAAGGCGCATTACCGCCACCTGGTGGTCCAGAATATGGTCAGAAAGAAAGCTCACAATCTAGAACGCTTTGATTTCGAGTTTTTTAAAGAGACAGATTTAGCTCACGGTTGCAGCAAATGCATCACTTTACAGCAACCATCAGAACCTGTAATGGTTTCCTGTGCTTGTCTTTTCTCATTATATTTCTCAAGTACACTGGCAACAAAGAAAAACAAATGTGGGGAAATATGTCGGGTTTGCATCTGAAAAATTTAAATGATCTTAGCTGGCTGACATTAACAAGAGAGGGTCTCTCCTCCTTTTCCCTGTCTGTGTCTTTAAACGGGAGGAACGAGTTGTCATGGGAACGACCAGCGCTGGCCGGAACACACAGGTTGCTCCGAAGTTTACACGCAAATAAATCAAGCGGAATCTGAGTTAAACCAAAGGAGGAACTTCTAAACCTTCAAACAGACGACCATGACTTCGAGCCGAGGCCCCCAGGATCCACGGTGAGTCCCCTCTTCTGCACGGGTGTGAGGTGTAGTTCTTACTCAATTCTATTATTCTTAGGTGATATGGACAGATTTGGTCAAAAAACATAAAAGCTATTAACGATAGACATGAAAATTTACACTAAAAAATTGATCAAAATTGGAAAAAACACCAAAAGCTAATGTATACTGCTGTAATTTATAGTTCTTAGTTAATTCTATTATTCTTAGGTGATATGGACAGATTTGGTCAAATAACATAAAAGCTATTGAAGAAAAGCGTGAAAATTTACACTAAAAAATTGATTAAAATTGAAAAAAGCATCCAAAGCTAATGTAAACTGCTGTAATAAATAGTTCTTTATTAGTTTTATTATTTTAAAGGGTTTGTTTTGATTTGGCCTAATAATTTAAGAGCTATTGAAGAAACATTCTGTCATTCAACCACCAACCACCACCTCTTCCAGCTGCTGCCTTCAGGCCGGCGGTACAGATCACACAAAGCCCGCACCAATAGACTCAAAAACAGTTTTTTTTCCAAGAGCAACATTCATACTAAATAAAAGAGGGAACTTATAACCTGCATTCATAAATGTGCAATATTCAGTCGTGCAATCCTACCTATGTGCAATAACAATTTGATATTGGTACTGTCTTAACTTATCCTCCATGTACAATATTTGTAAATAATATTCTTTATTCTTATTTTTATTCTACAGAGTTTTTAGACTTTTATTTATCGTATCTAATTCACTTGTCTGGAGAGCCACTGTTTTTTCGTTGTAACGCAAATCCTTGTGAAACAATGACATTAAAGATCATTCTGATTCTGATTTGTTGACGGTCCCTAAATATGAACAGAGTGAATGTCTGTCGAATATCCAACCTAAAACCATAGACTGTAAAAACACTGGACAAAACAAGCGATGAGGTCTCCCATTGGAAATGCATTACCTCCTCTCCTCTGAAAGTAGGCCGCCGCTTTCACCGTCACTTCCTGAAATGGCTATCGCCATTTTGCAAACCATCATCAGCGATTGGTCCGAGTCTGTGTGAGTCATGGGATCTATAGGAAGTACCTTCCACCAATCTGAAGAGAGTTTATTGTGAGTCTCCGCCTCTTTCCACGCCTCTACCACGAGACATCGGAATGTAAACAGCTTCCACTTTAATAACGGCGGCTCGAGAGAATCGTACAAGTCATTGTTCAAGTCTTTGAGGGAGAACCATTCCAACATTTGATTCTGCTGTTAACCTTTCCTGCTTCCTCGTCCTGACCGTGGTTGGGGGGAGCAGAGGAGCCGCTGCAGCTCCTCGGACGAACGTCCTCGTGGTTAAACCCGCGGGTGTTTGGTTCTGCAGGCAGATACTCTCACTGTCTGGTTGGAGGCTGGAATCCACCATTTATTTTCACTTTTGTTTTACAGAACATTGCTTTACTCCAACTTTCCTCGAACGCCCGCTCCTTTTCTTTCCGCTCTCATCCTCTCTCTCTCTCGCACACATGCGCGCGTGCACGTACAATCACACTCGCACCGCCCCGTCCCTTTCTCTCTCTGTAGCTTTCCCACAACACTGCAAATGTTGTATTGACTTACATATTTTCATTTTTGTCGAGCTAAATGATGTGTCTCCACACATATTCTGAAACATAAACATTCTCAGTTATAATCATCCAGTGACTGTATACGCTAGCCTTTCTGAACGCACGTCCGCGTTAACTTTCAACTTCTTCTGTTTGCAAAGCGAGCGTGTTTTTTACACCCGGTTTAACCGCGTTGAGCCTCTAAATCTATTTCTACAGAGTAAAAGATGGAGACAGCATGCTCCTCTTGTTTTAAACTGCTGCATTCCATTGAGGAAAACAATAGAAGGACAATGACTGGAACATTGTTGAATTGTAAAGTAGGTGTTAAAAGGTCTTCACGGACGCATTGATGAAGTCTGCTCCCATTGGCTACCCGTCATCTGTCACTCAAACCCCCCAGACGTTCCACGTCAGACCCACAAACGCTTATTGAGCCATCTGATTGGTCAATTTATAACTCAAATAACTTGTGATAATGGAAAAAAATCTTTTAAAAAAAATTAGGATTAGAAAAAAGAAGTTGAGCAGAAAGCATCAGAGGAAGAATGATTATTCTGACATTTAAAATGACTGAGAAATAACTGTCTGTTTCTCAATGGAAGTCAATGGGACTTTGGCCTTTTTGCAACCCAGTGGTACTTCCTATATGGAACACGGAAGTAGGGGGGCATGCTCAGTCCAGTTCTCCTATATACAGTCAATGCCTAAAACTAACTTCACCGCAGGTGTATATTTTTTCATCAGCGATTCACTACCTTCCAGAAAGAGTAAGAAAATACACATATTTCCTTCATTTAGCGCCAGTTATTTCACATTAAACTACAAAAACTTTCAGGACACCGTTTCCCACAATGCATTGTTTTGTAGTCAAAAAGGCTTACACCCAGCGCAGTACCTATTTTCCGGCTGCGCTGGCTTAGGTAGGCGCCTTAAACCCGCCCCTTTCTCGCGATACTTCATGTCGTCTCAAATGTGACGTCAGTGACAGAAACTAACCAGCATGCACCGCAATCCAGGCGATCTGCGCAGCGCCGCGTCCGCCTGCATGATCTCAAACACGCCTATTGTCTCTGCCGACAGGGGCGCGTGCGTCTCGGAGGAGGACTCGGAGGAGGAGCGGACCTACATGACGGAGTACGTGAAACTTTTAAAACTACGAAGAAAAACTACAGAGCTGCAAAAGGTTTACGACCGGAAAACCCAGGTGAATGTCCGGTCACAATCACTGATTTATTTACCGGATCATCCCTTGAAATGATCAATCGAACAGGGGGGCACGCAGCTCTGCACCACAAGCCACGCCCACACAGAGGATTTTTTGGAAAAGGAAGCTTCAGATCAACAGGACTAACGGCTTTTAAGACATTTATTTAGGATGTGGAATTTTTGTTAAAAACTTCAGAGTCCTAAATAAAACCTCACCGGGAACATTTAAAGAAAATAAAAATGGTCGTGGGGCGACTTTAGGAACTTCAATGATTCTAAATACAAATTGAATTTGATTTAAAAAGAAAAAATACAAGATAAAAGATCTTCTGCAGCTCCACGTCTCAGACAAGCTAATGCTAGTGTTAGCATTAGTGTTAGCACAGATTAAGAGAATAAAATAATAATTACATTCATAATCAAACAAGCAGCATTCACTGAAGTACTTGTAAACTTTGTCTGACTTTAACCGGGTTGTGAGAGAGAAATAATGTACAACTCGTTTAACCCTTCCGCTCTCCTTGGCTTGTTTACATTAAGAGTGGGGTCTGGGGTCATCTGGACCCCATAAGACAGAGCGCTGAACTTTTTTTTCAATGATTGTCGATCTTTACTGGTGTCCAATGACAGACATGAAGTCTTGCCCACCTTTGTCATGGAAGGGCTATGTAACAGGGGCAGAGCCAAAGATATGTGACAGGGGCGTCCATTCATCTTTTGATATGGACACCTCAAAGGGCATTACCACTCACATTTCTGACAGCATGTAAGAATCTCACCTGACTCTTTTTTAACTCCTCCTCCAGCTGTCGAATCCTAGATTTAGACCAAGGAATGGCCTCAGATTTGCTGAGACCACATTTCTTTATTGTATGAGAACTTGGCCTTCAGTATTTAGCTTGTCTCTTGTCAATTCATATTTGGTTGGCTTTCTGCTACTTACAGAGCCCCCTTTGTCCCCGTTTGTCATAGAAGGAATCACACATCAATGTATGGTTGGAGTCATCTGGACCCTAAAGAGAGGGGAAGGGTCAATATCATCTATAGGAATTTTTGAGGAAACAGCTGATCTGCTGATCTGATTCCAGACAGGATTACTGACATTTGTGAACAATCTAAGAGGAGGAAACTAAGACAACCAGATAGGAAATTTATACTATAAATATTTTACACATTTTGTTTACAATTGGTTAGTGTACAATTTATTATTCTTGCCATTATTATTATTATTATATTGCCCTTAAAAACAGCATTCAGCTGTCACCTTTGCCAGTCTAAACCATAGACACCGGAAGTGTGACGTCATGTGAAAAGCATAGATTAAAACAGGCCTATCAGGTACTTAAAAGATCAAATGTTGTTTTACATGTTCTGTTGAAGGTTTTGAACTGAACCATTTACACTGTGGCATTTCCTTAAAACAACAGACCATTGATTAAAAATACATTTTGTTGGCTGACTATGTAATGAAAAGTATAACGTGACATCAAAAATATAAATTCATTTATTGGTTATTTGATTTTGTGAATATATATATATATATATATATATATATATTATTTATTCTCAAAATCAGACCAAGATAATAAAAGAAAGGAAAGGTGATCTTGAAAAAAAAAAAAAAAACACATCTTCTTATATCTTTAACTTGATTAATGTGATGTAAAAATTTTAATGACACTTTGAAAAAAATATTATTAACACAGTATTTATGATTAATAGTGTTAACATTTTTCAGTTCAAATCACTCATGGTTGAAGAAAAAAAATAGGTGTAACTGAACAAGAAATTGATTTGACATGACAAAAACAAAAAACCAAACAAAAAAAAAAGAAAATACAGATGGGCCCCTGTGTACAAACATAAAATTCCTTAACCCTTCTGTGCAAGGAGTTGTATGCACACAATATATTAAAACTAAAAGGAACCAGTATTAAACAAGATATACATTTCAAACTATTTCTAATAAATCTATTGATTCCTCATTTCCTGGTAATATGTGTATATGACAGCACAACAACATTGTATAAAGTGATGGTGAAATATTTTCCTAGTGCATGTGTCACAATAAAAAAAGTTGGAATATGAAAATATGAAGTTTATTTCATAATTAACACTTTTGGCGGGGCATACTGAGCGTGCGCGCTACGCTACAACATGGAAGAAGAAAGAGTTTCATCCTGTCCCATCTGGGCTCCACGGTGGTGCAGTGGTTAGCGTTTTGTTTGGTTACACCCAAAAAGGGACAAAGCAGACAATTTTTATTCTGCCTAATGTAGTGATAAAGCAACATATATAGGGTGTGATGTAGGGCTGGGCGATATGGGATTTTTTATATCACTAGATAGCTTTTTACATATTGCGCGATAACGATATTGATCACGATATAAACCAAATAACTGTATTTGAACACTTTGTGGCTCAAAAATGAAATGTAAACTCATCAGCAGGTTGTTTAAATTTAAATATTTATTTCCTATCACACTAAGCATAACAGATCCAATGGAAATTATGCAACTAGTTTTTTAATAACCAAGATTATATAAATATAAATTAACTAAGATGATTATTAAAGCAAAAGCTTTCAAGTTTCAAAAGTTTATGAAATAGATACTAAACTGTTTCTTCAGTTCCATTAAAAAACAAAGCTTTAAGTCTACAAATAAATTCACATAACAAAAATGTATGAATGTACTAAAGTTAATTTTGTTGTATTTGTTGTATCACAAAACACACGGCTCGGATCGTGTCACGGCTTTAAGGTCACGGTTCGGATCATTTTTCAGATCAGAACAAATAAAAAACAACAAGAAAAAAGAAGATAAAAGCCTAAATTTTTTTTTTTTGAAAAGTTAAAAAATTATGTTTGAAAAAAAAAGTACTTTAAAGAATTAACTCACACATTTTGAACTTTGAACATAAACAAAACATGTATTTTCTGATTACATGTACATGTCTGGAGAGAGAAAGGAATGCTTCATATGCTATCCCACCAAATTAAACTGCAATTTTGAAATTAAACTTTCATTATTTTTGGTATTAATTGTTGTATTGAAACTAACTGTGACAACATTTAAATGTGTTAAATAAGTATTATTACCCATAGCACATGTCCAGCTGACACACTGCCATACCCGCGTTTTTTCTGGTGATTTTTGACCCTAACGGCTTGCCATTGTCATGATCAAAAAACAGGAGATGTTGCCGAGTTGGACAGCGAGAGGTTTATTAAAGGTCCGGTTCGAAGGTCCAGGTAGATTGGGGGAGGAAACGGTCCAGCAGAGCAGAGACCAGGCAGACAGGCAGGGATGGATCCAGGCAAAAGCAAACGAACAGAGAAAAAGATTCAAATTAGACACAGTAAAACCCCTGTCACACCAGGGCAGCGTTCTCGCTGCGATCGCGCGGCGTCCATCAAAAAATGCAGAACGCTGAGGTGAACGCAGTAAGGTCGCCATGAGCGCCGTAGCATCGCTGTGACATCTCCAGTGGACGCCGTGGTGTCTCCATGGACGCCATGCGACGGCGCGCACTTTGTGCATGCACAAAGTGCGTGCCGTGGCTCGGCGTGTTCATGGTGTTCTGATGTGCGCGCCGTGGCAGCACCGTAGCAGCGCACTGAGAACGCCGAGAGCGCCACAGCAGCGCCGTCGGCGCGCACTCAGGACGCACATAATCGCCACAAGGACGCAGCTGTAGACAGGGCCGCTTGCACGGAGATATCATATAGAGATAGCCATATCGTCCTCCTCAGCAGGAGTCAGGTCCGTCATCGTCTTTTGTGCCTGGATGGAAGGGCTGCTTGACCTTGATGGGGATGGAGAGTCAGGCGGAAGCAGCTCCACTTCCGCATGTTGATGAGACGGTGGTGCAGTGGGGTTGGGGGGCTGCTTTTTCGTAGCCCTCTCTCGACTTTTTTTTCCTGTCATGATGCTTTGGGGAACAGGCAGGAACAGTGCGGGTTTGACTGACTATATACACGCTGCCGTGACGTCATAGGGACGATCTGGCACCTGCGCCGTGCACGCGCCGTGCACGCGCCATGGGCACGCAGTGACAACTCTTGGCGCGCCGTGTGAACTCCGTCAGCACGCCGTGACAACGCAGTGAAACGCCAAGTAAAACTCTGTGGGAACGCAGTAGCACGCCACGGATGCGCCGTAGGAAAGCCATAATCGCCGTGAAAGCGCGGAGACATCTCCATCTTGCGAAAATTGAAACAATTTTCGCTTCATTTTCCTGCGTTTCTATGGCGTTCTGAGAAATTTCATAACGCCGTGTGAACTCCGTAGAATCGCAGCCTAGTGTGACAGGGGCTTAAGCAAAAGGGGTCAGGAGGCAGACTCAAACGTGGGCTCAATACCACTCGAGGTTAGCAGACGAACTGGCAGGGAGAAGCTGAATGAACCGGTCTTAAATACTGTTGGTGATGAGTCGCAGGTGTGCCAGGATTCCCTGCTGCATCCTGAACACCTGTGGAGGAGAGGGAGAAAAAGGGCGAGCGGAAACCAAGGAGAAAACCAAACAAAAACTGGACCAGGAGAGGGCGGCAGAGGAGCGGGAACTGTCAAGACCTGACAGCCATAGCTCTACCTTCCCCTGTCGGCTCTTGTCAGCTGGTCCAGGAGCGCGATGTGAGTGCGACAGCGGCCGCTCCTCACTGGAAGGTCTCCTGAACTCCGACACGGAGATGTGTACCGATGTTTTTATTCAGCTCTTCAGAATAAATCAATCTCTCTGTATCCGCGTTCTTCACGAAGAGTTTGAGAAAAGTTTTGACAGAAGCTTCACCCACACTCAGCAACAGACTTTCTGATGACCGAAAGCATCAAATCTGACGCTTGTTAAAACTAATACAGTGTTCAGTAAATTAATTTGACCCCAAATGCATTCAGCGTGGACAGAATGATTGTAATAAAGCGCGCGGGGCTCGAGGTACGCAGCTGCAGCGGGGGTTGCTGGTAGAAGTCGGCTCGTTCGCGTTTGTTTACCTTTTAATGCAGACGAAGGACGCGGAGTGGAGTCCAAAAAATGATCGAAATGAGAGCTAAGAAACACTAAAATTAGATACAAACACTTACTCGCCCTGTGGAGACTAACTCTCTAACTTTTACTCGTCAGATAGGAGAAACTGTTCGCTAGCAAGTGTTATTTGCGGACCCTTCAAAATAAAACTATCGCGATAGACTCATTCTTCTATCGAAAAAATGTTTTATCGCGATATCAATAATTATCGTTTTATCGCCCAGCCCTAGCGTGATGTATACCTAACCTTCTGCCTTTGATATTAGGACCCTACCTAATAAAGATAAGTTTCTCATTATGAATTTAATTTAGTTTAAGTTTTTTAGGAATAGGATCAAAGTTGAAAGTTTTTGTGAAATTTTTCTTTTTTTTTGACAAATAACAATAAAGGATGTCACTTTTTCACTAACTGGTATTCTATCAAAACTAGATTGCAGTTTTTCTGGGGAAATGGAGCAGATTTATAAAGATTTATTTTTAACCCTGACACATCTTTAAATACTTTTATACATGCAGCCCCAATTTGATTTTGATCTTTTAAAAAGATGGCTGCATCATTTTAAAACGTTTACCAGCACCATTGAGTGTAAAGAGAGCTGGACTGAGGGACATCATCCATAAAAACTGGTTTATTTCCAGCTCCAGTACAAGGGAGTCAATTCAGTCACCATTTTTTCCAGGCAAAGTAAGCAGTGATTGGTCCGAGTTAGTCTGAGTCAACAATTCTATGACAGGCACTCTAACCAATCAGGAGTGAGGTTGTTGGAATGCCACGCCCCTTCCATTTGAGAGCAGGCCACATGAAATCTGTTTATCAAACATTGTGAGCATTGTATGTGGCAGCCAGTAGGCTCCAGCTACTTCTGTTGAGGCATCTGATTGGCCAGTTCATAACTTAAAAACTTGTATGACCTATACTACAATAAAAAAATGTTTAAGATCAAGAATGTTTATTCTGACTAATAAAATGACTGAGTAACATCTGTTTATTTGGCTATTCTAATGGGATTTTGGCTTCGTGGAACCAGCAGGTACTTCCTGTTTGGAACATCAGGAGGGAGGAGTCACTCTGTTAAGTTCTCATATACAGTCAGTTACTAAGACCAGCTCTACAGCAGAAATCCTCACATGTACGGCCAGCAGGAGTTACTGTCAGTGTACCCAAAGTTTTTAGGTTCAATTCTTAGCAGCATCTTTGGAAGAGAAACAGAATTTTGCAGAATGTTCTAATAATTCCCAGTTTTCTTTGTCTGGTGGGTGTAAAAAGCCACCGTGCATCCCACAAAGCATCAGTGTAGTTCTTCCATCAACTAATAAACTCTTGAGCGTTTTTCCTTTGTGGTGTTTTTGATGCAGATGTTGGAGGAGCTGCAGCAGCAATCTGACATGTTGAGAACTGGAATGAAGGAATCGGTTCAGCTACGAGCAAGCTTGAATGCACTTCTAAAGGTAAAGAAGTCAGTGATTCCCTTTGATGACGCTTGCAGAGGGGGAGCTGGGGCAGTAAGCACAAACCGCTTGCTTCTTCTCAGAAAGAGGATCCAAACTCATCCCTGAGGAAAGCTCAGGAGCTGTTTGAAAAGGAGAGAGCGAGGGCCAAAAAGGAGATCCAGAGCCTGAAGGAGGAGAAATCCAAAGTGATTGAGACCAGACAGAAGCTGCAGCGTCAAAAGGAAGAGCTGTGTGTGTATGCAGACATGCTGCAGGGAGTGTGCCGACTGACGAAGGTAACGCTGTTACTCTCTTTATCTAAAATCAAACAGAAGAAATGAACAGTAAACCTTAGAAAATGTGATATAGGGACAGGTGGAGTGCAGCTACATTTAGCTTTTTGTCTGGTGTTGTAACCCCCACCATTGTAAGTGAAGTGGGTGGGGCCTATTATTGGTCGATCCAGCTTTAGTTGTGCTGTTGTTCTGTTTGTTCTTACTGGTTAAAGTCCCACTCCAGTTGCCTCCTGACAGAAAGGTAAAAGAGGGGAGTTCAGAGAAAAAAGATGGAACAGAGGGAAGTCACATCATAACATAACCAGGTCTAAATAGCATCTGGGATGGGCGGGGCCTGTCTACACAGCTCACACACACTTAATAACACAAACCGATACAAATAGTCTTTCATTCTGTCACACCTGTGCTCAGGTGAGTGTTTACGTTTTGCTGAGGTGGATGATGATAGAATCTACAAAGGGGAGAGTGCCCAGCCTTCCCCACGTCAAGACCCCCCGCCGGGGCAGCAGCAGCCTGGACCCCCCAACAAAGAGAATCCCGACAAACACCCAGACCAAGGCACGCGGGACCGCCGCAGACGCCCCCCATGCTCGAGAGCGGGAAGGCACAGCCAGCAGAGCAGCCCCCATCCGCATCATGAAGGCTAGCACGAGGCCCCGCCCCAAGAGAGCCCCCCAAACCCAGATGGGCAGCCCACCACCACCCAGGATTACTGAGCATCCCCACCGCCCCTCCTAAGGTACGAGCCAGAGCCCCCCAAGGGAGACCCGCACCCATTCTCCAGACAACCACCCCACGAGGGAACAAGGCAATGGTCGCCCACCCCCACCCAGGAGAGGGACACCCAAGAGAAACGGGGCCCCGGAGGAGTGTTGTTTAAACAATGCCCGACCAGGCTCACCCTCTGATGGAATTTTGTGGAGAGGTCCAGTCCCCAAGAGCAAGAACCGGATCCTGCACCACCAAGACATGGACACCCCCAGGCTCAGATGTAGTTTGATCCCTGCTCTAGGGCTTAATTCTCAGGGATCCCTCTCCTCATGTGGAGAGGAGGCTGCTTTATATTCTCCAACGTCTGCTTGAAATGCTAAAAATATGTAGATTCTCTACATATTATTTGTATGAGGAAGGGGATTAGTTTCCCCCTTCTTTACTACTATGAAAAAACATATCGGTCAATCTCTAATGTGGATCTCCGAGGGTGAACTGTTCCTCATGTGTCCTCTCGAGTGGAAATGTGCTGTTATTCTGATGATCCTGACCTTCACACTCAGGCCTTTGGACTCCTGGTTTGTCTGTTTCAGTTTGAGGATATGGACCAGCTGGCTTCTTACATTGAAGGTCAGCTCCACATCACTGATAAACTCACAGTGAAGGAAAAACAGGTGCAAGAGGAAATGGATCAGCAGAGAAAAGAGCTGTCAAGAGTGCAAGAGAAGCAGAAGCTGCTGTGTCAGACGATGAATAGCCAGCTCTACCAGCTCCAAACAGAGATAGAAGAGATCCGCTCTGGGACTGAAGTTTGGGTAAACCCACTTTTCCTGTGTTTCATTGTTCGGATCATCCGGACATCACCTTGAAAAGGCTCAGCTTTTCTGCCTTCACACAGGAAATGAAGTGGGACCACATTCAGGACACAGCTGCAAAGAAAACCCTGGAGCTGTGCCAAATCAAGATGTTAACGCTAAACCTCTATGAAAGGTTAGGGGGTGTCATTGGAGAGAAAGGAATCAACATGGACGACACAGATAAACAACTGGTGCAGGTATGTGCATGAAGCATCCAGAGCAGCAGAGAGGAGTCTGGGTAACTGTCTGTTTTCACAGATCGCCACGTGCATGAAAGACATGGAGGACGTCCTGAAAATGCACAAGGACCTCCATCAAGCACAGGGCTCCACAAAAGGGAAACCTGAGGAGGCTCCAACCAATTAAAACAGTTTTTTGATTATTTTGAAATCCATTGTAAGTCAAATCCAGTCTATTTTGTTTGGTTACCAAAAGAGAAGAGAAGACCTTGCTTCAGCCAGAGCCCACCTGGAACCTACGTATGCCAAAGTTCATGCAAAAGTTCAGAGCATCATGGCTCGCTTTAGAAACCACCACAGAGAAGAGAACATCTCACAATGAAAAAGATAGATCAGAATAATCTCATCTAGAGCTGTTTTTAACAAAGGCATGTTTTGACAGATTTGGTATTTAATAGTTATAAAATACATATTTAATAAGTCTCAGCTCAGAGTTTAAATGTTCCTGTCAGGGGTGGGGGGTCCTTTGGTGCCCTTCCTCCAGTTTCAACAAAATAAAGTCAATTCAGTCGCCATTTTTCAGCAATACAGATGTCACCATGTTGGAACCAGATGATGTAAGCGATGAGTAGTTCAAGTCTGTCTGGTTCTTAATTCTATGGAAACACTCCCACTAATCAGGACTGAGCTACTTGAGTGACTTGAACCAATCGCATCTTACAGCTCCAACATGGTGGCATCCATCCACCAGAAAATGGTGACTGAACTGACTTTATTTGGTTGGAGTTGGAGGAAATTATGGGTGAAGTCACTCTCACCCATAACTAAGGCGGCAGATATTAAACATAAATGATTTTGAAGATTCTTCCCTGAATTTGATCTTAAAATACATCGAAAACATACAATCAAATCTGCTATCCTCCCAAAGTTTTAAAGTGGATACTGTCACAAACAGACGGTCAGCTGGATCCAAATGTTTAAGGTTTACTTGGCAGATACAGGAGAACAGGTGTGAAGCACATCTAAAAGTCCTGAAAGCTAAACCAGGTCAAACACGAGGGTCAGGGAACAACCAAAGAGGTCAGGGTCTAGGCGAGGGTCGGGGCAGGCAGCAAACAATCAGAGATGACGAAGATAACTCAGATTAGATTAACCAGAAGATCAGGTTTGGATGAGATTTGCATGATTGCAGATGGAAAACTGCTGTGGAGCTTCGGAAAAAGACAGCAGGGGCTTATGGGAAGTGTAGTGAGGAGACCCAGGTGATGAATCCCACCAATGGCCGGGGGGATTCATGACACATAATCATAAAGATTCTCTTTTCACTTTTTGCAAGTTTTTTGGAGCATTAAGCTGCTTCATTCTTTCAGATTTTATCAAATGGCTAATTTTGTTCAGGAGAAATATGCTTGAACGTTTTCTATTGAAAGCTTTCATGATTTTTAAAATATGAATTAAAATATAACTGCTGCACATGCACTAAACCCTCATCTGGTCCGGCTAGCGTGTGTAGTTCAGGTTCTGGAGAAGAGAAGATGCTATATTCCAGCTCAGTGGCCTTGTGGTAGAGTGTCCGCCCTGAGATTGGAAGGTCATGGGTTCAAGTCCAGGCCGAGTCATACCAAAGACTGTAAAAATGGGACCCAGTGCCTCCCTGCTTGGCACTCAGCATTAAGGGGTTGGATTGGGGGGTTAAACCACCAAATGGTTCCCGAGCGCGGCTGTGTCTGCAGCTCACCGCTCCCTTAGGGGATGGGTCAAATGCGGAGAACAAATTTCGCACACCGAGGTGTGTGACAACTAATGGGACTTTAACTTTAACTTTAATATTCACATTGACTGCAGTCAAATGAGCCGCCGTTCACATTTCTGTGCTCCAATCAGCATCACTGGGTTTTTGGTCCATAAAGATCTTTACTTCCTCGTCTGAGCTGACATCCAGATCAGAACTATACTGCTGGATATTACCCATATTAATGGATGTTTTTATGTAGCAGCGGGGAAGATTTATGCAAAGAGAGACACAGAGAGACAGGGGGGATCAGGGGCGGAGCTCCAAAATCCACACCCACTCAGAGGAGATTTTGGAAACAGGCTTCAGATCAGCATGAAAAATTGCTTTTTAAGACATTTAGGCTGTGGGATTTTGATCAAAGACGTCATAATCATTATTAAAGTGAAGTGAAGTTGGAAATGTGAGGGTCATCTCCCCTACAGAGCATGTCTTGTGACAGGCCTGTTCTGGATTAAAGCACAGAAGCTCATTTTTTCTGTGTGATATTTCCTCTTCTTGTAATGCATGTGGTTCACAGAATTTACAATAAAAGTGAAATCACAGTTTCATCTCCAGTGTCTTTAGTATTGACAATATGTGGAACACCGGAAAGTTTTCAGTCATGCGGAAAAAAGAAAATCATGAGGGTAAAACAGCAGCCCAGCATGAGGACTTTGACCATTTTTTGTAATGTACCGTGTTAGAACCCAAAGTTGCCACTAAGCACGTGATTGGTGTGAGTTTCTATGGCAACCACTCAGCTGATCACCCCTTCCATTTTGATCAGTACTTAAAATACTTGTGTCAAAGATAAATTATTTAAAAAACAAACAAACAAGGAATTTCAAGGAGATCTTAAGATATGTACCAGAGCAAGAACGCTTATTCTGACTAATAGAAAAGCTGTTTATTTTTCTATAGAAGTCTATGGGATTTTGGCTTCTTGGAACCAGCAAGCACTTCCTGTTTGGAACACGATGGGGGAGGGGTAACTCTGTCCAGTTCTCATATACAGTCAATGGGCTCCTAACAGACCTTCTGCCATAGAACATCAAAAGACGATAAATATTTTGACAGTTTTGCTTAAAAATTTCTTCAGTTATCTGCATAAAGGAAAAAAAAGGAAAACAAAGACCCGTGGAGAAACCCCCTTTACACGCATGTTACATGGCATCGGGACAGCGCAGTCTCACTGTCGGGTTGTCGCACACCGAAGCCTGGTTCAGGATCCCTCCGCGTCACCCCCACAACTCCTGGGTATCCTCGGCTGTAGTCCGCCACAAAAACAATGCAAACCTCCGAATAAATGTCAATTTACATTTTTTTCTTCCATTAGAGGGACCGCGGCTTCTGTCGTGTTATACAGTGAAAATCGTCCGGACAGCTGATGTCTCCAGGCGGAGCGTTCCGCTCCGGTCCGCTCCAGCTTACTTTCACCCTTGCCCATGAGCCAGTGATGCTGCTGACGGTTCCCAGAGAGGAATCAGGACCTTCAGGAGCAGTGTGCTGCAAGAATGCACCTCTGCTATGGGACAGATGGATGTGCAGGGTTAGGAAGAACCCCCTGAAAGTCCTGATTCTAGATAAGATCTCCATGTCATCTTCATGTAAAAAGTCTCAGGTCTCAGGTAGCTTAACTGCTCCATCTTCCTGACCCACTACATTCTTGTTTTGGGGAAGGGGTTGCTGGGCCCTACTCAGCTACAGAACAGTGAAGGTGGGGTACACCCTGGAGGGTACACCAGTCCATCATTGGGCTTAAAAGCCCCAGTGTCCTCCAATAAAAAAGTCTCAGCAATGTTCCCTCTGCAGGCCAGTCCAGAGTCTGAGCCACCACAATGTCTCTCTGTAATAAAGGTGGGACTTTGGGAATAAGGCAGAGGATCCCTGCAGTCGGCTGTGGAGCTCAGGAGTGATGCCTGATGAACCATTCGGTGGGCCTGATGTCCATTCTGAGGTGCTCCATCAGCCACGGGTCTTTTTCTGCCCCCTCAATAAATTCTTCCAAAGAAATCTGACCTAGAAGGTTCACAGAGAGAAAAAGAGAACAGAGATTTCCTGAAACTAAGGCTGGGTATCAATATAAATTTCCAGAAATTATTCGATTTCCCAGCACATGGATCCATTCAGTTGTTTTTTTTTCTTGATTCTTTCAATCCTCTCAATTAAAATTCAACACTATTTTGAATTTACACATAAAGACACATTTATCAATTATTAATAATCTACCATATGTTTTGAATGTATTCATATTAACCGGTTCACAGACTGTAAAATGTATCAGTGAAATAATGAGATTGTTAATATCACACAGTGTTACATGATTCTCTAAAGGAGAAGTTCTAACTAAAATGTTCAGATCATTAACATTGGAAACATTGTTCTGCTTCTCCTGGAGGACGTTTCAGTTTGGCCACTAGATGGAGCTACAGCAATACAATTTTTTCAAGAAGAATAAGCCAAAAAAAACCCTGTGCTTTAGACCACAAGTAGTTCCTTTAAAAAATATTTCCTTAACGCGTGTGCTTTAAAAGTGGGGTCATCTGGACCCCACAAGACAGCTCTCTGAACTTTTATTTCAAGTATTTTTTGTCTTCACTGATGTCTGTGGCAGACATTAAATTTTCTCCACATTTGTCACACATCAATGTAAAGGTGGGGTCATCATAAGAGAGCACGAGGGTTAAAAGAGTTTTGAAAATTCCTGTCTGTGAGTTTATAGAGATGATCATTTAGTCAGAATGTATGCTTAGGTGGACTGAGTCTAAGCATCAGCCATCCTATGGGAAATCCCAGTAAACGTTCATCAAGCTAGCAAACTTTGGCTTTATGTTCTAGATCGATTTCTATTTAATTGATCTATGGATCAATTATTGATCTATTAAGCTTAAATCAATTCAAATTGATGAATCCATTTTATGAACCCAGGCCTGCCTGAAATTCTTTTCTGTGAATTAAAAACAGAATTTTATAGTTGTAGACAGCTGTGTCACTGATAATCTTCTGCCAGTGATTTTTCAAATGTGTGAAATAAACAAGGTAAAGGGACATGAGAAGTATTTTGAGGAATACAAACTTTAACTATTGTGAGCTTAAATTTCAGTACTAATGTTTTTCAAGTTTCTAAACTTTTCCTTTTAAACGGTTTGATTGATTGATTGATTGATTGATTGGTTTATTTCAAGGATAGATAAAAAAAAATACAGGACAAAACACAACTATTTTAAACTCATTGCAGAAATAATGAAATGCATCGATTAGAAAATAGAAAACAAACAAAAATAAAATACACTTATGTTACATTTGGTTCATTCATTCTTTGTGATTATTAACTAAAGTCCGTAGAGTTTGATTAATTGCTTAAACAAGGAGTGGGAAGAAGCGAATTTATATAATCCCACCCCTACTTGATTACTTCATTTTGGATAATTATGTAATCCAGTTTTGATCAGATCAAATGCATTTTTTTAATTCCCCGTAACAAAGTAAAGTGCTTGTTGATTATTGATTAATATCATAAAGCATTATTTTATGATTTCAGTAAACAGTCACAATCGTACATGTAACTGATATGTAATACTCGTTGATTATCATCAAAATACAATTTCATATTTATTCAGAAAAATATTCATTACACATCAAGTTTTAAAGTAACAGAGTTCTTATTGATCATTCTCTGAAAGAATTCTTAAATACTTTTAGTAAACATTAATGATTCACACAATATGTAATAATCATTGATGATCATTAGAAACACATAATTACATTAATCATTGTTACATATTCAGATTAAGTAAAGAAAATCAATCCCATATTGATTGAAAACATTTCAGTAATCATACATAATGTAACTTATTGGTTTAAGATAAAAAAAAAGCTTTGTTTATCTCATCACATTCAAGTTCATACATTTGGAATTGTTCAACCAGCAGTTGATCTTTAACTCGTCTTATCTTCATATTGTGAATTTAGAGTTTCTCTATACATGTTCTTGAATTGATAAATGTTTGAACATAGTTTGAGATCATGACTGAACTTGTTCCAGAGTTTAGTTCCACACACAGAAACACAGAAACTTTTCTTTGAGGTTCTTATCAATCTGACCTTGAAGTTCCTGCATCCTCTCAGTTTGTTCTGAGAACTGTTGTTGGATATTGTACTGTAATGTTTTCCCACTAGCTCTGTGTAGATATTGCGCAGTGTAAAAATCGACAAGGTCATACAGTTTTAAAATTCTGGATTGATCAAATAAATTGTTAGTGTGATCAAGATAACCGGCTTTATGTATAATTCTGATGGATCGTTTCTGAAGCAGAAAGAGAGGATGCAGTGAACTCTTGTAATTATTACCCCCAAATTTCTATACAGTAGATGAAATATGGTAATACTAAAGAGCAGTACAATAAATATCTACAGTTGTATTCTAATATATATTTTGATTTATTTATAATTGAAATACTTTTAGAAACTTTAGTTTGTATGTGTCTGATGTGTGGCTTCCAACTCAGTTTGTCATCAATAACAATCTTTAAGAATTTAATCTCTGTAGCACTTTAACGGTTGACTTACTGTCTCTGTTCTTGTCCAGCAGTTGAAACATTCTGTCACAGATTTCATCTGCGTTTTCTGTAATGTTCGGATCTTCATGCTTCTTAATGTTGTTGATGATCTGGGGACAAAAAAAACTCACAGGGATTTCTGATGTGGTTCACCTTTACGTTATAGCCAGAGGGGCAGGGCCTGCAGGGTTTCCAAAGTGACCATTTCAACTGCCTGCTCAACCAAACAGTAGAGCACATTTAACAATCACAAATGAAAACAGAGATGTGTCACTGTCGACTGAAACTCTGGTGTCCTCACAGGATACTGGATAAGAGGACAGAGAGTCCTGCATTTGTGGAGTGTAAAGTGTGACAGATTATCCAGGAGCTCAAAGCGTCTTAAAATAAAACAGCAATGAATGTGAGCTCATGCAGGGCGTTAGTCTGCGCAGTAACTCATCTAAACGCTCCCTGGAAGCTTACAGGAAGAGTCAGTGATCTAAGGAGAGCACTGTCAAAAGAAATACTCACATGAACAACATGACCAACCTCCTCCCTGCTCAGGCTGCCATTTCCATCTCTGTCATACACTTTGAAAGACCATCTCAGTTTGTCCTCCAGCTTCCCACGAAGAATCAGGTTCACAGCAGCCACATACTCCATGAAGTCTATTTTGCCATCCTGAAAGAGAAACCGCACAGGTGATGCTGAGGAGCCCGTCTGGATCCAGCTAGCTCAGCACACGTTTTACCTTGTTGGTATCAAAGGACCGGAACACAATCTCCATGTAAGCACACTCTTCTGTGGAGCTGCTGCTGACCCCAAAGATCCTCCTGAACTCGTGGAAGTGCAGGTTCCCACTGGGACACTCGCTGGCAAACCTGCGGTACAGCTCCTGGATGTTCTGAAGGGTCACTTCTTTGCCTGCTGCGCTCTGTGCTTGACCCATAATTTCAGCGATGAAACACAGAAGTCATCCTGCCACTGCATTACAGCATGGTGGTCATGGATCCGCAGCATTTGTGGTCCCGCTCAGCTATTTCAAGACAACTGCCAGCACAAATCCAATTGACCCCTTTCACATATCTTAACCAAATCCCTCTGCCTTTTTACCCTGCAGGACTTCAGTGTTTCGAGAGCTTTGAGCTGCGTCCCCCTCTAGAAAGTCCAGGTGCTCTGCTCACACTGCTTTCTCTGCAGGTAAACCCAGGTCTGCCGTCTTCCTACAGCAAACGAGCAGATTTCCCTCTGTGTCCTCTGCAGATAAAAGACGCCCATCAGGGGATTAAAATTCAGCATGCATCACAGCCTCAGCGTGGTCGCTGCAGGAGAGTTGATCCAATGGAGCACGTCCACAAACGCTTTACCCAGTTTGACCCGGAAGGTGAGCAGGCAGGGTTCTCATTGGAGCTGTGAAGCTCTAATCTGTTCCAACGGCAACATGCTGCTAACCGTCTTAATGGGTCAGGATGATGGTCTGAAAGCATAAATGACACCATAGCTCTGCTTCCCTGCAGGCAACATACAAAACAATGTTTCCTTTGGTTTGTCGTATCTTTCTGGGATTTCATCTGCCAAAGGTTTAAAATCCATCAGACAATTTTCATTCCAACACAAGAGGAAAGTCAAGCCACTCCCCTAACAAAACCATTAGATTTTTAATAAGTTACGTTGCAATAAATTTCCAGAGGATTCACATATTGTTCATATTGGTGTATCATGGTATATATTATACATACCAGGGACTAAAAATAGGACCAAGTGCCACCCTGCTTGACACTCATCATTAGTCTCCCAATAACAATTTTTTTATTTAAAAAAAACGTTCACAGTAGTGTTTTAATAATGGCAAAAGTCTTAAAAAGCCACTTTTCATGTTGATTTGAAGCCTCTGATTCCAAAATCTATGAGGGGGCGTGGCTTAGCAGCCCTGCCCCTGATCCCCCCTGTCTGCTTATGATAGCTCTGTGTCTCTCTAGCATAAATCTTCACGCTGCTCCATAAAAACATCCATCAATCTGGGTAATGTCCATCCGTATGGTTCTGATCCGGATGTCAGCTCAGATCTTCATGGACAGAACTTCCTCCAAAATCCTGATTCTTTCTCCTTCCAGTTCACCAAAGACTCTTTGATGTTTCTTGACGTTGCTGTGATCAATCCATTCAATCCATTGGTTTCTCAGAGCAGAAAATAATGAAAGCTAACATCCAAATGCTCTTTCATTGATTTACAACCCTTTCCAAGCGCGGTCAAATGAGCCGCCGTTCACATTTCTGTGGTCACATCAAGAAGCTCCGTGGAGTCTGTTGGAGATTTTCCAGCGTTCTCAGGACTGCTAGCGTAAGTATTGGATGAAAGTCAAAGCAAAAATCCAGTGACGGCTGATTGGAGCACAGAAATGTGAACGGCGGCTCATTTGACTGCTGTCAAATCAGCCGCCGTTCACATTTCTGTGGTCACATCAAGAAGCTCCGTGGAGTCTTTTGGAGATTTTCCAGCGTTCTCAGGACTGCTAGCGTAAGTATTGGATGAAAGTCAAAGCAAAAATCCAGTGATGCTGATTGGAGCACAGAAATGTGAACGGCGGCTGATTTGACTGCAGTCAATATGAAGGTAGCATCTTCTCTTCTCCAGAAGCTGAACTAGACACGCTAGCCGGACCAGATGAGGGTTTAGCGCATGTGCAGCAGAAAGATGATTGATGAAAAACAGAGTGTGTCCAAGACTGTTTGGTTGATTTAAAAGGAGAAATACTCGGAAATGTAAAAACTAAATGATTTCTGATTACATTTGTTCTCTTTCAGAAGATAAATGACTCACAGACATGATAAAAACTCTAAAAACAGGATTTTCATTGGAGGGAGAGTTCAAAGAGTCGGATTGGGGAGTTCAAATACCAAGTGGTTCCCAGGTGTGGCTTTTTCTACAGTTTAGCGCTTCCCCAGGAGATGAGTCAAATGTGCAGAACTAATTTCCCACAACAAGAGGACTTGGTTTGTCCCTAAAAAAACTGTTAGTTTACAAATGTGTTGAAATGTAGACCCAATCTGAATTCTTCCCGTCCCCCTTCATGTAGCCCTCCAAATGAGAGTTGTAAGAAAATAGTGTCTCATATTTCGTCACTTTCGTTTGAGGGTTTCACCAATCGATAATGAAGGTTTTCTTCTTTTAATTGATGCTAACGCCAGCTTTCCTGGATGGGGATGAGACATAGCAGAGGATCTTTTCTGACCATTTAAAGTTGATTCAATTTCTGTGTTCACAAAATCACTGAAAAAAAGTCAGACAATTTTAACCTTTCTTACAATAAAGAAAAGAAAGTGTGTATTTGGACTATGGCAATCTGACAGTATTCTTTTTTTAACTTTATTTTTCATTAATTATGAGATCATACAACTGCAAACACAATCCCATTGACAACATAGACATCACACGTAAAAGGAGAGTAATGGAAACCAGGGGAAAAAAAATACATTAAAAAAGAAAAAAAATGCGATAAGGGTCATTGTTGGAGTTTGTTACTTTTCCTGATCTACTATTTCAACTGTTTCACATAGTTCTAGAAACATTGCTGGTGTCATTCCAAAATTGCTTCCACTTATTCCACTGCTCATCTATTTTCTTCTCTTTAGTTTAAGGTTAAATGTCAAACTTTTTCCATTCTTGATATCTCTTCCACAATTTTACTCCAGTCCTGTTGTCAAGGAGGTTCTGGTTCTAACCAACGTTTTGTTATGGCTTTTTTTGTTGCAACTAAAATAATCTTTGCTAAATACGAATCTTCCTTTGAAACATTGTCAACAATGTTTCCTAGATATATATCCAGGAAGGTATTGGGATATTTTAAGTATATAAAGTTTCTTTCAAATATCCGTCCCAGTATTTTCTTAACTTGTTGCACCCCAGAAAATGTGAAAATGATTTGCCTCCCTTTCCCTGCACCCCCTCCAGCATTCCTGTGGGATGAAAGTTTGTCTACTCTTGATTTTGGGTGTGGTAAAGAATCGTACCAATTTTTTCCAGGGAGTGACCAGGATGGATAGGATCAGGAATGAATCCATCAGAGGGACAGCACATGTTAGAGGTTTTGGAGATAAAGTCAGACTGAGATGGTTTGGACATGTTCAGAGGAGAGACAGTGAAGATATTGGTAGAAGGATGCTGAGTCTAGAGGTCTAGAGGAAGACCAAAGAGGAGGTTTCTGGATGCAGAGAATGAAGACATGAAGGTGGATGGTGTTAGAGGAGAGGATGATGAAGACAGGCTTAGATGGAGGAAGATGATTCACTGTGGAGACCCTGAAGGGAAAAGCCCAAAGGAGGAGAAGAAGAAGAAGAAGAGGAGTGTGTTGCGGTTTGATGAGCTTTACATACAGTAGACGGTACCATACGTGATCTGTCATATTTGTATTCATCTCAGTTTCCCATTTCTTTTTTATGTAAATTGTTGTTTCCTGTCTGCTATCAAGTGTTTTGTAAAAAGCAGAAATTACTCTAATATTCTTTTGCTCATAGACCTTTTTAACGACCCCAATAAGACCTAGTAATTCATTTCTTAGATTTGGCTTAATTTGTTTTATATTGTAATCTCTTACTTGTAGATACCCGAATAAGTCCCTGTTATCTAAATCATATTCTTCCTTTAACTGTTGAAAGCTCATTAGTTTACCATTTTTCAGGAAGGTGCAGACTGCCGTGTTACCTTTTAGTTCCCACTGTTTCAATGTTTGATGTTCACCTAGCTTTGAATGTAGGATGGTGCCTAAACCACCAGAGTAAAAGAGTTCCCTGTCAGTTTATATTTGTCCATCAGTGTGCCAAGTATCCAGTGTAAATTTAGTAATTTGATTGAATTCCTTAAATGCAGATGTTAATTGTTTATCTGTTAAAAAGGTTTGAATTTTATATCCTTCTAGTTCTTTTTCAGCATTTTTCCACCTTCATCGTCTGGTTTACACCAACATGCAAGAGGTCTAAACTGAGCGGCATAGTAACACTCTTTCAGGTTTGGTACAGCCATTCCTCCCTCCAGTTTTGGCAGCTGTAATGTGGTGAATTTAATTCAGGGCTTTTAGTTATTTCAAATAAACCTTTTATTTTATCCCATGTTTTAAATCTCTGTGATTGTACAGGGAGTAGGGCTGTAACAAGTATCCGGGTGCTCGAGTATTCGCAATCTGCTCCCGAAAATTTGAATATGAATATTCGCGACATCCAAGATCGCTGATTCGCGATCTTTATAAATATAGTAAATTGTTGTTAAATATAATCAAAATATTATCTAGGGATGATGTATTTTTGCTCTGAAGTACAGATTAATGTAGGATTCTAAATTTACGAACCAAAACAAAGCCGAAAGAGCCGCGGCAGCCACCGGAAGTAAATAAATCTTGATGACGGTGAACTTCCAATTTTCAAAGTTGAGCTAGCGAGAGCTTTTTTCTTTTCAGAAACTGAGACTGAAGTTCTGTTCACTGACATAACTTCTGAAAAAATCTGTAACATCTGAGCTTTAGCTCCAGTGTTTACATTCTTTTGGTCATGTTAACTCTTATACAGTTGATGTCATAAACGAAACTCCATCTTATTCTGAAGAAACTCAGCCTCACGCTGCTGAAAGAACAATGTAATCAACCTGAATCAGATGATTCTGCTGCGGGAAAAAAAACTCTTTTCATAGGGGATCTGCACCAATATGTAAAGCTTAGAACGTACAATGTTGAAGAACTTTGTGAATAGAAAACTGTGGAGTGAATCTTCAAGTTTTGCTGTTGCAGTAAATGATCCAAAACATGATCAAAACATCCTTTTTATGTTATATACATACATACATACATATACCAAGGCTGTGTCCCACCAAGTGGGGTAGCCTAGACAGGGCACGCATTCTTTTTCTTCCCTCCTCTCCCTCCAAACCCTTCCTCCTTTCGTGTCTGTGGGCCTGATCTAAGCCACACCCCACTGTACCCGGGTCAGCTGCACAGTCCAGTGTTGGCACCTCCACAGCAGGGCCTCAGCCGTAAACTGGTTTACCCCTGCCACTTCATACCAAGACCAGGCCTCTACCACACCATCCATTCATTCATACACAAACTCTCTCCATCCAACCCTGTCCTGAGCAGCCTCTCTCCCTTGCACCACAGTCATCCCTCTTGCATTCAACGCCCTTCTGACACCCTCCGTCCATCCTATTCGCGGCCTTCCTCTCATTCTCACTCCACTCACATCTGATTCATACACCTTCCTCGCCAATCTCACCCTTTCCATTCTCTCAATATGTCCAAACCATCCCAGTGCCTTCTGCTCTGCTCTCTCAGCCAACTCCCTCAACACACCAGTTCTCTCTCGGATTTCTTCATTCCTCACACGATCCATACGCGTCACACCACACATACTCCTCAGACATCTCATCTCAGCTACATTCAGCCTCCTCTTCTCCGCCACTTTCAGACTCCAGGTTTCAGCCCCATACAACGCTGTAGGCACCACCACACCCTCATACAGTCTCCTTTTCGCCTTCCCCAGTGACCTACATTCAAACACTCTCTTCATCCCCCCCATACCTTTCGTACTTCATTCACTCTAAACTCTACCTCTCCCCCTATTCCACCATCCACATCAACATGTGACCCCAAATACTGAAAACACTCTACCTCTTCCAGCAACTTCCCATTTATATCACATTCAACCTACGTTCACCTTTGACCTCGTACACCTCATCACCTTACTCTTACTCTCATTCACTCTCAACTTCCTTCTGTCACACACCCTTCCAAACTCATCAACCAAACGTGCCAAGCTCTCCTCTGAATCAGCCACTAATGCAGTATCATCTGCAAACAACAACTGATTCATACTCCATTCGCTGCCATCAGCATTCACCATGCTCACACCCATACCTGCCACTCTTACATTCACCTCTTTTACCACACCATCCATGTACAGATTAAACAACCACGGAGACATCACACATCCCTGACGCAGACCAGCCCTCACAGGGAACCACTCACTCATGTTACTTCCCACTCTCACACACTTTTTATGTTACTGCTGAATTTAAAACAAATAACAAGTTTAAAATGACAAACTAAATGTTTTTCTATATGAATCTCCTGTTCTAAATAAAATGTATAAATGGTGGTGATTTAATAGAAATTTTTTCAATTTTCATCCATCCAGTAAACAGACATACACATAGCAATAAACATTTATTCAAAAGTAAGAATCGTGGTTCGATTGGTGAATGGTGGAGCTTAATTTGTGAATCGAATCGGATCGACACCTAAACAATGATCCACAGCACTAACAGAGAGTGCCAGAGATTGAAACGGGTACAAAAATCTTGGGAAAACATTCATTTTTACTATTTAAATCCGGGAATAAAAGTTTGCAGATAGTGCAGACCATTGTTTTAAGTCTCTTTTAATGTCTCCCTCTACTTTGTTAAAATTGATCTCCAACATAGAGGAGAGGGTTTTTGTCAACATAATACCTAAATACTTTGTGTGCAAGTCTTCTAATCTTTTGGGTATGTAATTGAAGGCTAAAATTTGTGTCTTAGATGTATTTATTCCATACCCTGATAAATATTCATCTGATTTGAATAAATGCATTAAATTTTGAAGACAGTATTCAGGATTTTGTAGAAAGATGATGTCATCTGCAAACAATCCAATAAGATGTCGTTGACCCGCTAATGTAACACCCTTTAAGTTTGGACTTTGTTGAGTCAGGGGTTCAGCCTAGAGAGCAAACTGAGTTGGAGACGACACGCATCCCTGTCTTATTCCTCTTTGTAGCTGTAAAGTGTTTGATAGGATGCCCTTTAATTGTATTTCCACTGTAGTTTTGTAATAAACTGTCTTAATACATTAAATTTTATTCATATTTGTCATGATCAAAAGACAGGAGATGTTGCCGAGTTGGACAGCGAGAGGTTTATTAAAGTTCTGGTTCGAAGGTCCAGGTAGATTGGGGAAGGAAACGGTCCAGCAGAGCAGAGACCAGGCAGACAGGCAGGGATGGATCCAGGCAAAAGCAAACGAACAGAGAAAAAGATTCAAATTAGACACAATAAGCAAAAGGGGTCAGGAGGCAGACTCAAACGTGGGCTCAATACCACTCGAGGTTAGCAGACGAACTGGCAGGGAGAAGCTGAATGAACCGGTCCTAAATACTGTTGGTGATGAGTCGCAGGTGTGCCAGGATTCCCTGCTGCATCCTGGACACCTGTGGAGGAGAGGGAGAAAAAGGGCGAGCGGAAACCAAGGAGAAAACCAAACAAAAACTGGACCAGGAGAGGGCGGCAGAGGAGCGGGAACTGTCAAGACCTGACCTCATAAAAGAATATCCAACTGACACTGTCAAATGCTTTTTCCTGGTTTAAGCTTATTTATACAGTTCTTGTCTTTGTTTTTCCAGCATCATCTATAATATGGAGAACTCTTCTTATACTATCATGCTATGGAAGCCCAAACTGTTCATAATTAAATAAATAAATACAACATTATTTAATCAAGCAACACTCCAATAAAAGACTTTTCAATAAATAATTGACCATTTTATTATGAAATACATTTCATTAAAATTTAAATGGACCATTTTATTATGAAATATATTTCATTTTTACTTTAAAACATAATTTGATGAGAGTGTACTGCACCGTCACGTTCGCTGAAGGAACACTCGATCGATGTAGTTGGTGCTGCCGCTAATGTCTGATTAAAAGGAGTAGCAATCAAAAACGTGTCCCGCCTTGTCTGCTTTGATTGACAGACAGAGTTTATTATTCGGAAAAAGCTCATCATGAAATAAATACGTCGTTCTGAAAAACAGCATTGTGAAATAAAAAGGACACTTTGGAAAACAGTATTTTTGAAATAAAAGTTTCTACAAAAAAAAAACAAAAAAACAAACCACATGATTATAATAATAACCAACATGAAAAAAAAATTGTGATATATATTTTTATTATGAAATGTTTTTTACATAAAAATTATGTTTTAAAGTAAAAATGAAATATATTTCATAATAAAATGGTCCATTTAAATTTTAATGAAATGTATTTCATAATAAAATGGTCAATTATTTATTAAAAAGACTTTTATTGGAGTGTTGCTTGATTAAATAATGTTGTATTTATTTATTTAATTATGAACAGTTTGGGCTTCCATATCATGCGGCTGTGGTCTGATTCTATCAGATCAGCTGTGGATGTCTTGAGGCGGTTGGGTATCATGGAAGTGTATTCAACCTTTAGAAGAGAGATAGGTCTATGGTTTTTGCAATGCTCTTTATCTTTTCCTTCTTTTCCTTCTTTTGGTAAAACTGTGATATAGCTTCTGACCAAGATGGTTGGGTCTCATCTTTCAGCCTGAACTTTAACACTACACAGCCTGCAGGTGTCTGGTTTAATGCTGTTCCAACCAGGGTCTCATCCTGTAGAATAAACGATTTGATTTGATTCACAAGAGCCTCAACCGATTCAATTCAGATTTTTTTCGATTCTTCAATTCAATTCAATTGAAGTTTAAACATTTATATACATTTGTTTAGAAATATTAATCGGATAAAGTTCACAGATTCTTTCAATTCAAATTTAAGTTTACACATTTATACACATTTGTTCAGAAGTACATTAAAATCTACAATGTAATTTAAATACATTTATACGAATCCAATACAGTTTAAATATTGTAAGATTTATTAGTGAAATAATGAGATTGTTAATATCATACAGTTTTACATGGATCACTGAGGACAGTGCTGAAAGAGAATCTGAACATATTATTCCTTTCTTATTACTATTCTGGCCTTAACTTAACAGAGACTCAAGGGAACATGTATAGTGGGTGATCAAGCCACTGAAGAAACACAAGGGGAACGGAAAAAGACAAACTCTAACTACAAACAATATTTCAACACATCAACTCAATCTGTTCCATGTAAACTAATCTAACATAAAATTACCTTTAAGAAATTAATTATAATATCTAGAAATTGAAGCAAATGATAATAAACTAAACAAACAAATGAATACCCCCCCACCCCACCCTTGGCCATGGTGAAGTCCATTCATCTTCCTGCTGTTGTGGTTGATTGCTACCAAATGCACATGTTGGATTTGTCTGGCCTGACGTCATTTCTCCAGCAGATGGCAGCATCAACAGCAAGCACCATGGTTTACTGGAGGCAATAACTCAAAAGAAACAAACATAATTCATAAAAGTAAACAACAAAAGACAGAACTGTGGTGCGGTGCATGTGTTTACTGCCCTGATGGTCCTGTGATGGCGGCATCCACCACAGTTATGTTACCTAGCTTGTGGTAAAGATTCATTGAGTTGTCCTCCTTGAAATGCCCTTTCAAAATGACCTTCAGTTGCACAAGGTGAGGTTATATTCTATAGTCATATACAGATCTTACTTCCAGCATATCATGAAGACTCGAGCCAGGACTGATCGACTTAACATGGGCTTCAACCACTTCAGAGTCACTGTGCCCCCGACACAGCCCCCTTTCAATCTGGTGGATCAGATTTGTGTATGAGAGCTTTTCTTTTTGTCCTCTTTCCCTTTCCGTATTGTTACTTCCGGGAGTCTATGAGTCATTTAGCAAAATGGGCGTTTTTCCAGGAGATGCTCGATCGACTTGTTCTTTCAACTTGTGAACTTCCTCCTGTAACAGTTGGCTACTCTGAAATGTAATTTTAAAATATTGAATTGTCAATTGCAAAATCCATTTCAAAATTAAAGTCAAATTGCATATTGAATTGTCAATTACAAAATGCATTGCCATTTGAATTATGACATCAAAAACCCATGGCAATATGCAATGCAATTGATTTAGATTCTATTCAATATTTTATTTTAAAAATTGTGAAATAGAATTGTAAATTTTAATACTGAATTGTAAATTTTAATATTGAATTGTAAATTGCAAAATGAATTGTCATTTTCCAAGCCTGAAACTAAGAAATGAATTGCAAATTGAAAAATGCATTTTCAAATCGCATGATGAATTTGCAAACTTAATTGTCAATTGAATAATACTTTGTATTATGACATAAAAAACTTCCATAGTCTCTTTGTCTCTCCCTCTTGGGGTTCTAAACGTGTAAGCGCCCCCCCCACACACACACGTGCAGTGCAGTGCCAGTGCGGGCGCTCAGCTTTTTGTCTCTCTTTCTTTTCATCCCTGTTAAACAATGTTAACACAGCGTGTGTGCTGTGCTATTGTTGCTGCAAGTGTAACTACCGCCCCCCTCCCCTGCTTAGCGTGAACGCACATATCAAACACATATTGACCAATCACGTGCAACACGAGGAGAAAAAGAGTGAGAAAGAAAAAAAACACGTCTTCCGGCTCCCAGTGAGGAGCCGGAAGACGTTCACTTCAAAGAGCCATTTTGTTCGCGACCGGCCCATCACTAACAGGTGAAAGTTTGCTACGTCCTCCTCTTCATCCTCAATGACATTGTCCATAAATTCTGTTATTAGTATGAGGGGCCGTACAAGACATTATTTATTCAGAACCTTTCACATTCAAACAGTCTTGCTCTCACATTCATATATACTCTCTTTCGCATACATATATTCTCTTCTCACATACATATATTCTCTCTTTCGCATACATGTATTTTCTCTCCCGCATGCATATATATTACCTTACACATACATATATTCTCACTCTCACATATGTAAACATACTTCCTTACACACATACTTCCTTACACACTCACCCATATTTGAAATGTATATCAATATTTAAAAAAAGAATATATCAATATTTAAAAAAGAATATATGTATGTGAAACACAAGTATATATATGTGTGTGAGAGGAAAAGTACATATGTGTGTGTGAGATAGGAGTATGCATGAAACGGAAGGTAGTTTGCATGAAAAGGAAGTCACTTTGCATGAAAAGGAAGGCAGATGATTTCTCGTGCTCTGATTGGACGAGAGGCTGCCACCGAGAGACTCCAATTTTGATCAGACGCTAACATGAACCAGCAAGAAGCAGCTACGGGGGTCCTGCAGCAGGCCATTGGAACAATAAGAGAGATTTTATCCTCTCCTCAAGTGGTCACAAATCTGTCTGTCTCTCTAGAGCAGTGTTCCTCATTCCAGGTCCTCGAGAGCCGCCATCCTTCCTGTTTTCCAGCTCTCCATGTACTGCTTGCTGCTGGATTACCTGGACCAGGTGTGTTCATTCAATCAGTGTGTGGAGGCATCTGACTGAACTAATCAGCAGTAGCAGGCTTGGAGATCTGGAAAACAGGCAGCGATGGCGGCTCTCGAGGACCTGGAACGAGGAACACTGCTCTAGAGACACAAAGGAATGTCTCAAATACTAATATTGATAATAGAAGCACCACCAAAACAGAAATGAAGGAGCTTTTCAGACCAACTCCATTAAACTCCCGCACTTTTACTCCATGTACAACCACCAGAGGGATGCATCAGTCTTTGCGCTTAGAGACACAGAGACACTTCGGGAACTGGTAACCCAGACCGAGAAAGAGGTAAGCTAAAGGCTGAACAAAACTTTTAGTATAACTATCAAGCTTTAGTGCGCTTTGCTCCGTTCCAAGGGAGCAAATGTTAGCTAGCTGAAGATTACTCAAACTAGCTGGGCGCGTCCTGTTCAAGTGGAGAGAACGCGCTAGCCAACAACGGTAGCGATGTTGGCTAGCGTTGTGCTTTGTTTACACAACACCGAATTTAGCTTTTGTTTATGGATGCCGACTGGATGCGATCTGAGTTGATAGTTAATTCCATAAGCCTCCTATAACAACAGGGCTAACAGAACCTCCGCATACCTTACGGGGTCTGAACAACTTTAACTTTTGGGAAAACTCTCCACGTAACATGTCAATGAAAGAACAATGTTTAGTGCCGAGATTAACGTAGCGTCTCCAATGAGTCATGTACAGCTTAGAGATGTCCCGCTAATATGTAAGTTTTTCCTGTTCCATCTGATTCTGATATTAACCTAACAGGAAAGTTAAGAAGCTGACTCCATTCTCAGCCCAGCTTTGAAAAATGCCCCCCACCCCCGTGGAGCCGGTACTACATATGCTCGGCCTGCAAGAACGGCTCAGAGGTTTGCGACTTGATGACGAGTAAGATTGTGATTGGTCCAGACCATTAGACCACTGTCACGTGACACGGTTTGAAATGACACACACCCGCCATAACAATGCACGGACTCTTCCCAAGTAAGGTACCGTGGAGGTCCAAACAAGTACACAAAGAGTCACAAAAGGAGGCGGAATATTTGCAATCAGTCGCAAAAACCTTGATAGCGAAATAATCCGATCGAGGGGAATCATCACAGGATAATGATCGATATTTTAATAGAGCGAAATCAGGCTGGGAAGCGTGAAGTTTGAGCTAAAGTGGGTGCTAGCGAGTAGCATGCTAGTTGGTTGTTGGTCGCAAATTTAAAAAAAAGTAAGAAAGTAGTTATTCGCACGTAATTTTTCTAAATACATCCTGCCAGTGTTGAACTTCTTTCTGGTCACATGGACCGGATGAAGTCCAGCTACAAACATGCAGCGCTCGCTCTCTGCTCCGTTACACAAACACACACTAAGGAGAGCGGACATTAGTGAAGGAGCTGTCAATGCCAAAATAATAAAGAATAGCCCGAGCAGATCTCAATACTTCTTTTCCTTTCTTTATTTTGAAATAAACTTTATGGTAAACATCAGTTTGAATGCAAACAAACTGCGAATTAGCCAACTCGTTTGTTAATGTTGTGTGATGTCATCACTAGTCGCGAGCCCCCGAGCCGTTCTTGCAGGCCGAGCATATGTGGTACCTACATCTGACTGAGTGCAATTGTGTGTCTTGGATCTATTATTGACAGTTAGGCTAGCTTTACGTACACTGACAGAATGTGTTCACTTCTATGCATTAATTTTCATAAAAACCATAAGTTACAGAATTAATTTTAAAAGAGCTGAACATTTTGATACATGAATGCCAGAAATCGCATTTAGTATGCAGGACATATGTATCAGTGACAAACGTACAAAAGAAGAAGAAAAATAAAAATGAAGAACAATCAAACTAATGAAGAACAAGAACTGCAATCAAACTGATAATCTAAGATTAAAATATTATGGAGCTAAAGTGGGGACAATGTTATTTGAAACCCAAATAAATATAGTTAAAAAATATTGGTGTTTGATCCCAAAAAAAATATAAATGTCCAAAACTTTTTGCCATTCCAAAATAAACGTAGTTCTTTCCAGATTCAAATGTTCTTTTTTTAGGTTTCAAAACTCAAAATTTGAATTTTAAAACTTTTTTTTCAGTTTCAAATCACTTTTACTCTTTCAACTCTTTTTTTTTTTTTTGTCATTTTCAAATCTGAAAGTTTCACTTTCAAAACTTTTGGCCCCATGGTGGCGCCTTGGGGGGGGGGGGGGGGGGGGGGGGGCTAACACGGAGGACCAATCAAAATCAATGAGGTTGGTAACTTCAGTCTTGCTGCATTCACTGGCATTCAGTGACCATAAAATGCCTTATGTTAGTACGATTTTAAAAAGAAAAAAACTCTGATCATCAGAAAAGAAATTCACAAATCATGGTTATAATGTTTTTGCAAAAACTGCAAAAATGTAAAGACATTTTAAACTTAGAAAAAGGTTAGAATATAGGAAACACAATGCACAACTGATGCATGGTTGAGATTTTATTCAAATCGACACACAGACTAAGATTCACACAAACTGTTACACTCCTCAGTTGGTGTTTTATTAACGGATCGGTGGGTAGTCGACAACAACGACGCCTGTTTTATACGGACCGGTCCGCACCTGGATCAACATGATACGGTCTGAGCAGAATGAGGAAGTGAAGCCCGGTCAACAGCTGCGCTGTTCCCACAGACGGGAGAGAGGGCTCAGTGAGGACTCCCTCTGCTGCACCGGAGCCGCAGGGTCCGGGGGCTCCCGCTGTAAAAGCTTGTTAAACTTATTAAACACCCAGAGCCGGTCGCGGAGCAACGCCGTGGGTCAAAATCATCCGGCGGGAGCGGCGAGGCTGGGTCGGGGGCTCCTGCTCTGCAAGTGTATCCTACCCAGCCTCAATCAGAGGGACTCGGGTAACAGCGAGACAGCATTCGGCACATCTAAGGCAGCGCTGAATCCCCGTCCGGTGGGCGGACCGAGATTCAGCGCTGCCTCTCCCCTCTTCGCTACTTTTTTGGGGGGGAGCTGACAAAAAGGCTGCCACCTACAACAGCTGTGTCATAGTTGTGTTTTTAAAAAGCTGTTCATATCACAAAAAAGTTTTTTTTATGCCTAATGAAATGTAAAGTTATGATTAAAAAAAAAGTTTTAAATTTACAAAGACAGGATTCGAACCCAAGGAAAATGAAGGTGAGCTCTGCACGTTACTGCTGCACCACTGGGGAACTCACGGAAGGTCTGTGTTCTGCAGCGTGAATGAAGGCGACCCATTACACTGTGGTGAACATAGGCATCAGATTTTCACGAAAGATTCGTTCATCCATACATTTCTCACATTAAGTTAAAGCTCAGGCACACTAGCCTTTAGACCACAGGAGGTGACTGGAGCATTAGCAGTGTTTAGCCATTTTATCCAACCATGAGAACATTGTCGATGTCCGTCTATAACACAACAAGGTGGCGCTTTGAACTGGCTAGAACGGTGTTTTGGACTTGCGGTTTGTACACCATAAAACTGCTTCTTGGACCCGTCTTTGGACAACTTCAGACTATGATAGTACAGACAATGCAGCCATTTTCTGACTGCAAAAATATCCAAGTCAGTGAATACACCAGGAATTAATAGAATGCATGAAGCAAGTGAATGAAGTCAGTGAATGCAGCAGGACTAAAATTGCAACCCTCATTGATTTTGATTGGTCCTCCATGTTGGCCCCGCCCCAACGTTCCACAACCGGCAAAAAGTTTAGTAACTGAAACTTTCAGATTTGAAAATGAAAAAAAAAAAACAGTTGAAAGGGTAAAAAAGATTTGAAAATTTAAAAAAAAGCTTTGAAATTGAAATTTTGAGCTTTGACACCTAAATAAAGAACATTTGAAGCTGTAAATAACTACATTCATTTTGGAATGGCAAAAAGTTTTGGATATTTATTTATTTATTTATTTTAATCAAACACCAATATTTTTGCAATTATATTTATTTGGGTTTCAAACAATATTGGCCCCAATTTAGCTCCATAAAATATCATTTTTGAGTATTTATTTATTCGAACTGATAAATCTGGAGCAGATGGTATCAATTTAATTGGAGTTTAAGTTTTTCTCATCTACATGTCCTACCAACAATGCAAGAAAATAAAGAAAAATATATTGTTGACATTTTCTTTTCTCTGTCTTTTTGAAAACATTACACAGATTCCGGGATGGGCTGAAAACACTTGGTGTCTTGGAAAAAATCCAGTCCTACCCTGACAGTTTCTGCCCTATTCTGTGTTGGTCACCAACAACCTTCACTTCTGACATTCTTGAGAGCTTCTTTACAATCAAAATGTCTCCTGTTGGAGTAGCAAAAGGCACGCAGAGGAAGTAGTTATTCCTTTTTGGAGGGACTGATGCAGAAGGAAAGTGGAAAGGCGACTCAGAAACTCACAGAAATATTTATCAATGTGAAGAAGACAATGTATTCTAGTTACTTAATGTAATGTGTAACCAGTTCTTTTCTCTTATGTATTTAGAACAAGAGGGAGCACAGAAGTTAGGAACCATTCTTGCCTTCTCTACAGGAGCCAGTTCCATTCCACCAACTGGTTTTGATCTACACCTGTCCATTGAATTTCTACTCAACAAAAATGAGTCAGGAGTCCCTCATCGATTTCCCATTGCAAATACCTGAATAAACTGTTTGAAATTGCCACTGCATACGTTATATACCACATTTCAGCAAGAAATGGACTTTGCATTTGACAACACCCATGGGTTTGGTATGGCTTATTTTGCATGCTTATTTTGCATGTCCTAAAGTTAAGCATTGTGTCTTTGAGACATGATCTTTTCTAAATTAATTGATGTTATTGTACTTTGGCAAGACAGTTAAGAGTTACTGCCAATGTAAGTGTTGAAATTGTGCAATGAATGCTTTTAAATTAGCCCTGAAGTTCCCTTTTTCCTGTAAAACACTATTTATTTTTAGATAAAGTCTGAATTTGCAGAAAAGCTTATATTTTCCCTACAACCAATTTTCTCTACATTTTCTATAGTCTCACTAGATTTGAAAACTGCGTCTGGCTGTTTGTGTGTATCTTGTAGATGTGTGTGTGTAATACATGATTTGTTACTCGTACTATACATTATGTGCATAACTGTGTGCTTGAAATTGTTTATTCACATGTACTCATGATGATAAATAACGTTTAAATACAATTGACGCATGCACAACTTAGCATTACACAAGCTTAAAAGTAGGAATTTTAAACAGCTTCCATGCCTAAAAATACTTAAATTGCACGCACCAATAGCCTGATAAACACACTGACAAAAACATACTTATTCTTAGAGTTAAGTCCAAAAGGTGTTCTGAGACTTAAACTTCTGCAGATTTGTGTGGGCATTATGCGTTTAAATGCTGCTATAGTTATGGGTCATTGTAATTGATATCTAATAAAGAAAAATTGAAAATGTTCCACTTTCTAATTAAGATTTTTTTTTTATTCTAAATTTGCATTTTTTATTTTTTTTTTAAATTTGTTTTACTTTTCCAGAACCTCCAACATGGAGCTTATCTCTGGCCTCTTTTCCCCAATCAGGGCAATAGTTTCTTCTCCACACCTAGAGAGTGGATAGTCGATCAAGTCGATGCAGAGACGCACTGTAGAGAGACTTGATCTTCTCTCTCCATTCTCCGGGTGTGGTGGAGAACCTGGCGCTGCCTGCTATCCCCATGATGCACAATTCGCTGGTTGTGCATCGACCTGCCAGTGATAATGCTACGCCTGTTTAGACCTCTTCTGTTAAGCATGAAACGTGCAACACTAGTGTTTTCCATTCCGTGATCACATCTGAATCTTGATGGTATTCCAAAGTTCTGAGTTCCCTAAAGGAATAAGTCCAAAACGCTGGAAGCTCTGTTATTGTCTAGACATGCCAGGTCCGACTGAAGCCGTCAACGCAGCCGTGGAACACCATTCGCCATCTGACAAGCTTGTGGTTTCCATCTATGTGCCTAGAAGTAATCAAGCATAACAAATGTAAATAACACTGATTTAGTAAGAAGGAACATGAATATACAACAAGAAGATATCAGGTTTCTATGACATTTTTAAGCGTTCTGTAAATGTATTAAATAATGAACCTACATTTACATTTAAATCTTCCACTTTTTTTTTTTATTTATCTCATTTGATTTGTGTATTTTCCCATTTTTTTTTTTTTTTTTTTAAATTTAGGATTGTTTCCTCACAAAAAGGAGGGTCTAAGGCAGGGGTCTGCATTTTACCCCTGCATTGTGATATTGGGCTATATAAATTAAACTCAATTGAACTGAATTGAATTGAGAATGATTCTGCTAGACATTTAATTTATAGGTTAAATGAAATATAACCTTTATATCAAGTACAAATGTTCTGATTTGATTAGATGTTTAAACATGGTAAATCCTTCAACGTATTGCATGCCGCCTCCTGAAGGATCGACCAACAGGGTCAATTTCTTGTAGACATTGCCTGACACACCATCTTTGAATACGTAAACCACGTGACCTCAAGCTTCCATGGACATATTGTTCACCAGCATTTGTTGTTGACTGAAGAACTTCACAAACAATTTGACTGAGACTGTCATTGTAAAGAGATGAAAAAGTCAGGGGTTGAATCTCAAGCCGTTGTCTGTGCCTGTAGAGAGTGTGACTGGTTACTCCAAGGCTACTTGCAATGTTTTGCCAGTTCATACCAAGGGATGCCAAATAAGAAATTTGCTGTCTTGATACTGAGGTCTGCCTTGATGTCCAGTCATCACAAGTGGAGGGAAAAGGACTTCACTGTTCTCAGATCTCATTCTCTGTCTAGTTTCAAATGTTTCCATTAAAATTTGAAGACATCTGCACAAAGACTCCAAAGTGGTGATTGTTTGTATGTTTCTTCCACAAATCTCGAAATTGACAAAAATCCAGATAAAGTAAAAAAGTGATCACGTAGTTGTCTGTGGAGCCTCTCATCAAAGAAAGAATCAGCACTGCCTCTTTGTAATTGTTCGAGACATCCTAAGACACTTAAAAAATCTCTAAAGTCACTTTCAATGCTCCTTACACCTCCATTGAAAAATAGCACTAAAAATAAAGAGGTCAGTATTATGTAACGATTCATCCTGTTGTATAATACCATACACAAACTGAGATCTTAAAATATGCTGCAGGTTAAAGTCACTCCAGTGTAACACTCACTTCCCGTATCCCCTTATTCCTAGGTCCCATGAGCCTTTGCGTGAATTATGGGTGGGTGACTGTTGTCGCTACCCGATCCCCTTTCTCTAACCACGCGTATGTATAATGCTTCACTTCCTTTTTGCCGCCAACATTTGCAACGGTACAGTAGGTAACAGTAGATCGGATCAACAAAACTGATTTTAAAAAAAAAAAGGCGAAGATTCAGATAGAAAGAAATTTTGTTTATCGTCTTAGACTTTTCTGTCAACCTTCTGGTTAAGTTCAGCAGTAACATAAACAACATAAAAAGGATAAAAATCACTGCTGTTTTGTATCATTTAAACAACAAAACTTGAAAATGTCTTCCACATTTTTCTATCCTCAAAGTTCTTCAATATTTTACGTACTAAGCATTACATATTGGTGCAGAGCCCGTATGAAAAAAGTTGTTTTTTTTCCCCGCAGTAGAATCAACTGATTCATGTTGATTCCATCCTCCTTTCAGCAGCGTGAGGCTGCATTTCTTCAGAATAAGATGGAGTTTTGTTAATTGCGTCAACTGTTGAAGAGTTACCAGAATCAAAAGAATGTAAAAACTGGAGCTAAAGCTCTGGTTTTAAAGCTAATTCATTTTTTCAGAAGTTATGTCAATGAACAGAACTTCAGTCTGGGTTTTTGAATGGAAAAAATCTCTCGCTAGTTTTACTTTGACAGCCGGAAGCTTCGCCGCCACGAAGATGTGTTTACTTCCGGTGACTACCGCGGCTCTTTCGGCTTTGTTTTAGTTCCTAAACTTAAAATCCAATATTAATCTACATTTCAGAGGAAAAATACATCGTTCCCAGATTATATTTTGACGATATTTTACCACAATTTTCTAAATTTTATAAAGATCACGAATCTGCGATCTTGGACGTAGAAAATATTTGTACTCGGATTTTCGGGAGCAAATCGCGAATACTCGAGCACCCACATATTCGTCACAGCCCTAGTCGCTACTATTCCATAAATCATATTCCAAAAACATCAATTCCTCTCTCAGCAGCGGATCTCCTCCTTCAACAGATTCACTTCACCACCACGTTCAAAGAACGACATGCAGTTACAAACTGAAAGGTAAATACAACTGTTACGCCCCACTAGGGGAAAAGGTGCAACATATAGAAAAAAGAAACCCGGAGAGATTAAATAAGAATGGCAGCTGGGCCGTTTATTACAATAGGCTTTAAACCAAACCCAACATAAGTGAAACACAACACAAGAAAGTAACCTATAAAGAGAGGATCATCCTGTTAAGGGTAATAATAAACTCAGAGACTCAGGCTTTTCAGCTAAAGGGTAATAACGGAAATACAGTACAAACACATCTACCCAAAAGTTAGGTCACAACACAAGTTAACCAAAACTAAAGTCCAAATGTCCAGGTAAAACCCAAAACTAAGATATACGGAAGGGCAACACCAGGCAGAGCAGGCTTGTAAACTGAGGCCGACAACAGGGGCAGGTTGAAGAAACAGATTCCCACTGGATTTTCAGCCGCCGCCTCATCCAGGTTGGGCTACTCCTTTTATATCCTCCCTTCCCAGCCTGGTAATTGGTGAAGGTGAGTGGAGGGAGGAGAGATGGTTTTCTTTGAGGGAGGCGGAGCTTACAGCAGACACTGACGGCATCCCAAGGAGGCTGCAAACACAAACTATACAAACATACATATATACACACACAGAGACACACCATACCAAGCCAGGGGCCGTAACAACAACCTAGTTACAACCCTTGATGTTTGTGCTTCTATTTAATGTTGCTAATTTAAACTGCTCATACATTTCATAAATAAAACGTTATAATATTTGTTTATATAAAGACCCTCTCCAATGAAAATTATGTTTTGTTTGTAATATGTACTTGTTGCATTTTACTGATGATGCACGACACAGACAAAAATAAGGCTTAAAATTGTGTTTAATACTTAATGATTGAGATTACTGTGAATCAAGAGAAAATGAAACATGTTTGCAAAAATCTTGTAGTTGTGTAAAATCTACAAGTTCTACAGACACATTTCTATACTATCACAGTAAATGTTATCAAGTCAAAGTTGTTGATGGTTTCATAATTGCTGATGCAGGAGTAATAACATTACATTTAGTTTGTAATTAGCATTTAATCTAATTTTTTAGTTATTTTCTCTATTGATATATATGATAAACACTATGGAATTCTCTTTTTGTAGATGGAACATGTCTTGGATAAAAAACGTCCTCCAGGAGAGCTTATAGTGAAGGAGGACAACATCTGCTCAACCCCCTGAAGACTTTTGGAGTCTGGGTTTGACACAATGGATGGAATCCACCGTAAGAATTCTTAGTTCAATGTACTGTAAAAGAAAAATATGTAACACAAGATTTGAAAAGTATTTCTTCATGTCGTCATTTCAAATATGGGTGAGTATATATGTGTGTAAGGGAGTATGTTTACATTTGTAAGAGTGAGAATGTATGTATGTGTAGGGTAATATATATGCACGTGAGAGAGAGAATATATGTATGTGCAAGTGAGAACATATGTATGCGAAAGAGAGACTATATGCATGTGAGAAAGAGAATATATGTATGCGAAAGACAATATATGTATGCGCAAGACAATATATGTATGCGCAAGTTTGAATATATGTATGCAAAAGAGAGAATATATTCATGTGAGAGAGAGAATATATGTATGCGAAAGAGAATATATGTATGCGAAAGAGAGTATATATGAATGTGAGAGCAAGAATGTATGAATGTAAAAGGTTCAGAATAAATAATGTCTTGTACGGCCCCTCATATTTGTTTAATTAACACACGCTTTGTCTCAACATTTCCAAATGGAATTTTTGTTTGAGCTCACACCTCTTTAAGTTGGTCCACCTGCAAGCTCCACAGTCTCTGCTAAGACTTCTAATCCATGCTCTCTGCTGCCGGTGAGTCTCTCTCACTGCAGGCCCCGCTGCGTGATGCACATGCCGCGTGCGTGAGGAGGCCTCGCGGGTCTGTCCTCTCACTGAGCTGCAGCGGGTCTCAATCAAAGCGTTCACCATCCCAGCGGTGCCTCCAATATTTGTTGCACATGCTTGAATGATGTTCATGAAGACGTCCATGAGTTTTTAGAAACAATCTTACAATCTTGTCTTGGGACTTTCAGCGTTACACGAGCACCTTTAGTCACTCTAACTCTCTCTCTCCCTTGGATGCTCACACACAAAAAAAGAACATCTCATTTCAGGACCCCATTTCAGGACCCCTTCACTGTCCACAAACTGCCTGAATGTGAATCCATGTGCTTTATACTGTGAAATCGCATCAGGTCACACGTGTGCATCACCCACCCGAAACATTCACGAGTCGAGCAGTTAAGTCAAGATTAAAGATAGAGAAGTTAAAATCACTCAGAGCAAATATTTGATAAATATATGTACAACCCTATCAGTTAGGTTGGAGGTGTGAGGGGCTGTTAGATAGAGGAAGAGGGTGTGGGCAGATGGTGGGAGTGAGGGCTGCGGGGTTGCTCTGCGCTGCCTACAATCCAGAGGTGACTTTGTAATGAACTCCTGCTGCATTCAGACTGTTTCTTTGCCCCCCCTCCACCCTGTTCTCCACCTGTTTTTGCTTCATGGCAGCCGAGGTGAAAAAGAATTTGGCGCCCCTTGATTTCAAGCTCTGTGTTTGGAATCAAGCGCGCTGATCAGCCAAAAATCTATTGGAAAGTAGGGGGATTTAAAGGCTAAACAGAAACTGGGTCTGTTTCCAGGCAACAGACAAACCTCTGCTTTGAGCCAATGTTTCCTCCTCTTCCTTCTTTCATCCTTAAAGTTTTATAGAAGCACTAGAACTATGAAATGAATGGTACCTCAAACTGTTTAACAAAAAAAAAAATGCCATGACTGCAATTTGGCCCTATGCCCAGGGCCAGCCCAGAGTCTGACCCTTCATCATCATTTGTTCATCTGTGCTCCGAGTTTATCTCAAGACCCCAGAGCCTAAAGATCCACGGATGCAGTTGTTTCTATACAACTTCCTGGATCATAAATAAATGCTTTGTCTTCATTTCCTGTGTGCTTAAACCACCACCACCATCCCTCCCCCAGCTCTTATAAAACTTCCAACTTCTGTCGTGTTCCTGCCTCTGCGTCCTGGACTGACCCCGCCTGCTCCTCGTATGATTGGCATTAACCTGCATCCATTCACTCTGCAGGCTATTAGCGCTCTGTGGAGCTCCTGCAGTGTCCAGTCTTCTTTTGGTCCGCTAAGTCCTGGCTAAGATCTAAATACTCCCTCTAATTCTCCTGGCATGTATCTCACATAAGGAATGGCCTCATGCTGCCCTTTGATGGTAACAGATAATCTGAGCCAGAAATGTGAAAAAGTCTGAGAAACATTTCCAAAACCTTCAGCTCGCTTCCTAATGCTTAATTCTAGTGTGAAAACCTTTGTTTACCCGTTTTATTCCCATGAAAAATAAAAAGAACAAGCTCCAAAACAACTTCAAAAATGATTGCTTTTTAAAAACTTTTAGCTCTTATTTAAACGTTTAACAATCCAACATACATTTGATTTGATCTGTGCTTTTACACATTGACTTTGGCTTCCCAATCGTTTACATGAAAAGCATTCGATTCATTACAGTCAATTCTTTGTTTCGTCCTCATACACAGCCTTTGGAAATCTTTTGTCAGATGTCAGAGCTCCGGACCCCACGTGACTCCCTGTAGTCATAAAGTCTATCTATCTATCTATCTATCTATCTATCTATCTATCTATCTATCTATCTATCTATCTATCTCTCTATCTCTCTATCTCTCTATCTCTCTCTCTCTCTCTCTCTCTCTCTCTCTCTCTCTAATTCACATGTTATTAAGCTTTATTTAAAAAAAGTCCTCCTTCACCGCGGCAGTCAGCCAATTCAATTCTCGTGGGCCAATTGCTGCCAAAATGGCGGTGCCTTGAGGAGGACGACCCTGTGTGACGTTATCCCGAAGCTCGGTGTCAAGTATCAATTCATTTAACAAAATGATGGAGATTGTTGAAATCTTAAGTAAATTTAGAATTTTTCAAAGCCTTTGAATTTTCTTTTTTAGTACAGTGTTCAGTTACAGTATGTAAGGGATAATATCTGACGAATTGTCCATTATCAGTGAACTGTCTGACAGCAGGGTTATCATCCCACTTATATCATAGTCACTTACAAAAGAAATAAACATTAAATCAACTATTAGTTCTGTGATCTTGATATTTTTTAGCTTTAAATTGTTTTTCACAAGAACCAGACTATTTGATACACAGAATAGTGTGCTGTTGTGGTAACGGCTACCAAGCGTGCACCGACCTCGCTCTGCTGCAGCTGGTGTGTGAGGACTAACCACCGGAGTAAAGTGGTATTTACACTAATAAGTTAAATGATCTAAAACAGTGTTTCTCAAACAGTGTGCCGTGAGAGATGGTCAAGTGAGTCTGGGAAGTTACTCATTTTCACTGATCTAAAAACATTTTCCATCGCCAGGGGCCCATTTCAAGAAGTCCGTTTTGTTGAAACTCTGAGTTCATGAATTCTGAGTTAAGGAAAACTCTGAGTTTCTGGTTTCAGAAACAGAGTTAACTTAAACCTGTGAAAGTGGGTTAAACCAAACCCTTTTCATAAAGCGAGATAAGATGAACTCAGAGTTCATCACTACCACGGGTGGGGCGGGCGGTTGTCTGGAGTATGAGGTGGGTCTCCCTTTGGGGGCCCTGACTCGTACCTGGGGTAAGGCGGGGGATGCTCGGCGCTGCTGGGTGGTGGTGGTTTGCTCTTCTGGGGCTGGGGGGGCTCTCCAGGGGTGGAGCCTTGCGTTGACCCTCCTGGTGCGGTGGGGGGGCTGCTCTTCTGGCTGGGCTGGGGTCTGCCATCTCTGTGCTCCTGTGCCTTCCTGCTCTTGGGCGTGGGGGGCCTCTGCGGCGGTCCCTCATGCCCTGGTCTGGGTGTTTGGAGGGATTGTCCGGCGGGCGGATTCTCGCGGCACTGTGGTGGGTGTTGGGGGGTCCCGACTCCTGCTGCTGCTGCCCCGGCAGGTGGTCTAGGCGTGGGGATGGCCGGGTTCTCTCCCCCTTTGTACATTCCATTATCATCCATGTCAGCAAAACACAGGTGTGAGCTCACCTTTAGACTAATATTATATGTGACAGAATGAAAGACTTTACGTGTGTCTGTTTGTATGATTAAGTCTGTTAGTTGCAGCTACAGTTGTATTTTGACTAGTTTAAATGTGGAGAATATTTCAACCAACAGGTATGTGTGTAACTACAGAGTGTGTATGTAGACAGGCCCCGCCCATTCTAGTTTCCTTTCCTTTTTCTCTAAACCCCCCTCTTTAACACCCCCCCAACACACACCTCCCTCTTCTTCTTTTCCATCCGGTCCAACACAACAAAAACAAAGCATAATCAATATAAATAAAGTTTAGCATGAAATACAACAGGGGTTTATACTCAATAAATCCCTGTTGGGACATTAAAATCTGTCCAACACTCGAGGCTCTCAGCCTGCATCTGTTTGCTCAGCTGCTGGACAGAACAAGTTAAAATGAAGAAAAAAGTCATGGGGACCCGAGCCTTCAGGCTCCCAAACTCTGGAGCTCTCTCCGGCCCGACCTCTGCAATATCGTCTCCTTACCAATGTTCCAATCCAGACTCAAAACTCACCTGTTTATTTCTGCTTTCTTACTTAGATTTTCTATCAATTCTTTGTTGGCTTATTTTATTTTAATTTATTGTGCTCTGCTTTTCTGTGTATTTATTCTGTTTTATTGCTATGTACAGTGTCCTCGAGTATCAAGAAAGGCGCTTCAAATAAAATAAATCAAAAATATTACTGATTATTTTTAATTCACTTACATTCCAGCCTCTAACTATCAGTGCTCAAGCTAACTTCAGCATCTTCACTGTTTTCTGATCCTCTAAAAGTCACAGATCTTCAATGACAAACACTCTAGCAGCTGCTGTGAACAGTTACCTACAGGTCTTATAGGAAAAAAAGATTATTACAAAAGAACAATGAAGTCTTTCCGTTTCAAGTGTTAAAGTCAATTACAAGAATGTGAAATATATGAAAAGGAAATGACAAAACACCGAATGTGAAAATCTCTTCATAGTGAAAAGTCAATTCAAGACAATCAAGAAGCTATAAAATTCAACTTTTTGACTTTTCTGGGATATTTAGAATAGAACAGGGAATTTTAAACCATGTTTATTCTAAGACAAACCTGAAGGTGTTTTCTATGATTGGTTGGATTTTTTGTGAGGGTTTATCTCATCAAGAGGATTAAAGTCTTAGCAGAGAAGGTGCTTCACACAGAGACTGCTCAGTCTGAGGTGAGGCAGACCTGAGCAGCTCTCAGAGCTCCTCTGCATCAGAAGCCATGGCCCAGGAGAGAGACGGCCTCGTCACGGAGGTGGACTCAGCCCAGGTTCAGGAGCTGTGCATCATTTTCCTGAAGCAGTGTCCCAGTGGAGCTCTGCACCTGCACGAGTTCAAGAGGATCTTCGGGGTTCAGAGCAGCTCTTCAGAGGAGTCCATCTTCCTGGAAACCATTTTCCGATCCTTCGACACCAACCGGGTAAGGGTCGGAGCGGCCTCTCCCCTGACAGAAAACCAGAGGACCATTCCTTTAGAATAACTTCATCCTCTCCCATCAGGACAACACTCTGGACTTCCTCGAGTACGTCTCTGCACTGAACTTGATCCTACGGGGGAATCTCGAAGATCGACTCAAGTGGTCTTTTAAGATGTACGACAAGGATGGGAATGGAAAACTGGACCGGCAGGAGGTGACTCGGATCATCAGGGTGGGTGAAACGGCTCTTCTTCACTGTCTTTTGATTGCTGTTTAAAATTGAGACAAAGCAAAGACAGAGATATCCAGCTAATCTGTCAAACCTTACCTGCTTTCATAACTTAGATCCTCTTAAAAAGGCCTGCGGCGCCCCAGTAATGAGGGATTGAGGCCAGAGGTCACGGACACGCAATGCAGCTCCGTTGAGTAACGCAGGGAAGATCAGTGCTGATCCTAAACACCTCTAACCCCAGATCATGATTTAATGCCGTTAGAGGCCTGACCGTCCAACCAGGTCCTCCACAGCGTCCACATAAAACGCTGGGATGAGGGGGCGGGGCTCACTTTAGCTTTTTGTAAAAAGAGATCACAGCACTTTCCAAATGTCAGAAGACTCCACAGAGCTGCAGCTGTCACAAGTACGGCTCCAAACACACACAAACGCTTGAGTGCTTCTGCTCAGAGAGGTTCCAGAAAGGATCTCATTGGTCCAGTAGGAGACAGTTTAGCACAAAGAGCAAAAGTACTTCTGATCATAACAGAACCAACCCAACAGCACTCATCTCAAACCTGCCCAGTTATGTGTTCAGCTGCAGTAACCCAGTTACATTTATCTTTTTACATTCAGACTTTTTATTATCAAAAGAATTTGATTTTTCTAATTTTTGTTATCACGCATTTAGAATGACAAAGACTGATCATGGAATTTTTTTCTCTGTTTGTAAAGAAAAAGACTCTTTATCAACTAAAAGGATCAGAATCTGTGCATTTATTGAACTTTGGGTCTGATGTCACGAGTCAGGAATCATGTTTGAACAGAACGGGAGTAGTTATTGTTGACACCTGCTTTATACAGCTGAAACAATTTTTCATTTTCAACATGGAATTAGGACAACTAGTGTGAACAAGTTCTGGGGACAATCCAAATAGCCTCTGGGTCGCTTTCTCTTTGTGAGGAACTGTAACTTCTGACGGTGTTAATCTGAAAATCACTCCTGACAGATTACATAAAGCGCTCTGGTAACCAGAGGCAAAGGCGATGAAGGGCAAGAGTCAAACTCACCACACTTTCTGCTGACTTTCAGTTGAAAATGTTTGTAACAAAACTCCAAACACAAAGACAATGTTTCATCTGAAGAAATGCAAACAGATGAAGATTCTGAAGAAAGGCTGGAAAAAATGATCAAACCTTTCTGATATGTTTGATGAGAAATCAGCCAGAGACCGTGTCATCTTCATCTTCTTCATTCGTCTTCCACATAGATTCTTTACAAAATCAAGCTACAGAGAGAAGAGATCAACATGACACCGTCCCAGATCTGCGACAGACTCTTCGAGCTGATCGACCAGAACGACGACGGTGAGTTCACTCTGAACTTCAGGGAACTTTTCACTTTCTTTCTAATTGTGGAGTATTTATTTACAATGAAATCAGACGTTCTCATAAAAATAAAGCTCAGTATCTTTTGTAGATGTTTTTCTTCAGTGGATTTCTGATGGTTTTTCACTTCATTTTAGTTTACCTTTGCCTTTATGCAATTTATAGTTGCTGTCTTCATTAATTTAGATATTTTTCTAGTTAAAATGAAAAAAACATAGCATTTGCTGCTGATTGTACTCAAAAAGCTGAGTTTGGTCTGTACTATTCCTCATAGAACCATTTCAACCGTGTGATAGAATGTAAAAAATCTCCAGAAAATGTGACCGTTTGATTTTTACAGAATTTCATGGTACAATGGAGCAGAATGTAATTCATAAAAACAAATTGTGTCCCTCATACCTGTTACTTCTTTAAGAAGCTCTTCAATCCTCCGTGCCCTTTAACAGTCAGACTGCAACCTCTCCACGATGACCAAGACCAAAGATCAAAGGACACCAGTGACACGATCGTTGACCTGAACCAGACTGGAATGAACCAGTTTACAATAAACAGCAGCCTAATGACAAGAGATCAACTGTGGGAACAATGATTAGACAATGGAAGAAAGATCACTGACAATCTCCCTCCACTTGGAGATCATGAAAGATCTCTCTGGGAAAAGAAAAAATGATTCGGAGAACGATGAGGAAACAGTCCTGAGCTACATGGAGGAACTGGTCAATGACCTGAAGAGAGCCGGGGCCACAGTGGGTGATATGAGAACACATGATGTTATCATGGACTTCAAAGGTCCCCCTGCTTAAGCCAGCACATGTCCAGGCCCAGGTAGAGGTCTTCAGAGACCATCTGATGATCCAGGGGAGGATTGAGAGGATATCATGTGGTGTTTCATCCCAAGAACACCATCCCTGCTGTGTAGCACAGGGGGGGGTAACATCATGGTTTGGGGTTGTTCTGCAAAGAGGACAGGAAGACTGATCCGTAGGAAAGAAAAGATGAATGGATCCATATATGGAAAAATCTGGGACAAAAACCTCCTTCCATCAGTGAGAGCATTGACGGTGGAGCCTCTGTCATTACCAACCAGGATAACATTATAACATTAGGACTGAGGTGAATTTTAGTTATTGGACAAATACTTGTTTTTTGCTCAATTATACAAATCAAACAATGTGATTTCCAGGATTTTTTTTCATGCAGCTTCTCACAACTGAAGTTGTTTCTATGATCCAAATGACCAAACTAATGACCAAACTCAGCTTTTCACTGAAACAATTGGCAGAATCTTTTGCTGACAGTCTTTTCTACCTCACTGATTTAGTTTTAGAGTCTCTTCCAACTTTCTATGTTTTAATCAGAAGGACTGATTGAATTTGAACTCTCTGAACTGGATGAGGCTCCAGCAGATTTGTGCGATGTTTTTCTCTGTTTCATGACGGGTAAAGAGCTGTCTGTGGGTCCTCAGGTCAGATCACCCTGGCTGAGTTCATGGAGGGGGCGCAGAAGGACGAATGGGTCAGGAACCTGCTGAAGCTGGACGTCAACATTGGCGGCTGGGTGATCCAGAACTGCACAAAGCTCCCATGACCCGTGTCCGTGTGGACTCTGTGCTAAGGTGTTTTGGTTTTGGCGGGCAGGTGCTGTCAAGCTCAGTGTCGCTCTGCGTTAACGCTCCTGGTTTATGGGGTGGGGTGGGGGGCACAGGTGCCTGGTGACAGAGCTCTGATCAAAGATCTCTGCTGAGTGCAGTGATTTAGTTCAAGCACAGCTCACACAAGCAACCAAATGACCTCTGTCTTAAGGAGTGTTTTATCTGTAAACATGAACTTTTAACAATGAAATTCTCCAGATTTTGGTCTTTTTTGCATTATTCTGATATGTTTAAAATAATATTTATCAAGCTTTAAAGAAAATGTACATTTTTTCTGTCATCTTGAAGCAGAACAGACATCCTTATGGCATCTTATATTCAGATATTTTTGAATTTCTCTATATTTCTTAGACATAAAAGCTTTTATCATTCTAGCTCAAAGAATATAATCAAATATATAACACAACTGGAGTCTGTCTTTAGCATGTATGTGAAGAATAATCTGTGTTTTTTGAAGCCCTGAAGGAACACAAGTGTCACCATTAAGCAGCAACCCGACCTCCCGTGTTAAGCAGGTTTAAAAACAGGAGTAACTGGAACCTTGGCAGTTTACCAGGTAACCACTAGGTGACTCACTAGACCAAATTCGACCAAAGACATAAACAAACTGGTCTCAAAGCTTTCAAACTGGCTTCTGTGGCAAATGTTGATGAGAGTTTAAACAACTTTGTCCTCTACTTAAAATTTGGCTCAAAGTGGGTGTGGCTTCATTGCGGACAGGCCCCCATTGAAAACTCAGCTCTGGAACGGCCTTACCAGTGTAGGAACCACATCAGCCTGCAAGATCAGCTAGTGATGACATCACACTACGGTTCTTTACTCGGGAAGACTCCGTGCATCGTAATGGTGCATATGTGTCATATCCTATGTCACATGATTACGGTCTAATGGTCCGGACAAATTGCAATCTTACACGTCATCAAGTCGCAAACCCCCGAGCCGATCTTGCAGGCTGAGCACATGTGGTACCCACACCGGGCAATTCCATCAGGACCAGTTTGACAAGGTTTAGGATGCATTTTCTTAGTTAGGGATAAGAAATATGAGGGAGCTGCTAACTCAGCAGAAAATTAACCAGCAGGAGGCGTCACACACCTGTCCACCTGCAGACAGACTCCAGATCTGACCTAAATATTTACACGTCATCTTTCCTTTAGAGGATAAACCATAACATACGTATGCATACGTACGACTTTCTGATTCACAAAAACGTTGAAATTAATATTTAAAAAAATAATATATATCATCAATTTCTGTGTAAATGTGGATCCTCAACTTATTGTTCTGATAACAAAGTTTGAAAGATTTTTTTTTAAGTTCAGAACAAACCAATGGTTGGATTTTTACTGTGTTTTTTTCTCAATAATAAAATTAATATTTTGTTACTTTTCTCGTCATCACTTTTTCCCGTTTTGCTTGTTTATAATGTTTAAACTGATGCTTAACCCTCACGCTCTCCTAGGTACGTTCATATTAAAGTGGGGTCATCTGGACCCCACGAGACAGTGAATCAAACTGTTTTGTCTTCAGTGGTGTCCATGGAAGACCTAAAATCCAGTCCACCTTTGTCACGGGAGGAATCCAAAAATCTATATAAGAGTGGGGTCATCTGGACCCCATAAGAGAGCACGAGGGTTAAAGTGTAACCAAACAGGGAAGGTGGAGGCTGATTCCACCCACAGCTGAAATTTGAAAATCCAGTCAGAGGAGCTGAGCTGGGGAACAGGACTGTTCTCATGACTGGAGCTCCAGATCATGACATGGGACTTCTGAAATGACCTGGGATTTCAAGTCACCCCATGACAATTTTTTTTTTAATTAATAAAATGTTTCCAGTATTGTGTTAATTATGATTACGATGTTTTTAACCAAAATCTGAGGCCTCTGTTTCCATATCTCCTCTGAGGGGGTGTGGCTTTTGGAGCTGAGGTGAGCAGCTCTGCCCCTGATCCCCCCCCGTCTGATTATGATGGCGCTGTGTCTCACCAGCATGAAGGTACATTCAAACCAAACGCAATTCGCGTGACAAATTTGCATGCCCCGCCCCTCTTTTGCTGCGTGGTGGATTCACTGCTCACCGCCAGTCAAAAAAATGCATCCCTGATGCCACAGCTGCATGTGGGAGGAGCTACCAGCTCTGTCTGTGGATGTCTCTCTTAGAATGAATGGAAGACACATACGATGTCGAGGAATCAGGTTTATTTATTGTGAAGAGTTCTACAAAAACATCAGTAATCATGTCTCCATGTTTGAGTTTATATGATTATTATTCAAAGATTGTCCTGGTACAGGGGGCTCTGTCTGTATGACAGCCACTTCCGTGAGTCTCTGAGGCTTACAGGCTCACTGTCTCGTTTTAACCCGAGCACGAAAATAAAATAAGGAGACATTTTTCCTTTTCCTGAAATGTTTCAATGAGGCCTGAGCTAGCAGTCTCTGCACTTGACCTGTTTTAAATCTCTTTATTTTGAGGCTGACAACAAAAAGAGCAGAAGAACACTCCACAAAAGTTGTTTTTAGTCTAATTTTTATCTTTTAGTGGATCTATGATATATATATATATATATTTTTTTTTATTTAACCTGTCCAACAGCTGAGCAAACAGATACGGGCTGAGAGTCTCTAGTGTTGGACAGATTTTAATGTCCCAACAGGGATTTATTGAGTATAAACCTCTGTTGTATTTCATGCTAAACTTAATTTATATTGATTATGTTTGTTTTTGTTTTTTTGGACCGGACGGAAAAGAAGAAGAGGAAGGGGGGGGGGGGTGTAAACTAAAATGGGCGGGGCCTGTCTACACACACACTCTGTAATTACACACATACCTGTTGGTCGAAATATTCTCCACATTTAAACTTGTCAAAATACAACTGCAGCTAACAGACTTCATCATACAAACAAACACATAAAGTCTTTCATTCTGTCACTCATACTATTAGTGTAAAGGTGAGCTGACACCTGTGCTCAGGTGAGTGTTTATGTTTTGCTGATGTGGATAATGATGGAATGTACAAATGGGGAGAGAACCCAACCATCCCCACACCAAGACCCCTGCCGGGGCAGCAGCAGCAGCCAGGACCCCCCTAACTCCCGCCACGGGCCGTGAAAAGAATCCTCCCACCGGACAATCCCGCCAAACACCCAGACCAAGGCACGTGGGCCCGCCGCAGAGGCCCCCCACACCCGAGAGCAGGAAGGCACAGGAGCATAGAGAGTGCAGGCCCCAGCCAGAAGAGCAGCCCCCCCACCGCGCCAGGAGGGCCAATGCGAAGGCCCCTCCCCGGAGAGCCCCCAACCCCAGAAGAGCAGCCCACCACCACCCAGCGGCACTGAGCATCCCCCCACCCCACCCCTGGTACGAGTCAGGGCCCCCCAATTGAGACCCACTCCCATGCTCCAGACAACCGCCCGCCCCACCCGCGGGAGATCCAGGGTATAGCAAGGAAGAGGCCTCTCATCCTAACCGAGGAGGGGCGCACCCAAGAGAAGCGGAGGTCCCGGAGAAGTGATGTAAACAAGGCCCGACCAGGCTCATCCACTGGTGGAAGTTCTGGAGAGGCCCAGTTCTTGAGAACAATGACCAAAATCCCCACCACTGAGACCTGGACACCCTCAGGCTCCGATGTGGTTTGATCCCCTGTTCTAGATCTTAAATATCGGGGATCCTACTCCCGGCGTGAAGAGGAGGCCGACGGACCCAGGAGATCGGCACCCAAGAGACAAGACCACAAGGCTGAGGGTCCCCGCCCGCCTGCCAGGGATGGGGTAGGGGACAGAAGGTCGAAGGTTCCACCTTCCTTGTGTGATGCATGCGTGTTTGTTTGTTGGAGTGTATATTTTGAGGTGTTAGAGGAGTGTGTGTGTACTAAAGGGGTGTGGTTAAAATTGGTGAGTAGGGCCTTGACAGGACGTCTCCTGATTGCTCACAGCAATGCCCCGTCACCCTCTCACCAATGACCCTATGGTGCGGTTAAAATTGGCGGAGAGGGCGCTGAGCAGACATCTACTGCTTGCTGGCTGTGATGTCCAAGTAGCCCCTCACCAAGGGTCTTACATGTCTAGGGTGCGAATAAAACCAAGGGAAGGGCGAATCCATGCAGTGGCCACAGGAGGGGGCCACTGGTAAGTAGTCACCTCCCGCAGCGCACTGCAATACAACCACCCCTCCCTTCACCCTAATGAATGTTTGTATGAGGAAGGAGATAGGTAGGGGGCAGTTGACAGACTGACCTCCAATGGTGGGTAGGTGTGCCCTCCCAAGATGGAGCCCCCCGCCAGCCCCCCCAGCGCAAGCAAGAAGGCAAGACCCCCCACTCAACCGTGCACCCCATACCACCCACACCCTGCCCCGGGAGGCCAGACGGCACTCCCGCCTACAACCCGTCCAGACGCCCGACCAGACCCCCAACCAGCAGAGCCCCCCCACACCCCAGTCAGGCGTCAGGGGGCCCCAAGCCCCGCCCTACAGCCCCCGCAGGAAATCAAGGCGCAGCAAATACCCAAGCACCCCACCCCCTAAGTAATGGAGTCAGCTATGGGAGACCAGAGAGACTGAATACTTTCCAAGTTACCTGAACTTTTAGCTGATGTTTTTTCCAAGCTGATATGATCAAAGAGCAGATTCCTGTATTGATCAATGTTAATGTTTTCTTGCTCTTCCAATTTAATAGAATCTTTTTTTTTTTTTTTTTTGCTATACAAAGAGATTACAGATACTAATCCTCCCTCTATATCGATGGCACTCATGTCACCAAGCACACAAAGTGACGGTGAAGCTGTGATTGAAACATTTATCCAGACTGATAGATCAGCACAGACCTGCTGCCAGAGAGCCTGGACAGGTGTGCAGAACCACAGTGCATGCATGAAGCTGTCAGGTGAGTTACTATCACAGAATCACAAATGTCTGAGCTTCTGAGACCATCTTGAACATCCTCTTTCCAGTATAATAAATTCTATGGAGGATTTTGAATTGGATTAGTTGTAAGTTTGGACTTTTAGTCAGTTTAAAGGTGTTAAGACACATTTCTGTCCAGAAGCTTTGGTCTGTGTTTCTGCTCAGGTCTGCATCCCATTTAGTTATTGGAATTGAAATATTATTGTCTAGGTTGCATAAGAGTTTGTATATTTTTGAAAGAATCTTAGTCATTGAAAAATTAAACAAAGAGGTAATTATTTCTGGCAATTTTAAGTCATTATCCTGGTACTTAATTTTTTTTGTAATTATAGATTTCAGTTGTTGATATTCCAGGAAGTGATTTATTCCACGTTTTTCTTGTAGTTCCTGGGGTGTTATAAATCTTCTATCAATAATTAAGTGCTCTAATAGTGTTACGCCCCCTGCTGGCCAGGCTGGGAAGTGTAACATTTTTTTTGTTTATAAGGATGTCTGGGTTGTTCCAGATGGGTGTCATTTTACACGGTACGACTGAGGACTTTGACGCTTTGAGAAAATCCCACCATGCTGTTAAGGTGGAATCCCACCAGGCTGTTAAGGTGGTACTTATGTTAATACTCTGGAAACTATCGTGTTTTTTTATTGTCTGGCTGATAAATGGTAGATCTGACAGGTTGATCTTTCCACATAACTCCTGTTCTAAGTCCATCCATGAGGAGGCTCTGGACAGCCCGCCGATGTCCCGCCCTCCAGAGCCATATACCTTACCGTGATTAGTTCGTTCAGCAATGCACACAACAACTGTCATTCATCTCAGCCTTGCGGGCCGCACTAACAGTAATCTTTCATATGAAGACGAGGGCCGCAAATTATCATCCCGCGGGCCGCAAGTTTGAGACCCCTGGTCTAAAGCTTTAAACCATTTTAGTGGAGGTTGCTTAGGGATCATCGAAAATAGATAATTAATTTTGGGCAAAATGTTCATTTTTATTGTGGCTACCTTGCCCATGAGTGACAGGGGCAGGTTGACCCATCGAGTTAGATCATCCTGAATGCTTTTCAGTAATGGGGGGTAATTTAGCTGCACAAGTTCTGATAGTTTGGAGGAGAAATGAACACCTAGATATTTAATATTGCCTGATTTGATCGGTACTGAGAGTGATTGCTCAGCATTACTGTTTAGTGGTAATAAAACTGATTTATTCCAGTTAATTGAGTATTCTGAGATGAGGGAGAATTCATTAATTATGGCCCGCAGCAGCAGTCTACTGACTGCAAGGACCATATTGTTTTTGCTTAGAGTGAAAAAACGTAAAAAGCCCCAAAAAGGCCTCAAAGAACCGGCCTAAGCCCAAACGGACCCGACCAGTGTGTAGTACAAAAAAAGACACACACAAAAACACACACAGGCCCAGGAGCAAAAACTTCTATATTGTTTCTGCTTTGTTTCATTATTCTTCCGCTTTCTTACGGAACCGTTTTGCCAAAATTTGACCCCCGCCACATACTCGAAAAGTCGTGAAAATTTCCACAAACTTGGGGAAAATTGTAAAATAATTTATTTTAAAGAGAACGACACCCGCCCCAAAACGATGACATCACGACGAGCGTTCTCGCCAAAAAAATGAATGGGCCGAAATTTGTTTATGGGACGACAAAAACGATATTTCGAAATACGCCAAAAAAAGCCAATGACCCATGTCGGGTATAAGCCCTGGAACATTTGAAATCATTATGGGATGGCCAAACGACCCACGCCTTGGCGTCAATCTGGCGGCGAAAACTGAGAAATGGCGTTTTTCACGTTTTTCATCAATATGGGAAACCAGCACTTTTGTTCGTACGATTTTCACGAAACTTCACAAGCATGTCCATAGCCGGAGTCTACAAACACCCAAGAAGTTTGATTGACCTTTGACCTTGGGAAGTTGCCGCCATCTTGAAATTAACGAAAAAAGCACGTTTGCTACGAGCTACAAAAAGAAATACCTCCTAGGGGGTTTTATCGACTGTTTTGTAACTTAGTTGGGCATTAATGGGAACCTACTGGGGGAAAAATGTTGCAATTAGAAGTTGTAGAATATGAAATGGCGTGCATGTTGCGAGGTCGCGACCGACACGGTTTTAGCTAGGTCAAAGATATTTTGCCCGATTTGCATAAAAGTTCGGAGGCCCGAGCTGAACGAAATGACATAAGTTACGAAACCGAGATGCGTACAGTGCGCCTCTGGTACGCAAAAAACCGTCGCGAAAAAAAGTGCTGACTCAGCAATTTCAATTTTTTATTTCGCATTTTGCAAACAAAACCAACATACCTTTGTTGGATATACCCATGGCTATTTTTTACATTATTATGGGATGTCTCCACGACCTACGGTTTAGCGGCCATTTTGTTTCGAAATCTGAAAAATTTTGGATTTCAGAGAGGTGAAACGAACGTTTAGTTTGTCCGATTGTCACGAAATTTGACCCACATGCCGCTAGCGTGTGTCTTCAACAACCCCTAAAGTTTCGTTGACCTTTGACCTTGGGAAGTGGCTAACATCGTGAATTTACCAAAAAACTAGCATTAGCATTAGCTTCAATCACATATCACTTGCAGGGACTTTTTTCAATCTTTTCCTAACGCCATTGGCATCAATGGGAAGTCATTGGCAAAGGAAAAATGGTACTACAAGCTATAGATTTTGAACGGCGTGGGCGTGGCGAGCTCGCAAAAGTGGCGTAGTCTTAGTACATGCTCATATTTCAATGCATTCCTATGGGACTTTACTATGTTGATCCCAGATTTAAGCTGTAACAGGCAAAATAACATAGAATATGACCATATAAGGAATGTGGGCGTGGTTAGCGAATAACCCCCCGTTGCTAAGGTAATCCAAAGTGTACTTTTTCCGATCCTTTTGATCTTGACGTCAAACTGCTCGGTGACCTCAGACGAACAAAACATAAAATGGTTGCTATGGAGATAAAACCAACAGAAAAGCCGCCATTTTGAAAAAAGTGCTTTTTTAATCAATTTCTCACATTCATCTCAGACCAGCTATACAGAAAGCATAGGGAGGGACTTAGGGTTCCACAGTGAGTGCTAAGCAAGTGAGTTTGGGGTCAAAGGTCGCCGTCAAGGGCGGCTGCGGCCCGTGCGGAGGTGCGTGCGTGCGGTGGCGCGTGCGTGCGTGCGTGCGTGCGGCGGCGCGTGCGTGTGGCGGCGCGTGCGGCGGCGTTGGTCCGGCGGCGATGGGTGCAGCGAGGGAGAGGGTGGGCAGCGAGGGAGAAGGGGGGCCGGGTAGCGACTGCGGGGCATCCAACGCCGCTTGCGGCTTTAATTATAGTTATTGTTTCACTTATTGAACGTGATTTGTGTAAAAAGAGTAATATGTCATCAGCATAAAGACTAATTTTATGATTGCCATGTTTAGTTCTAATTCCTATGATGTTCTCATTCTGTCTTATTGCTGCGGCCAGAGGCTCGATGAATATTGCAAAGAGAGAGGGGGAGAGTGGGCAACCCTGTCTGGTTCCTCTTCCAAGAAAAAACCTGCTGGACGTCTGTTTGTTTGTTCTGACTGAAGCATTTGGATTATGATATAATATTTTAATCCAATCAATGAATGATTCCCCAAACCCAAACTTATGGAGGGCAGCGATGAGAAACTTCCAGTTTACTCTGTCAAATGCTTTTTCAGCATCCAACCAGAGTATGCTCATTTCATGCTTTTTAATAGAGGCAAAATCTATAACATTAACAAGCCTGCGGACATTGTCACTCGAGTGTCTACCTTTAATAAATCCAGTTTGATCATGGTGAATTATGTGGGGAGTGATTTTTTCTATTCTCTGTGCTAAAGCTTTACAAATAATTTTAACATCTGCGTTAATCAGTGAGATGGGACGATAGCTGGAAGGAACAGTGGGATCTTTCTCTGGTTTGAGAAGTAGGATTATATTTGCAGAGTTCATGTTAGGTGGCATTGATTGGTCATCCTTGATAAATGTAACCATCTTATGAAAGGTTTCTGCCAGCTGCTCCCAGGATTCTTTATAGAACTCAGCAAGAAAGCCATCCGGCCCCGGAGCTTTGTTGTTTGGCATGAGTAACAGAGCATCATGAAGTTCAGATGATGAGAGCGGAGAGTCCAAGTCTGTGATTTGATCTTTGTTTAATCTAGGAAGGTTTACATTATTAAGAAACGAGTTGATGCTTTGCTCTGATGGGTTGATCTGTGAAGTATATAAGTTATGATAAAAATCTTTAAACGTATCATTAATTTTGTTCGGGTCATGAGTGACATTTCCTGACTGATCAATAATAGATGTTATTGTTGATTTTTCTTTATTAATTTTAAGCTGATTAGCTAGAAATTTGCCAGATTTATTAGAGTGTTCAAATCTTTCTAGTCTGAGTCGTTGTATTTGGAATTGCATTTGTTTATTAATTATATAATTTAACTGAGGCTTTCATTTTTTGAAATCTCCCAGGATGCGTTCTTGTGCAGAAGCAGCATAAGCAGTCTCCAGATTTTTTATTTTATTTTCCAGTTCTATTAAATCTGCTTTCTCTTTACGTTTCTTATAAGTTGAATAAGAAATTATTTTTCCTCTTTGTGTCTTTATGAGTAAAAATGATATTTTTATTAATTAAAATGGCTACTCCTCTTTGTTTGGTGTTATAACTAGCAGCATACATGAATGGAAACTGTGAGCAGCACATGAGATGCTCAGTTGATTTAGATAGTGGGTCTCCTGCAGTAAAACTATATCTGCTTTTTAATCCTTCAGGTGGTTTAAAACTTTCAGTCTCTTAGGTCCAGACCCGAGTCCATGAACATTCCAGCTAATAATGTTCAGATTAGACATGACCACACTGACTGGGGGGGTGAAGCTGCATATGGATGCGTCTGCTCGTGTCTGTGAGCGCACGTGCCCGCTGACCGGTGCACAGTGAGATGTTGTGTGTTGGAGAGCGTGTGTGCTTTCTGGCTGTGTGAGCTGCATGTTGTATGTGTCCTGTGTGGACCTATGTGATATGTTTGTAGCATGTCAGCGGGTGTGTGTGGGATCACGTGTGCATGCCCGCATGCGCACGTGATCCGTTCCGTGAGTGAGTGAGAGCTTACCTGGGATGTGATGTCTACAGATGATATGGGGAGGAGGGGGGAGAGAGAGGGGGTTTGAATGAAAGAATGAAACAGAAAATAACATAAACATAAACATGGGAGAGGAAAGGATCTATGCTCTTTAAACGGCCCGTCCCTTCATTCCCTCCAAAACCCCTAACAAACGTTGACAGATTGACAGAACGGCTGCCGAGCATTCCTGCATGGTGCGTTCACTGAGCTCCGGACATCAGCAGCACAACAAAGCCGTTTATCAGAGAAACTGATCCATATATAATCGTCAACATTTTTCTTTAGCTGTTAACCACAAAACAAAGACACTTTACACAGGTAAAGACTCAGCATCTCCGTGAGGGAAAGGGAGAGGGGGACAAAAACGGAGAAGGGGACGCTTCATTCTTCCTAATTGATTATCTCGTTATAATGAAAAAGCAATCACATAAAAAAGTAGGGAAGGCCGTTTAGAATTCTGAGATTAAAATCAGAATTCTGAGATTAAAGTCAGAATTCTGATGCCTTTTTTTAATCCTCCTCCGTATTGATCTGACATGTGTGACTTGAAGAAAAAAAGATTAAAAAGAAAAAGAGGATTCTGGACACAACTTGATCAATCAAAATGAGCAGCTGGAGGAACAGAAACAGAAAGTGAATCGTATATTCTATTGGTTGAGGGAGTTGGGTTATAAAAATAACTGATGAAGATGAAACCCGTAAATTCAGATTACAGATGTTAAACTCCTCACTACACAATTTCTCCTCTTTTCAGACAGACATGAACATTTTTAAATCCAGGATTATAGAATGAAAACTAAAATCTGATCCCGATCACAGAATTATGAAGGTCTCAGAGCTGCACGTTTCTGCACAGACATAGAAAAGTTCATTGACAAGGTCTCCAGCCAATCAGGACGCAGAACAGGGTGCAGCAGGTGCATGATCACACTGAGAGCAGGTGAACTGCAGCAGTGTGGCAGCAGAAGACTGTATTCTGTTCTAATTGATGGGGTTTGGAAGAGTTCAGTACAGTAGAAGGGTGGAATAAAGACAGGTTCTATGACAGGGGTGGGCAATTGTTTTGACTCGTGGGCCACAAAGGGTTCTAAAATTTGGCATAAGGGCCGGACAAGGAGCAGATGGAAGGAGAGATTTGGTAATGAACCTCATAAACTAAAAAAATAATATGGAATTTAGAGAAAAACATGCTTTAATTTGGATTCAAATTCTCATATATTCATTTAAAAACAGAAAATTTGGGAATTTTAATTTCTAAATTTTGATTTTTGTTCTCTTTTTGGTGATCCAATGGGTTGATGTTCTTCAGAGGAAAATGTGAACTCAAAGAAATGCTGCATTTATGTGGTGTAGGAATAATCCGAAAGATCACCATCTGACTCAGAAAGGAACACACACGAACGTCAAAGAAACAACACCATTCATGGGAAGAAACCAGAAATACAATGAAAATAAAACAATAATTAGGATTTTTGATTCAATGTATTTTAATTTGGAGGGCCAGATTAAGTAGCTTAAGGGGCCGCATGTGGCCCCAGGGCCGTAGTTTGCCCACCCCTGTTCTATGAGGATCTCCATCATGTGGTCAGATTGACAAAAAATAATCATGGGTCTCTGATAGTGTTTGGGGGCCAGTCCATATGAGGAGGCGGGCCAGATCTGATTTAACTCCTTAAGACTGAAAATGTGATGTCGTAAGAACTTAAATAAATTATCACATAATCTTTAAAAAAAAAAAGAAAACTAATATGAGCTACTCATGAACACTCATCATCAAATTCATGCTAAAACAGTCATCATTCATTTTATGAGTTCTAAATGAAGACAGGAATCACATTTGGTGAAAAATGTTCAACAGCTCTAAAGATATTAAAGCTAAAGTCACTAAACTTTCTCACATGACTAATTATCACTTATAGAACAAGAAAATATATATTTTTTCGTAGTTTATATTTTCTCTATTTTTACTAGTTTATTAAAACTACTTCACTGAAGTGTTCTATTAAAGTTTTAATGATAAAAGAAGGTTAATGAAATAAAAATTATGGATAGCCCAAATCTGTTTATTCAATTTGTTCATGGTTTAAATGTGTTATAAAAGTATCGGATCAGGACTCGGTATCGGCAAATCCACAGAATCCAATGACTCGGATATAAATTTAGAGTCATGGTTAACTGATATTTAAATCAAGATAAATTGATTATCATTCACGAAGAAGGAAATGTGACGTCACACTGACTGGATGTACATGTGGTTTATTTGAGGATTTGAATGACATAGAAAAATCTTTGTAGGGTAGTGCTGGTGTTCTTAGGGGGTCTTCTTTGGTTGGGGGGTGTTGCGTCTAGATGATGCCAAACTGGGCCAGTTCACTCAGATCTGCATCTCCAAACTCCTCCCAGGGGCAGACGACAGCAGAATCTGCAGACCGACAGGGCAACATAAGACCAACTTACAGCGGCGAGGAGGAGTTTAACTGAAGGCGACTTACCGTCAAACGACTCCATCCCCGGCAGGCCGCTGTCAAAACTACAGGTTAAAAAACCACAGGTGAGTTTCTGCAGAGCAGAGTGTGGACTGAGAGGACGCAGCTGTGCTCACCGCTTCTGTCCGGGTTTGGGGGCTTTGCTCTTGAACTGCCTGCTCTCCTTCTGCTGGAACTCTGAGGAGGCGGGCTTGTGGCCTCCAGCCGCTGCTGCCGCTGCTGCTTCTGCTGCTGCTGCATTCATCCTGCAAAGCTGGATCACACAAAATACAAATGTTTGCCCAGCTTTTTATGCCAAATCGTTCCGTTTTTAAAAATTGCTTAATATGATTAAAATAGACTTTGAATTTGGAAAATAGATTTGCATTATTTTGGTTTTTTACAGTTTCAGAGAACTGGATCTGTGAAGAAACGTCTGCTGTTATTGGATGAAGCAGCACAAAGTGAACCACCATTGAACCAACTACTGAACTCATTACACTTGATGTCGGCCTCCTGACGACATTCAAATGAGTTCTTGCATAAATTTGGGGAATTCTAACTTGTAATAAATACGTCTTAATGAAAGAATAGAAGTAAAGTGACTTAACAAAGCCAACAAAACATGGATAAATGAGACAAAACCCTGTTAAGCTTTGGAGTTTAACCATCGTGGACAGCCTCTAAAGAAGAACAGGTCCTTGGATGGATGAAAACTTTTTTTTGCTTGTTTTTAAGTTGCCATGTCCTCAAATATGAGTATTTTCCTCTGTCTTTCTCTTTAAAAAAAACTGCAGATTTTTTCCTTGTTTTATTTTCTTGTCATCTAATAACAAAAAGAAAACTAAAACTGAAATATAGGATCAGTCGAAGCTCCTATTTTGTCCTCTGTAGCAACCAAGCCAGTTCTGGTTTGTGAACAAAAAGGAGCTAAAATTCTGAAACTTCAAGAAAAGCAACAGCAATCGCTCTTCCAACTAAACTGGAGTTAAAAATTTGACCCAATCTGATCTCAAACCACCAAGAATATATATATATTTTTTCCATTTCCGTTACCCAGAAATGGAAAAAAAAATGATGTAACTACATTTCAAACTGCTTGTATGAGAGAAAAAAGGACTTACTTGTTTAGATAGGTGTCAGAAGACTTGTGCTCGGAGAAAAACTGCCAAAAAGCAGATGCAAGACAAAGAAGAGAAGTCTTCTTTCTTCTTGCAGTCTTTCTGAACGGTCTCCTCATCTGCTCACCAGCCCTTATATGCCTGTATGGATCGACAGCGTCATGCAGCTGAGGAGGATTTAGGCTCATGGATTAGTGGATCAGCTTCATCATCATTATCCTTGGATAAACTTTTTCTGAATGATTACTTTCACCTACAGTTTATGACTATTAGGCTGCAAAATTAGGAAGACTTTCATGTTTAAAGATCCCAAATCAAATCAAATCAAACTTTATTTATAAAAAAGCGCTTCTCATACTTGCGCAGCTCGAAGCGCTTTACATTAAAAAACAAACATATACAATAAAAACCAAACCCACCCTTCACCCTCCCCTCCATTGTCACACACAACCCATAATCCTACACATAATGAAACTTATGAAAAATAACCTGAGAATAAAAGTTGTAAAATAACATAACATAAGGCTTGGCTCTGCTGTGAGGAAACAGTATGGGGGATTCTATCATACCAGGAGCAGCTCGGTCAGAGGAACATCGCCACAGTGCCCCCCCCCAGATCCCAGACCTGTCCTTATATTCTTGGATGGTAGTTTTTCAAAACTCATTGATGAGAAACGCTCCTGATCAGCTTGAAGCTTTATCTACTGTTGCATCAGGTCAAATGGTCATTAGATGAAAAATCATTATACCTCATATATATTTCATTGATTCTTCCATATCTGATATATTTCATAGAAATTTGGGGAAATGCGAACAAGAAATCAATAAACTCCATATTTATATTACAGAAACAAGCAATGAGAATCATCACCAGGGGTAACTATTGGGACCATCTACACCACTATTTATAAAGCTGAAAATATCACAATTCAAAGACTTAGTAAATCATTCCATCCTAAAACTCATGTATAGAGCACATCACAGAAGTCTGCCACATAACATACAAAAAATGAAAGAGCAGTAGACCCTTTTTACGTGACGTTACACTTCGCCGGTCATATGCAGAGTTCTCATGTACAGACACAAAAGACTTTTGAAGCGGAAAAGTCTGTCCAGTCTGCTGCAGGACCTCAGTCACACACCCATTCCCTCCTCGGGGCAATTTAGAGTTACCAATTAAGCTATGAAGCATGTTTTTGGAGGTGGGAGAAAACCCAGGCGTGGTCCTTGTTGGTGGTTCTGGTTTTGATCCTCCAGCCGGGTTTTGTGAGGTAAAAGTGCTAACCACTGAGCCACCGTGCAGCCAATCTATGTATGTGTACATGCAAATATACATGCAATTAGGGGTGTAATGATCTATTTTCACAATGGTTCGATTGACATCATATACTGAGTTTCTGATAGGATTCATAGTCAATATGGGTTCATGCTGAACGATCCGACCCACCGACCCAAAATAAATCCAGAAAACTCCCATCAGTGTGACTCAGAGATCAATACCTGCTGAATACTTTAGCTGAAGTTTTCCAGATTCTTGTTCTTCTTCTAGATAAATAATTACATTTGTGTACAAACACGTAAACAAGAATGAATGTTAAATCCATTCACATTTTAGTTAGTATTTCCACATCATGATAATTATTATTAGAACAATCTTCCATACTGTACAGTCACATGACTTCAACTCAAAGGTTTCCACACATTGGACTGAATGATGGCAGAAAGAGTTTCTGTAAATTATGTCAAATATGAATTGAGAATGGGAAGAAGCAAATTCATATCCAGTAACCCCGCCCCCAAATGTCTTTTACACAGTTATCATTATCCGTTCTTTACTTCTATTTAGAGTTTTGATACTTTACTAGTCCAAGTACACATTATTAGGTAAATGCATTATGAGTAAAATGAAATAGCAAAGATAAAGTGCTTGTTGATGACATAAGAGGACATCAAATTATTCTAGAAATCATTTTTACACATTACAAGATGGAGTTCTTATTCATTTTGATCAGAAAAGATTGTTCTATTATCTCAGAAATCATAGAATGTATGAAACTAAATTTGATCATTTTCATTGATAAGGTGAGCTCCATCATAAACGAATGAAGAGTTCTGAATATAGGAGGACAGTTATCATCAAATGTGTTGTAGGTTTATAAAGTTTGTCAGAAGAAGAAAATCTCAAATGTACAGGAAATAATCTTTGAACTTCTTCACATAGAATGTTTGCCAGAATTTCTTCTTTGGTTGAATTTTCTATCAACTTTGCTTTGTTTTGAATTGACCCTATGTCCCCGTGACTGAGGCAGACGGGAGGAAGCGCTCATGTTGGAGTGTCTGGCTGTGGAAACACGTGTGGCGTTTGGAGACATGGCTGAGTCATGAGGATGATCGCAGCTTACATAACGTTCAGCAGATCTGCATGAGGGCTGAGTCACCCCGCCAACGTTTCTGCCCGTGTGAACGTGACATTTCTGTTTCTGTGGCTCAGCAGAACCATCAGCGGTGACACAGCAGCCTCATCCGCTTTCCAACACGCGCTCCTTTCATTCTGGAGGCTTCTGCAGCGTCAGAGATGATGCCAAGCTGCACTTCAGCTGCCAACCCAGTCTCAGTGAAATGCGTCCCTATTCCACGGCTTTGCACCCTCGGAACACCGTGCATAGTATACGCCAAACACGGTTTTTGCGTGCATATGATACGCAGTTGCAGCCCATTCAAAACAACAGGAGCGGCTTTTAGGTTTCGTTTTGATCACGTGGTCGGATGTTTAGGTTTCTCCGGATCACGTGACTGATCACGTGACTTTTGAGTTTCTGTCCGGCACCGGAGATCCACTCTTTTTCTGGTGGAAAATCCCTCATAATAAAAGATTTTGTGGACTAATCTTTATTTTGGTAATATTTCTAGCGAGAAATGTACCCGTTACTATCACGACATGCATTTATTTTGGACATACAGTTCGTAGTTTGTCTGTTTTGCTTGACTTTTCGGGCTCAAAAATCGTAAAACAGCAACGTCTGGGGTGCACGGAACAATCACGGAACCGGGCGATCAGTAGGATTTGGGACCCGACCCGCATCGGTGCCGGGTCAAGGTTAGGGTTAGGGAAGGTTTGGAGAACCCGCCCGGAACCGTTTTAATCGGGCCCGAATGACTTCTGTAAAGCTAGAACGTGTTCAATCTTACCAGTACTTCCGGTCCAGGAGACGGTCAAACGTGATCCCGAAACGAAGATTATCAAGCATCAAATAATTATCCTTTAATTTCTGCCTCATAAACAAACACAAATGTCGGTTATTTTAAGTGACAATAACGAGTTATGCGTTCAGACAAAATGAATAAAGTAAAACACAATTGTGTTATTTTTTTTACTGTTCTTTTTATTTTATTATTATCATCATAATTATTATTATTAGTGGTAGTAGTAGCAGTATTAATTTATTATTATTAATAAAAAGTAATATAATTGTTATTATTAAAACATGATTATAATAAAAATGGTGTTGTTGTTATTATTATATCAATAATAAATAAATGATAATAATTATTGATCCATAAGATCAACAGACTCCAAGTTTTAATGATTCTTGAAAGCTGAAGGGGTCAAGAGAGAATCTCACTATTCAGGGAACATTTTTTATTATTATTATTTCTTAAAATTTTATTGATACAGGTTTGTGTCTGTTGTATACTTGGTTTAATAAAATATCAGAGGGTGGTGCTGTATCATCCATAGGATGAAACATAAATGTAAAGTAGCGCTGTCTGATTTCTTCCGGTCTAGCAGATGAAAATAAGTGATCTCAAAACACAGATTCTAAACCATCAGAATAATGTTCCTGTGATTTCTGCCTCATAAACTAGTCACGTTTATTCACAGGGCAAGCTTCTCAGTGGCAAGAACAAAATATGGAGGACATCACCTGGGTTTTGGGAGGGAATTTAACATATTTTAGGATGTATAAACACTTGGGCACTGTTCAATTAGACAGTTGTTTTCAACATTATTTACTTCTTTGTGTTCAAGACATAGTCTTTTTAATGTACATTATTTCAGGTGTCTCAACTACATAATGGTAATGGAATTTTATGTTGCTATGGCGGTAACAAAGGATGCTAGGTCTATTAACTATTTTAAGAATGTGTTCTAAAAATTCAAATAAGACAGGCCTTGTTACATAAGTAATTCATGTTTGAAACCAACAAGAACTAGTGGCACTGTCAAAAAACAACATTTATTTATCAAATTTTCAAGTATTATTAAAGTGTTAATACCACATTTTTCTTTTTGGTTTTCTGTTTTTAGACCAAATCTAATCGTTTTGAAATTTAAAAGGAACACTATTGAAAGTTAACCAGCACTGAAAATCAAACCAGAAAAATTTAGATTTCTACCATTTTTAAAAACAATGAATAAAACAGTTGCTAAACTATTTATTTGTCATTGCTGCAAGAAGTGTCCGTATTTTTGTCAATTTTTAAAATATTATGAAGTTTATAGATGGATAAATAACATTCAAGATTTTGAAGTGATTTTCTTTCGCTTTTGGTTCAATTAAATAAACCAAAAATAACCAACACAGGTCTCAGTAGATCTTATGATTCTCTTCAGTCAGTCCCTGTCTGTTTGCAGATCCACCATGAATGTGGTCAGGACAGAATGGATTAAGGCAGTGTAGAAGATGGTCAGCAGCTCCTGACACAAACTTTTTCAGTCACTTCTTAAGCTATCACAGGAAGTCCAACCTCTGCTGGGCCTTTCTCCAGAGTGACTCAACCTGGGAGGTTCACTTAAGGTCCCTCAAAAAAGTGGACCCTAAGAACCTGTATGGGTCTATAGAGGGGACTGTTCTGTTCAGAATTGTGTGAAGAGGATGGGGATGGGGGGGTTGTGTTCCTTCTCGCTGAAGTCCACTGTCATCTCTACAGTTTTAAGTATGTTCAGCTCCGGGTGGCTTTGGCTGCACCAAAAGACAAGACGCTCCGTTTCCAGCTCTAACAAGTGGAGGAAAGCACAGTGACGTTTTGATGGAGGAGCTCTGGGATGATGGTATTCAATGCAGAGCTGAAGGCCACAAACAGGATCATGCATAGTTCCCTGCAGAGTCAAGCTGGTGTCAGATGTAGTGGAGAGCTGTGTTGACTTTATCATCTGCGTCATTTAATCATGTGAGAGAGGACTTCTTAGGAACTGGATGATGGTGGATCTGTTGAAGAGACGGGTGAAACCTTGAGGCAGCTGGTCAGAGCAAACCTTCAGACAGGATGGAGACACTCCATCAGGTCCTGGAACCTCCTGACCTTCTGCTTCTGAAACTGTTGATGCACATCAGATCCTCAGTCCAGGTTAGGTGTCCAGTCTGAAGAAAGTTGAGACAAGTCAATCCTTTTGATTAAGATTGATGGGGGAGGGAATGCTATGTTCCTTTAGAACCTGAATAGAAGTCGTTATGGTGGCAGCTCTCTGCAGGTGGGGGTGGGGCATCTCTTTTCATGAGGGTCTGCAGAACTTTAGAAACTGCAGTTGTTGGCAGAAAACTGGTCTGTTATCTTTGCAGTGTTGGTCATATTAGCTCCCTTAATCTTCTTTTTCATCTTGTTCCTGACCTATTTCTAAAGGTCACGACCCCCACTCCTGTAGGCCTCTTCCTTGTCCTTGTGTGTTTGCCTCAGCAGCTGTAAACCATTGTTTGATGTTGTTGAATTTGCAGAAGGTTTTGGTCTGCAGGCATGTCCTCACAAAAACTGATCTAGGTGTTCCAATCTTTGCATTTTGCATCTTGGACTCATCCGTCCATAACAGTCTTCACTTTGGGTTTAGCTGATTTCAGCTTTCTTCTGTCGGTTGGGATGACATGAGGCAGTGATTTGAAAGTCTCAAAGCAGCGCAGGGAACAGAGTGATGCATCGTGTAGTAGAGTGTTCAAGGTGGGACAGGTCACCTGCTGTTTGTAATAAACTTAATTACATTTGAAAAATATATGAAAAAACAAAAACAGTACTGACCCTGAAGAGCCTGGATAACCCTCGATGGGGCTTTAAGCTCGTGGATCCTGTAAAACCTGCTGATGGGTCGCTCTCTTTAGAATTGATACATACGTCACCGTTGAAGTGTGGGACCTCTGTAAAATTCAAAATTCATCTATACATTTAAAAAATGTGAAATAGCTTTGGTATGAACTCAAAATTTGGAAGGTTAGACTATATTTCTTTGCAGAAGTCATGATACATCCCAGAATGTACTGCACATTTTAAGAGGAGACGGTTAAAATTTTACTCTGTTAGCAGCAAAGTCGACAAAGTTAAGCTCCAATTAATGTCTATTCATGTAGATTACTTAAACGTTGTCTAAGTTTCAGGGAGGTCTGATCAAACAAACCATGAGTGATCATTGTTGTTTAGGAACAATCCTCTAAACTTCTTAAAATGTACAAACTAGGAGTTGTTACTACGCAGAGTCTAAAGTCCTTGTCACCAACAGATTACGTTAAACACAAGCATACAAGAATCCTGAAGTTCTAAATAATTAAGTTTCCGAAAAACGAGTTTGTCAATTTTTACAGCACTGTCAACTTTACCAATTTAAAATCTAAAAAACACCTGTTCATTTATCAATTTCTTAGCAATACCAGAGCTCATATTCATTTATATCATTATTTTATTAATAAATAATTTGTTTAAGCCTCCCATCTCTTTGACCTGTGGTCTGATAAGAAGTTAAAAGTAACTATTCACAAAAAATTAGCGATATTATTTACATACATTCGGTACAATGTACAAATCAAAACAATTACATAGTCAGCCCCAAAACGACTTGTTTATCTCGCACCAAAAATTGCTTCCCAACCCAATCTCTAGTGAAAATTGACAGTAATTCTCCAAATATCCTAGAGCTTTTTTGAATGGCGTAGACCAGGGGTGTCAAACTCAGTCGCACAGGGGGCCAAAATCCAAAAAACGCCTTAGTTTTCGGGCCAAACGGGATATACATTTATTGAACACACTAAAAATATATTATTAAAACTTTAAAACTGTAACTTTTTAATACAATTATGAATTAAATATTAATGGCATCACCTGCAAAAATGTTGGTATGAATCCTGTAAGCTGGATTTGATTGCTGAAGATGAGTGCTGATAGATGAATTTTAATATAGAATAAAAAAATGTCTGAATAGTGAGATTCTCTCTTGACCCTTCAGCTTTCAAGAATCATTAAAACTTGGAATCTGTTGATCTTGTGGATCAACAATGTATTTATGTATCAATTGGATTTTGTTTATGTCATTCATTTTATTATTACTTTTTATATAATAACAATAATGATGATAATAATAATAATAATAACAACAATAATAATAAATTAATACTGCTACTTCTACTGCCACTAATAATAATAATAATTATTATTATATTAAAAATAATATATTAAAAATAATAATAAAAAAGAACAGTAAAAAAATAACACAATTGTGTTTTACTTTATTCATTTTGTCTGAAAGCATCACTCGTTATTGTCACTTAAAATAACCGACATTTGTGTTTGTTTATGAGGCAGAAATTAAAGGATAATTATTTGATGCTTGATAATCTTCGTTTCGGGATCACGTTTGACCGTCTCCTGGACCGGAAGTACTGGTAAGATTGAACACGTTCTAGCTTTACAGAAGTCATTGGGCCCGATTAAAACGGTTCCGGGCGGTTTCTCCGAACCTTCCCTAACCCTAACCTTGACCCGGCACCGATGCGGGTCGGGTCCCAAATCCTGCTGATCGTCCGGTTCCGTGATTGTTCCGTGCACCCCAGACGTTGCTGTTTTACGATTTTTGAGCCCGAAAAGTCAATCAAAACAGACAAACTACGAACTGTATGTCCAAAATAAATGCATGTCGTGATAGGGACGGGTATATTTCTCGCTAGAAATATTATTAAAATAAAGATTAGTCCACAAAATATTTTATTCTGAGGGATTTTCCACCAGAAAAAGAGTGGATCTCCGGTGCCGGACAGAAACTCAAAAGTCACGTGATCAGTCACGTGATCCGGAGAAACCTAAACATCCGACCACGTGATCAAAACGAAACCTAAAAGCCGCTCCTGTTGTTTTGAATGGGCTGCAACTGCGTATCATATGCACGCAAAAACCGTATTTGGCGTATACTATGCACGGTATTCCGAGGGTGCAAAGCCGTGGAATAGGGACGCATTTCACTGAGACTGGGTTGCAGCTGCAGCAGCAGCAGCAGCAGCAGCAGCTCTATCTGGGTTCAGAACTGAGTTCATGCTGATTGTTGAATTCACTTCAACAAGAAATCTCATGAAGTGAAATGAAGAATACAGAGAGGTTCTGATCACACGTCAGTTCATAAATGCGTGCAGATGGTGGTGATGTTTTAGATGCAGATGAAGGGTTCTGTTCAGGAGAACGGTTCTGGTGTCCGGTTAAACCACCTGCTGCTGTAAACAAAGCAGCGGCGCTCCTTACAGCAGCTCGCCGCTTGGGTTGGCTCAAACACGAACAGAAGATTTGTAACAGCTAATGGGATTTTACTCTCAGTTTCTTTTTAAATACGTCAGTTCAACTTAAAAAAAAGTTCCGTCTTGGACGCAATTAAAATATGAGCGGGTGATACAATCAATGTCTCTTCTTCCACAAATGATTGAATAATTATTGAGGTTGCTGTGATCAATAAATCCATGTTTTCCTCAGATTCCTTGTTAAAATAATAAAGCTAACATCAGTATGGTCTTTCACTGAATTCCAATCCTTTACAGCACAGAAGTGGGTCGTTAGATTATCTTTATTTATACTTTTACTTTTAAAAATGTCTCTCATGTTCTTTTTCTTCAGCCAGAGAGCCACTATGAGGGTAAAAGAGCCACAGGCTGCAGACCTCTAGACTAAACTGGCACAATGCTTTAAAACCATTTGTTCACGACACATTAACTTCACAAAAACACAGATAAAACACTTCTAATAACACGTACCAAGAGTTATTACCATTAATTAGTTACTTCTGAAGATTTTACAACCTTCACAGCTGCACTGACAAAAATTTATTGAACTAACATGAAAATAATATGTACAGCAGTTACACAAAATGAAATTAAGTTATCCTATCCTAGGTGGTGCCTCACATGGTGTAGTGCTGCTGGTCTGGATTAGGCCTCGCTCCTGCGTCTCCATCCTGGGGGGCTCAGTTGCCTGCTGTTTGCCACCAAGGATTGGATCAACGTGAGGTGGTCAGTCTGCTTGGGTTCCCCACTCCAGACCTTGCTGGAACTCGGAATCTTCTACTGGGACCGAGCCGTCAAGACTGAGCATCAGAACTGGTCCACTACATCAGGACTGCAGCGCACCTTGTGGCCAGTGACTCACTCATGCAGCATTGGGAACCTTTATTCTTGTACTTTTTAGATATAGTATTTTAAATATTGTACACCCAATAAAGATTTGTGTTTTCTATATTAGTTGTTTCAGTCTTCCTGGCTGGAGAGTCCTGCGATATTTTGTTTTTAGTTTTCTGGTGGCTATGGGGAAACCATAATGCCGCACAAATACCAAATTAGCGGTGTCTCCATGACACATACGGGCCAAACTTGATTGAAATGCTCGGAATCAAAAAAATAAAATAAAATAAATTTAATCATAATTATGCAAATGACCACAAACCAACTCATGCAAATACTCATTAAAAACACGGCGAAGGATGAGAGCACTTTATTTATTTTTTTTTGCTCCCTAAAAGGGAGCATTAGGGTGACGTCACAGCAGTGTGGTGCGCACACCGTGCACGTGCAGCGAGCGCGCACACCGTGCAGGTGCAGCGCAGCTAGTCCAGCGACAGTCTCAGACGCACATGAGAGACCTGTTTACCAGGATTTAAAAAAATAACAAGTCAGGAGCCGGATCCTTTTTCCTGTTTGAAAACATGACAAGATCCCTTGAAGTTTGTCAGAGCACTCGCAGACTCTCCTTAAAGGAGACGTCTGTGGATAATTGAGGCTGCAAGCAGCAAAAGTGCAGCTACAGATGAAGATGAAATCTTGGTCGGTAGAATTTCAGAGTTAATGCAAACGCAAAAGTTATGTTTGGCATATTAAACTTGATGTTTGTAAAAATGATTTTATTTTGTTCTTTATACAAAATGTTTAACTCACACGATTAAGACATGTTAGATACTAAAATAAAACGTTTTTAACCTCACTGATGTAGTCATGTTAATATTATAAACCTTTCTAAAATTAAAATTTATACTTTGAATTTTATATATTTTTAATGAAATAATTAATTTATGAACACAAAATGTTTTATCCCAGTGTCATAACACATTGTGTTATGACACTGGTTACCTGTGCATGCAAATCTGGACTTTTACATCAATTCTGTACATCTAAACTAAACTTTCAACCAGTGGATTTGAAGAATATTTAAGATTCCATTTTTTAGAATAAAGACATACAGAATTGTTTCTTACAAAGGTGTGTATTTTAAAAGGTAAAAACATCACAACTGAAAATACAAATGTCATCCAATGCAACAGTGTAAGAAAAGAGAACCAATAGTTCTACCTTAAACTTTTACAGAGTTTATCTAAATAAACCTGTATGAGAAAAAGTAGTCACAAAAAGCAAGTGGACTCATGGAAACAGAAAAAAAGATCTGCTTTAGAAATCAGAACAAAAGAACGTAGAGCAGATTACTCCATGCAGAGCTGGGACGTCTTCAGCAGCGCTCCCTGATGGTCCCATTTTCAGAACCTGGACTTTCTTAGAGGGAATCAGCATCCAGATCCATCGTGATCTTCTGGGGAACTTCAAGAGTTCACTTCAGTTCAGAGGGGAAGGTGAGGTTCAAACATGCATGAGGACAAATAACCTGGCAGTAACAGAGGCACCACTGTCCAGATTCTGTAGGACCCCTGAGCTTCAAGCACATTGTCATGTCCTCTGGTGGGTCTCTCACATGATGTTGATGCTCCATTCTTCTTCTTCTTCTTCCTGCACAGTCACAAAAAAATAAATCATAAGTAAATGAAAGTTGAAAGTATTTAAGTACGTACTGAAGTAAAGAACCAAAAATGTTATTGAAGTTTTTCTATTTCATCCTAGTATTGCTTTATTTCAGTCTGTGGTTGAATTTAAATAAATTGATGCAACAGAGTGTTCAATAATCACTTCTGTGAAGTGATAAGCAGGTTTTTCTAATCCTCCAGTTTTACAGAAAATTATATATATGAACATGTCAGCAAACAATAAAAGCTATCATTCTTTTAACAACAAAACAGTCAAGAACAACGGACATCTTTCTTTTAGAATTTTACTTTTTTAAAAATGCAAACATTTCAAGTGACCAAAAATGCCCCCCCCCCCTTTAAGGCTTTATTTTTGTACTTACCTCATAGATATTTTCAGGATCCTCGTCCAGATGCACAGCGCTTTAATGATGCATTCTCCTCCAGCAACAGTGTCATCTTCATCACCAGCCTACCTGTAAGGGATACGTATAGAAAGGGTTTGTAACATTCTTGTAGGGCTGGGAGAAATTTCCATGTCATCGATTAATTTGAATTTACCCCCCACCCCCCAGCTCTCTGATCTCTTGGGCTTCCGTAGTTTGGTGTAAAGTCAGAGAGAGAACGCTTGTTCTGCATGACTTCATATGAAAATGAATCAATTTTAAATATAATGTAAGAATTTGTCCAGTAAAAAGTGTTTAGATCTTTTGTTTATCTTCTAGCCAACTTGGCTGATGAGACGAAAGAAAAAAAGACCAACTGAGAAAAAAACAAACAGAAGTTTCTCCTTCCACAACTCACTCACATTTGAATTCTTCATTTAAAAAAAAATGGAACCTTCTTCCCATTTTTTAAAGTGCTTCCTTGTCGTGTATTCCATCTGCAGTTCACCATCTGTGACTTTCTGTTAGCCGGTTAGCCCGGTGGAAATTTCAGAATAAAAGCCGTGCAACTTCCATCGTAGATCAAACTTCCGTTTTGATTTAATGTGTTGCGAAGTTAATGTGTTGTGTTGCGAGCCTTCAGGGCCACCACAGAAAAAGCATTAAAAACAAATAAAAAATAAACAAATGCATAAATAATATAAATATAGTAGTAAAAATATGGTTAGTAGATTAAAATATTAAATACATTCATATAATAGCCATAAAATGATTCACATATAAGTTAAAAAAATAAAAAATAAAAGAAGAGAATATAAAATTCAATCACTAGAAAAGTCATGTAAAATCTAGATTAAAAAGGTGGGTCTTGAGCCTCTTCTTAAAAACCTCTACAGTCTGCGGCCCTGAGGTTCTCCAGCAGGACGTTCCAGATAACAAGTCCGTAATGATGAAGTGAAGCCTCACCATGTGTCCTCACTTTAGGAACAACTAAAAGGCCAGTACCGGAGGACCTCAGGGTCCGCCAGGGTTCAAACTTTGAAAGAAAGTCACTTAAATAAGAATCCCCAAGACCATAAAAACATTTATAAACCATTAAAAGAATCTTAAAATCATCCTGAAACGCACAGGGAGCCAATGCCGCCATTTTAAAACTGGCGTCATGTGTTCCCGCCCCCTGGAGTTCTGTAGAAGTCGTAGACTTGACACAGACTTCTGAGGTAAACCAGAGAGCAGAGCTGCTGTGGTTTTCCTTTATTGGTTTGGGTATTGTTGTTTTTTGTGCTCATGTTTCTGTCTGTTTGTCCTTCCAGAGTGGTGTGGGACAGGAGGCGTGGCCTTCCCTACCTGGTGACCATGCACACCTGCATCCCATCTTAATTTATGAGCCTTGAAAGGCCTCTCCCTGGCTCCTCCAATCTGCCAGGTTATTGTTCTTCCCATTCGGACGCTTCCTGGTGAAGCTCCCATCAGCCGAGCTCCACGTCTCCACCGCCAGTCTGCTTCATTTTGTTTGTTTCGTCGTTCTGGACTATTAAAACCTTCATTATTACCCATCTCGTCTGGCTCTGCTGCGGGATCTGTCTACTCACCCCATGACAAGGGCATTACAGTGATCTAAACAACTAAAAACAAAAGCATGAATCAGCACCTCTGTGCTGGAGACAGAGGGATGGGCGGACTCTGGTTGTATTTTTGAGATGATACAAACTGATCTTCACAACATTTTTAATGTGTGGAAGAAAATTCGGCCCAGAGTCTGAAAGAATGCCCAGTGCCCATACACATTGAGAGGGATTAAAATGATTGAGTTTGGGTAAACTCTTCTCTCTCTCTGGTCTTCAGGACCGATGATTAAAACTTCTGTTTCTTTCCTTAGACCACCGATTAAATGTTTTCAACCTCTGAAGATCTTGATGTTTATGCTGAAGTACTTTAGTGATGAATCCCCCTTAAACATGAACAAACCATGAGTGAATAAACTTGGTAAAGAGGCAGAAAGGACCGAGCAATAGTCTGGAGCGAGGGATTGGTGTTTCACCAGAGTTAACATGATATTTCCCATAGATTGCAGCTCGCTTTTCTCCTTCAGAATCTGCTGGAATTATCGTGTTGACGCTGGTGACCCACTCGGCCTCACAGGCTGGGAGAGGCTTCAGAACTGGGAACGTTTAAAAAAAGATCATAGGGGACTTCAACATCACTACAGAGAAAGAAACCTGGTTCCATCCACCTGTCAACAGCAGTGCACAGGTTAAAGCTTGGAACCTGTAGACCTGAATGCTTGCTGTGTTTGGTTATGCTGGATCTGAACATTATCCTGAAGGTTTCAGCAGATTCAGATTGTTTCCCAGTCAGATGGATGCAAACACGGAAGTTTCTGGATGTGCAGACCATCTTCCTGCTCTGTGTTCCGTACACAGATCTGTCTGCAGGATTACCGCTTACATCACCCATGCAGGTGCTGACTGAAGCTGTCTGCAGTTTATCCTCTGCTCAGGCCGGCTGTCTCAGGATCTGCTGCATCCAGGGGCTCAAAGGATGGGCGTCCAGCACAGACCTCCAGTGTCTGCTCACATAAGCAGTCGTAACAGTTTGAGACCTCAGTCTGATGATGCAAATGTGTGTTCAGCTTGTGAAGAACTTTGTGGTGAAAGGAACTGCTTTCACTTTCATTTGACACTCTAAACCAGGGTCGGGAAGCTTTTTGGTTCAGAGAGCCATAAAAGAAAAATCTTTAAAAATGTATTTTAGTGAGAGCCATATAATATATTTTAAGACTGAATTCAACTAAATGCGAGTTTAATAAGCCTCTGAATTTCTTCTTTTAAATATTGCTGTTACACTCACCCTTAATGCGACTTCTGGTGCTGCATGAACTTGCTGATGGCTTTGTAGTCTGGCTGGTACTTGGTGAGGTTAAGCTTCATGCAAGCGTTGAGGCTTTCATCCGTTAAACGTGATCGTAGGTTGGACTTGATGTTTTTAAGATGTGAGAGTGACTGCTCACATGCATACGTAGATCCAAACATGGTCAATACTGCAATACTCACACGCTGCAGTGTGTGTCATGTGACAGGAAGCGCATTCCAGGTTTGGATAATCAGCTGGTCTTTGGGTGGAAGTTTTTTTCATTTCTGTCCACATGTGTTTGCTCGCCAGGGAGAGAGAGTCGCTGTGGGGAGCAGAGAGCTGACTCGGCTCTCCTCAACTGTGATATTTTACTTATTTTTGTGGAGACAATAATAAAAAAGGTCCCCTATTCCCCCCTCTCGGGTTAATGCTGGTTAACCGTCAAACTCAGTCACAGAGACACAGAAACATCAGAAGCAGCTGTCATCCAGACACACCCCCAAGTGAGATTAAAACATTGATAACCCCTCAGACAAGCTCAGGATCAAATGTTTGACAGGCGGCGAGCAGCAAATTGGCTGCGTGGCGAAAGAGCGGCGCAACACCGTTTTGTGACTCGAGGGTTAAGGAGCTCTGATTTAATAGGAAAAGGCGGCACATCAAAAAAACGACACTCAAAATGTCCATTCTTGACACAGAGGTCTTAACCGTGAGCCAACATGTGACCTGGGAATGAACATGTAAGATGGAGACATTATTTTTTTATTACAGAAATACCAAAATTGGCACAGATTAGAAAATGTTTTACTTTCCGCTCCAACCAATGAAGTCAATTCAGTTCCCATTCTTTTCACCTGCGCCGACATCTTTGATGTTATCAGTAAGCAATGATTGGTCCCAGTCGACCCGAGTCAACATTTCCATAGCAAATCCCTCTCCTTTCCCTCTTCTTCTTTTCTGTCCGTCCAAAAAAAAAAATGATACAAACATAATCAATATAAATAAAGTTTAGCATAAATGACAAAAGAGGTTTACACAAATATACACTTTGCATTTCAGAAGATCAATAAGCTCCTGTTGTAACAATAGAATCTGTCCAACACAAGAGGCCCTCCGCTCACATCTGTTGGCTCAGGTGTTGGATAGGACAAAATCATTTTTCAAAATCATCAAAAAAAATATAAGTGAGCTTGTTGAAAGTCCACACACAAGCAGGCTACGCAAAGACGTTGCCCAGTCCAGTTCTCATTTAAAGTTAATGGTTCCCCTCAATTGAAACTGAATCATCCTTTTTAAACCCCCCCAGCCCTATTTGGATCTTCTGAACCAGGGCTTCATCGATGTCAGCCAAAATCTCAGTTTCCAGTTGAGAATCACCTCATGGGTTCCTGCCTCATTCATCAGACTGTTCCACCACAATGATGGGCTTCATTTGGAGTCCCTGCTCATTGGGATCCATATTCCTTCCCCAACACTTTCTGAGATCAAGAATTCAAAACAGAAATTGAAACTTGCTGTCTCCATAAAATAAACACATCTGTTTCTTTTAAAAGCTCAGGGACACCCAGAGATTGGGGATTCCTGATGCTTTGGGGCCTCCAGCTGTGATTGATGCGAGAAAAGTCAAAGGCTTTTCTTTATAATGGAAGTTAATTTTTCTTCCCAGTTTGAGTTTGATGCAGAGGGCGGAGGAAGACTGGAGAAAGCCGGTTTGACTCACAAAAGTGAAACAGAAATGTTTGCAGTAAGACATCTTTGTTGTTTTTTATTCTTGATTGCTTTTAGTCATACAAATTTGAATGTCACATTCTGAATGTTTTCTGCTTTCTAATATTCTCTGACACACCCGGCTTTTCTTTGTGTACAGTTTTTTACTCATCACAAACAAAGCACAGAGATATTATTATTACATCAAAATAGGATTTGATTCTGAATTAAACACCAGTGGAATAACTGTTGAAATACAAAACTGTTGAAAAGCAGAAGGTCTAACAGAAAAGAGCTCAGGGGTGTGGATGACATGAAATTCTGAGAACTCCGAGATGGTTTCCATCATAGATGCAGAACATGATCAACATCAAATAAAGTCTCACACATCTCCACCCTCCTCATGGTCTCCTTCTCTGTCTTCTTGCTGGTCTAGACCGTTCCATACTGAGCCAGGTCACTCAGCTCCACGTCCTCAAACTCCTCCCAGGGGCAGATCACTGCCGCATCTGCAGGCAGAGAAAGAAAGTATGAGCTCCTCTTCAGCGGGGTGGGTGGGTGGGTGGGTGGTCCTGCCTCACACTCACCATCTGACCCCTCCATCTCTGCATCATGGCTGTTTGTCCTGCCACAGAAACACAGACAAAGGCATGAAAATGTCCCTCAGAGAGGAGCATGATGGGAAACAGACACGCCTCCTCACCGCTTCTGCCCTGGTTTGGGAGCTTTGCTCTTGAAGCGCCTCCTCTCCTCCTGCTGGAACTCATGGGGGGCAGACTTGGTGCCAACTTCGGCTGCTGACGAGTTCATCGCAGAAACTTTACAGACTTAAACTGAACAGAATTAAAAGAAGAAAAATCTTCTTTTCTGAAACGAACATCTCCGTTTGAATGTTGACAGTGCATGTACGTGGGCAGAGATATGACCAGATTATGCAAGGAACTGTAATCTGATTACAAATTAAACTATTGAACAATTGCTGAAGAATTACTGAATTATCTTAGTTGATCAAACTCTTATTCAGAGACACAAGAATGAATAAAACATGTAGTTCTTTGCTGTTGTGATGTGAGGTTCTTGCAGGTCTACAACAGTTCATCCGTCAGGATCTTCACTTTCCTTTGCAGGTTTCTTATCTGAAGTTTAGACTATAAAGGATAAAGCTTCTCATGCATCGAGGTGTGCTTCAGTCAGGAAGTTAAGGTATGGTCTCAAGACTTAAGATCTTCTTGAAATGTTTCCCTGGAGATTTGAAGTCCAGCCTCAAACGTCCATCAGGAGTATCATTGTCCCACCGAGCTGCAGGAGAATGGTCTTACCTGTTCTGCTGGAGAACTGGACTTCAGAGATAAAGCAGCTGCAAGACAAAGAATTCTTCTTTCTTCTTGCAGTCTCTCTTTTCTGTCTCTTCGTCTCAATACCTGCCCATTTATACCTTCCCCTCACACCTCCAAAGCTGATCTAAGCTCCCCAGCTTACAAGTCTCATTAAAGCAGGAGGACCATCAACGTGATAGGCGCTCATCAGTGCAAACATTCAGCAGGTTTACAGATGAAGCTTCAGTGTTTCTTCGCTTTGCCTTCAGGATTTTTGGATTCTTCATTGTGTTTGTCTTCTGTCAGTCACTGGGGAGCAGTGACATGCACACAAACACAGATTGGATTTATCTGGCCCAAAATAGAAAAGTAAGTCATGCATGGAATAAGAGCTTGCATAAGCCAGATCATCTCCACATCTGCTGGACTTTTCAAAAACCTTCTGCCTTATAGAAACTTCCACCATGATTAGAAGAATTTCAGAAAAGGCAGAAATTACACTTGATTAAAATTGTAAATTGACAGCCAGATTCAAATTCAGTCCGTCTTCTTTATAAATCTGACACAAAAATCAAACATGTCTCACAGACTCTCAACCAAAGTTTCACTTTCTGTGACTGTTCAAAAGTAATTAGGGCAGATTTAGTGTTACAGGTTACGCAGAGGGTTTAAATAAATGCAGGCAATGCCGCAAAGTGAACTTTGGCTGCATATATCATGTGAGGCCAACATGAATTTAGAAGTGAGCAACATCGGCCTGCTAACATATTTCCAGCACAAAAGGCACACTCAAAAGTCTTAATTTTTTCAAAATAAAAAAAAAAGTGCCTTATTATCTGGAGCACTTTATGTATGGATATATACTGGTTGTGCTCTTGTTGTGCTTTGTCAAAATGTTTGGCTGGGTGACATTATGAATAGGCTAACATGGTTAATGAGTAGAGCTGTCAGATTGTGTTATTTTTGTCCATGTTACTAACAAGGTTGGAAGTTTACGTAGTCACAGTAATGCCTTTATTTTTAACAGTTTCAGTCTTTTTTCTATGGAGTCTCGAAAGAGCCAAAATGAAATAAATATATACACCATTAAATAAATAAATAAATGTGGCATTAAATAAATAAATGTGGCAATAAATAAATAAATGTTGAAATAAATAAATAAATGTTGAAATAAATGTGGCATTAAAAAATATTAAAAGAAGCACATTTAAGTATTCATGACATATTTATTTATTTCATTGCCCAGTGTGGGTCAAAAGAGCCACATTGAAATAAATATATTTAATATGAATAAATAAATAATGTGGCATAAATAAATAAATGTGGCAATAAATAAATAAATGTTGAAATAAATAAATAAAATGTTGAAATAAATGTGGCATTAAAATATTAAAAAGAGCACATTTAAGTATTTCATGACATATTTATTTATTTCATTGCCCAGGTGGGTCAAAAAGAGCCACATTGAAATAAATATATTTAATATGAAATAAATAAATAAATGGCATTAAATAAATAAATGTGGCAATAAATAAAATAAATGTTGAAATAAATAAATAAATGTTGAAATAAATGTGGCATTAAAATATTAAAAGAGCACATTTAAGTATTTCATGACGTAATTTTTATTTCTTGTCATTTCCGGTTAAAGAGCAAAATTGAAATAAATATATTTAATATGAAATAAATAAATAAATGTTGCATTAAATATAATGTTGTTAAAAAATAAATGGCCAAAATAAAATTAAATAAATGTTGTAATATGCAAAGTGAATAAGTAATGACATATGTATTTATTTAAATAGTAAAGGGGCACAATTAATAAATAAATTGAAATAAATAAATCTTTGAAATAAATAAATATTAATGTTTAAATTAAATGTGGCAATTTAAAATATTAAATAAATGAGGCAAATTTAAATTTTTTTTAAAGGTATGTTACATTTAAAACATATGACAGTTATTTATTTTTAAAAAGCCATTTTTAACATTTCATAATATATTTATTTATTTCATGATTTCATTATACATTTCATGAAACAGGAAGTGGACACGCCATGAAAATGCAAACTGTCAGATTCTCTCGTCAAACTCAGTGGGCGGGGTCTAACTCTCGTGTCTCTGCTCTGTTGATCTGGCCTGGTGCAAAGTTTTTGTCTGAGTCCTCACTCACATACACGCTGCAAACATTGTTTTAGTGAAACAAAGAACTTTTGTTCGGGTCACCAAAACAAAATGTTTTCTCCGTCCACTTCATGCATTCTCATTCCCGACTCATCGCTTATCGACGCATGGTTAAAGTTCGTCCTCATGGAGACTCGAAGCTTTGAGGGAACCTTCTGTCAAAATGTACCGAGTTGGCTGGTCCAATTAGATCACAGCACCGAAAGCTCAACCGCAGACCCGCAGCCGAAGCGGGACCGACCCAGACGGAGCATGCTCGGTCAAAAATGAGAGGAGCTGGCGGATCTGATTGAATCAAGCGTCAGAACCACCAGCTACCAGGACGGGGAGCGCGTCACCCCCAATTCACTCTGGACGCGGAAGCGCCGCGAAGCACACAGATCCAGTGAGCCCACAGAGCGGGGCTTTGGGTGTAAATCAGCAGCAGAGAGCGGTTCTTCTTAGCAGGAAACACGAGTTAATGTCTTTAAATTATTAAATCATCACCCATGATGGCAAAAAACAAACAAAGTTCTAGCAGAAGAGCGGAGTGGACTCCGCTTCGCGGCGCTTCCGCGTCCAGAGTGAATTGGGAGTGACGCGCTCCCCGTCCCGGTAGCTGGTGGTTCTGACGCTTGATTCAATCAGATCCGCCAGCTCCTCTCATTTTTGACCGAGCATGCTCCGTCTGGGTCGGTCCCGCTTCGGCTGCGGGTCTGCGGTTGCGCTTTCGGTGCTGTGATCTAATTGGACCAGCCAACTCGGTACATTTTGACAGAAGGTTCCCTCAAAACTTCGAGTTTCCACGAGGACGGACTTTAACCATGCGTCGATAAGCGATGAGTCGGGAATGAGAATGCATGAAGTGGACGGAGAAAACATTTTGATTTGGTGACCCGAACAAAAGTTCTTTGTTTCACTAAAACAATGTTTGGAGCGTGTATGTGAGTGAGGACTCAGACAAAAACTTTGCACCAGGCCAGATCAACAGAGCAGAGACACGAGAGTTAGACCCCGCCCACTGAGTTTGACGAGAGAATCTGACAGTTTGCATTTTCATGGCGTGTCCACTTCCTGTTTCATGAAATGTATAATGAAATCATGAAATAAATAAATATATTATGAAATGTTAAAAATGGCTTTTTAATGGCTATTTTAATATTTTAATGCCACATTTATTTATTTATTTCAACATTTATTTATTTATTTCAACATTTATTTATTTATTTCAACATTTATTTATTTATTTCAATTTGGCTCTTTTGACCCACAAGGGACAATGAAATAAATAAATATGTCATGAAATACTTAAATCTGCTCTTTTAATATTTTAATGCCACATTTATTTAAACATTTATTTATTTATTGCAACATTTATTTATTTATTTATTGCAACATTTATTTATTTAATGCAACATTTATTTATTTATTTCATATTAAATATATTTATTTCAATTTGGCTCTTTTAACCTACAAGGGACAATGAAATAAATAAATACGTCATGAAATACTTAAATGTGCTCTTTTAATATTTTAATGCCACATTTATTTCAACATTTATTTATTTATTTCAACATTTATTTATTTATTGCCACATTTATTTATTTAATGCCACATTTATTTATTTATTTCATATTAAATATATTTATTTCAATGTGGCTCTTTTGACCCACACTGGGCAATGAAATAAATAAATATGTCATGAAATACTTAAATGTGCTCTTTTAATATTTTAATGCCACATTTATTTCAACATTTATTTATTTATTTCAACATTTATTTATTTATTGCCACATTTATTTATTTAATGCCACATTTATTTATTTATTTAATGGTGTATATATTTATTTCATTTTGGCTCTTTCGAGACTCCATATTTTTCTACGTGCTATACACACATACACACACACACATATACATATACAGGGTTCAATTCCCAGTTGATACCCAGAGGGTGCAATGAGCAAGTAATGGGGCAAATAACACAACAATAGTGATCTAATTAACAAAATCCAGTGAGGATCCTTAGGCAAGACCTTTAACCCTACCTGCCAACCTCATTATAAATGAGAGACAATGAAATAAATGTCATGCCGGGTTGGGGATATGGCAAAAAAAAAAATCACAATTTTTTTCAATTTTATTTCACGATTTCGATTTTATAACGATTTCTTTATAATAAATTCAAATTGACAAAAATTGAATTATAATGATTTTAGTTGAAAGAAGTAAACACATTTTGAACATATATTTACATTTATTCAAATTTTAATAACGACTCAGACTAGAAAGATTTGAACACTCTAATAAATCTGGCAAATTTCTAGCTAATCAGCTTAAAATTTATAAAGAAAAATACACAATAACATCTATTATTGATCAGTCAGGAAATGTCACTCATGACCCGATCAAAATCAATGATACGTTTAAAGATTTTTATCATAACTTATATACTTCACAGATCAACCCATCAGAGCAAAGCATCAACTCATTTCTTAATAATGTAAACCTTCCTAGATTGAATGAAGATCAAATCACAGACTTGGACTCTCCGCTCTCATCATCTGAACTTCATGATGCTCTGTTACTCATGCCAAACAACAAAGCTCCGGGGCCGGATGGCTTTCCTGCTGAGTTCTATAAAGAATTCTGGGAGCAGCTGGCAGAAACTTTTCATAAGACGGTTGCATCTGTCAAGGATGGCCAATCAATGCCATCTAACATGAACTCTGCAAATATAATCCTACTTCTCAAACCAGAGAAAGATCCCACTATTCCTTCCAGCTATCGCCCCATCTCACTGATCAATGCAGATGTTAAAATTATTTGTAAAGCTTTAGCACAGAGAATAGAAAAAATCACTCCCCACATAATTCACCATGATCAAACTGGATTTATTAAAGGTAGACACTCGAGTGACAATGTCCGCAGGCTTGTTAATGTTATAGATTTTGCCACTATTAAAAAGCATGAAATGAGCATACTCTGGTTGGATGCTGAAAAAGCATTTGACAGAGTAAACTGGAAGTTTCTCATCGCTGCCCTCCATAAGTTTGGGTTTGGGGAATCCTTCATTGATTGGATTAAAATATTATATCATAATCCAAATGCTTCAGTCAGAACGGACAAACAGACGTCCAGCAGGTTTTTTCTTGGAAGAGGAACCAGACAGGGTTGTCCACTCTCCCCCTCTCTCTTTGCAATATTCATCGAGCCTCTGGCTGCAGCAATAAGACAGAATGAGAACATTAAAGGAATTAAAAACAAAACATGACCACCATAAAATTAGTCTTTATGCTGATGACATATTACTCTTTTTACACAAATCACGTTCACTAAGTGAAACAATAACTATCATTAATGAATTCTCCCTCATCTCAGAATACTCAATTAACTGGAATAAATCAGTTTTATTACCACTAAACAGTAACGCTGAGCAATCACTCTCAATACCGATCAATTCAGGCAATATTAAATATCTAGGTGTTCATTTCTCCTCCAAACTATCAGAACTTGTGCAGCTAAATTACCCCCCATTACTGAAAAGCATTCAGGATGATCTAATTCGATGGGTCAACCTGCCCCTGTCACTCATGGGCAAGGTAGCCACAATAAAAATGAACATCTTGCCAAAAGTTAATTATCTATTTACAATGATCCCTAAACAACCTCCACAAACATGGTTTAAAGCTTTAGACTCGGCCATATCCAGTTTTCTATGGAATAATAAACCACCTAGAATCAGCCTTAAAAGTTTAAAATCTGCAAAAAGATGTGGAGGTTTAGAACTACCAAACTTCAACAATTACTTTCTTGCCAACAGATTACAATACATCCTAAAATGGTTAAATAATAATCCAGAAAGTAACTCATGGATGAACTTAGAACAGGAGTTATGTGGAAAGATCAACCTGTCAGATCTACCATTTATCAGCCAAACAATAAAAAAAACACGATAGTTTCCAGAGTATTAATATAAATACCACCTTAACAGCCTGGTGGGATTTTCTCAAAGCGTCAAAGTCCTCAGTCGTACCGTGTAAAATGACACCCATCTGGAACAACCCAGACGTCCTTATAAACAAAAAAATGTTACACTTCCCAGCCTGGCAAGCAGGGGGCGTAACACTATTAGAGCACTTAATTATTTAAAGAAGATTTATAACACCACAGGAACTACAAGAAAAACATGGAATAAATCAGTTTTTGGAGTATCAACAACTAAAATCTATAATTACAAAAAAAGTACCAGGATAATGACTTAAAATTACCAGAAATAATTACCTCTTTGTTTAATTTTTCAATGACTAAGATTCTCTCTAAAATATACAAACTCTTATGCAACCTAGACAATAATATTTCAATTCCAATAACTAAATGGGATGCAGACCTGAGCAGAAACACAGACCAAAGCTTCTGGACAGAAATGTGTCTTAACACCTTTAAACTGACTAAAAGTCCAAACTTACAATTAATCCAATTCAAAACTCTCCATAGAATTTATTATACTGGAAAGAGGATGTTCAAGATGGTCTCAGAAGCTCAGACATTTGTGATTCTGTGATAGTAACTCACCTGACAGCTTCATGCATGCACTGTGGTTCTGCACACCTGTCCAGGCTCTCTGGCAGCAGGTCTGTGCTGATCTATCAGTCTGGATAAATGTTTCAATCACAGCTTCACCGTCACTTTGTGTGCTTGGTGACATGAGTGCCATCGATATAGAGGGAGGATTAGTATCTGTAATCTTCATAACTCTTTGTATAGCAAAAAAAACTATTTTATTAAATTGGAAAAGCAAGAAAAATATCAACGTTAATCAATACAGGAATCTGCTCTTTGATCATATCAGCTTGAAAAAAACATCAGCTAAAAGTTCAGGTAACTTGGAAAGAATTCAGTCTCTCTGGTCTCCGATTGCTGAGTCCATGATTTAGGGGCGGGGTGCTTGGGTGTCCCCGCGCCTTGGTTGTCTGCCGGGGCTGGTGGGTGGGGGTCGGGGCCCTGTGGCGTCTGACTGGGGCGTGGGGGGGCTCTGTTGGTTGGGGGATCTGGCCTGGCGTCTGGATGGGGGCGGCGGGGGTGCCGTGTGGCGTCCCGGGCCTGGGTGTCGGGTGTGCAGTTGGGTGGGGGGTCTGGCTCGGTCTGGGGGGTGGTCCTCTTGCTTGCACTGGGTGGGCTGGCGTGGGGCCCCTTCCTGGGGGGCGGCTCGCCTGCACCTGAGGGCTGGGATCACTCCCTCTCTGGCTCTGGGGCGGGGCTCGGGGTTGGGAGGTGCGGGACCTGGGGGGGGGTTGGCTTTCAGGGGGTTGGGCCCATGGGCTAGGGTGAACTTGGTCCCAACGCTGGGGGGGGCCCTCCAGTGGCCGCTGCAAGAGTTTGCCCCTCCCCTTAGTTTTATTTGCACCTTAGACATGTAGGACCTTGGTGGGGGGGGGTGCTTGGACATCACTGCCAGCAAGCAGTAGATGTCCTCTAGGTGCTGTTAAGAATGACTTTTTCTGTCTACTAAAAATTACTCAAAATGTTCTTAAGAAAAATCCAAGGACCAGGTCTCATCGATCACAGTTGTTTATTACACTTTTGCAAAAGAAAAATCTCACAGACAGAACCGAACCGAACCGAGTCACGTCAGTGAGAGTTCTCAGCAAACTCCTCCCAGGCCAACACCTTTATACTCTTTCCTGGGACAGGAAGGACTTCCTGTGTCAGAGGTGGGACTTCCTGTGTCCGAGATCACAAATCCTCAGCCCATGTGGGCCAGCACAAAGACATTCCAGCAGCTTCAGTCTTTAGGGGGAGGGGTTGCTTCAAGACACACACAGATCCACACAATTCTGCCAATTAATATTCTTAACAGTTCGGCCTTGTGGGGTCTTGAAGCACACGAGCTCACAACAGCAATCCTGAAAACATCAGTTTAAGTCTCCTGCTCATGAACAGTTTTAACCTAAAACATCATTAACAGATTTTTCTGTTCCAAGCCCGTGAAGGGGGCGAAAACCCAGTGGAAAAAAATTCCCCCTCGTCCCACTTAAGGTGCGAACACTTCAAAAGCACGGGTAGCTAAGAAAAGCAGGGACTATAAAAATGTACTTCAAAAACATACTTTAAAAAATACATTTATCATCGTCATCATCAGAATCATCATCGTCATCAGCCTGCAAAAGATGTACCATAACTTGACTGTAAGTGAAATCAAAATAGAAGGAATAAGGGTCTTGTACGCCCCAAACATATTTAACCAACCGTCCCACATGGATGTATCAACACCTGAATGTTCCTTCATTTTATTGCTCAGACTACGCAGTCCTCCTACTGCACGAGTCAGGCTTCATCGGTGGCGGTTGCCACTAATTGTTCTTGACAGCTTCGAACCCAGGTTGGGTCCAGTTACTGAGGCTTTGGTGAATTTGTCCTGTCTGTTTTCCCCTTCGCTGAGGGACAACCCATAGAATCTTGAGGTGGTTCTGGTAGTTGTCACAGAAATCGTCATTGCTCTGGGTTTTGTGACCTGCTGTAAGGACTAGAGCTGGGGTAGGAGATCAGTTGGCTTCTTCAGCACCCAAAGGTTTTGTACCGGGCGTCTTCCACTCTACCATCCTTCAGAGGTACCAGCTTCTTGCAATGGCTCTGGTGGATCCAAGTGGCTCTCTCAGCAATCTTCAGCACAGCAGTGGAGGTGGTCAGCTGGACAGTGAAAGGATCTCCCACAGCGGGGTGCAGCCCAGGTTTTTCTTTTGATCACCCTTGATCAGGATCTGGTCACCTGGCTGCAACAGCTCCACCTGTGGGGAACAAGGAACATCTGGCAGATATTATTTGTTCTCGACACTTCTTCACTTTGCAACAATTCTCTCATCCATTCTGCTGTTTCTGTGGTTAGTTGGTTGATCAACAATGTGTATGTGCAGGTGTTTTTGTGTGCATGCGTGGATGAAGATCTGAGTGAGTGTGTGGGAGTTGTCTCTTGACTGCAGGCACAAAAAAAAGTATGAACACCAGGTGAGAAATAACAAGACACAGAGGACTTAGAAGTTCTGTTAGTCTAAGTCACACAAAAGGACTAATAAAGCCTTCTTTAAGGAAAATGAAAATTAAAATCTTGACCTGAAAAAGAGAAAAGAGAAAATTAAAAAAACTTTGAAATTCTTGACCTGAGCCGCTACATTAACAGTTAAAAATCTTTTCAATGTGGAAATGTCTCTTCAAAATGTCCAAAATGTCCATCATCCCCCCTGTAGAGACATGGTAAGACCCATGGCTCATCACTGCTGCCATTTTGAAAAGGTTTTTTTTTTCCAGGGGAGTCACTTCTTAGTGGTTGATGTCATGAGGGCTTGGTCCAGGGGGTGGATTTGGGTATTGTCCACCTGAGGGTAAGGCTGGTAGTGCTGGTTCTGGTAGTCGTAGTGTCGCCATTTGTTGAAACCACTTTGGAATTGCTGATGTGGGCCTTGCTGATGTGGCCCCTGTTATAAGGGCACTCTCTGAACAAATGTCCAGGCTGGTTACAGGTGTAACAGTTCCTTTGTCCGGTATTTGGCGGACCTCTGGTGATTTCCTCTTCCGCTGAGGTTCCCTCTATATTTGTTGTTATTGTGCCAACGTCCACGTCCTGAGTTGGGGTAACGAGGGGGCCCGTGTGTGGTAGTAGACGGTGTCTCCTCTCCTTCAAATCATCGATGAGCGAACCAGCTTCCGTAGCAGTCAGGAAGACGGCCGTAAAGTTTACTCGGCTTGCCACAGTGTCAGCAAGGCGGTCATGAGGGTAAGGGTAAGGGGGAGGTGAATCACGAAGCATAGCTGAAGTGGACGCCGTGCTGTCTCCTTCCTCTTGTGGAATGTTGGCTGCAGCACCAACACCAACCTGTGAGTGGTGCTGTTGAGGTGGTGGAATAGGGCTGCAGCACCACCATCAGCCTGTGGATGAAGCTGTTGGATAGTTGGTTCACAATCTGTGGACGTCTTCCACTTGATGTTTCGTCTTGTGGGTGGATCACCGCAGCTGCAACAGTTACACTCCGCCTCATCTTATCTCTGTCCTCCTTCCTCTTCTCCGCTTGAGTCAGCCATGCAAGAACAGCTTGCAGTTCTGGGTCACCCTTCTTTTCTCTCTTTTGTCCTTTTTAATGTCCACCAGAATCTTATCGCGCAGGGTTGTGCAGGCTGGGACGGAGAGGTTGCCTTTGAAATAATAGGGCTTCTTGTTCCATTTCGCAATATACTTTGCACTTCCAGGACTCTCTGATCCTAAATTTAGATACCCCTTTTAATTCTAATTTTTACTCTGATTTTTACCCATGTTGAGTTACTTTTATCCATATTTTATGAAAATATTTATTTATGAAACTGAAAATATTTGTCTATGCGACGTACGTCCTAGTTTTTTTTATGTATTTACGTATTTATTTATTTATATATATTTGTTTCTTTTATTCAGTTAATTATTCCTTCAAATCTCTATGCTATTTCGATTTAAATGCTTAAAAGCCTAAGGGGACAAAATTAAAAAAAAGATCTTATAAAAATTAAAATGGAATATTTAAGTGAAAACGTAAGGGAAAATAAAAGTATAATAAAATGAATTTCAGAGGAATATTCAAGAGAGAATGTAAAAATAAGATTTTTTATTTTTATGTATTTAATTAAAAAATTTAAAGAAAAGGGTTTTAATTTTTATGCATTTATATTCATGTAGCCTTAATTGAAAAATATTCAAATGAAAAAATTTAAAAGGAGATAAAAAGAGAATAAAATGTAATTAAAGGAATAAGGAATAATAAAGTGAAATTACAGGAACAATAAATGATATTAAAGGACCAGAAACTGAAATTAAGTGGAAATAAAATAATAATAAAATGAATTAAGGGAATGAATTAAAAGAAAATAAGGGAATAATAAGATGAAATTAAAAGCAATATTTAAGAGAAAAACGTTAATAAAAAGAGTTTTATTTATTTAGTTATCTTATTTTATTTTTGTTCATTTATCTTTAATTGAAAAGGGAGAATTAAATGCTAGGAATAGCAGTTCAGGAAAAACACATAGACATTAAAATACGCACACACTGAGACAACATGCACATACAGCCACACCCTTAGACACAGACAATGTTGCATGCACTCACACTATTTATGGCCAAACACATTCAATTTTTCGTACGAAATTATTTTACTTTATTTACCCAATATCCAGTTTCTTCTATGCAATTTATGAGCTCAGTTATCCACAAACCTTAAATTTCACAGCTAAAAACAATAAGTCTCCACCGTCAAAGCCCCCCTTTAAGCCCCCTTCTGAACGTCCCTGCAAGCAACCTCCCTCCTGTCCTGCCGGCCTCTATAATTAGCTTAGCTAGCTCAACCAGTGAATTCCTTTGTTCTAGGAACCACATGGTCTTTTATCTGTTAGCTAGCGTTTTTCCACGTGTCTATTCAGTTAGCTTAGCAGCTCCACGAGGCCTTCTGTTAGCGTCTCCACGTGGATCCTTCTTTGTTCATGCCAGTTAGCTTAGCATCTGCACATGGCCTACTAGCTTAGCTCGGCCCGTTCTTTGTTCGTTCTTCCACAGTCAGCTCCCCCGGTGTTTTTCCCTTTTTAAATGAAAATAAAACCTCTTTACAAAGACCTTTTTTTTTACTCCACCAAACCTTTTATTCCGTCTAACCAACCTATTGTCGACAAACACGTACAACTTTTCATAGTGCCTGCTGGCGATAGAGTTGATTTAAAATTACTTCTGCCAATGAATGCTTTTTCCCACGCGCATTCCTACGGACCTGATCGATTTCTAATCGACGATTACGTACAATGTACCTTAGCGACCGCTAAAAATATTACCATGTACATTGGCAACCGCTGAAAAATTACTTACCGACCAAAATGCTCCTGTGCCGCGAGCGGAGAACGGACCCGGCGATTGTATTCGACACCCCCCTAGGATTTAAAAACACTTTTTCCTATTCACGTTTCTTATGCCTTTTAAAACCTTTTATTTAGACTGAATCAATGACTGACCTGGTCCGATGGCCCTCAGGAGACGTCACCGCCTTCGGAGGGCTGCAGCAAGACGATCCCTAGCGCCGGCCTCGGGCTCAAACGTCGTGTCCGAGGTCTTTGTTACGGATCCCGATACCGGTCACCGCCCTGCAGGAATTCGGCTCTCGTCCCGCGCAGTCCTTCGTCGACGGTTGTTGTCTCCCGGGTTTCGGCACCAACTGTTAAGAATGACTTTTTTGTCTACTAAAAATTACTCAAAATGTTCTTAAGAAAAATCCAAGGACCAGGTCTCATCGATCACAGTTGTTTATTACACTTTTGCAAAAGGGAAAAATCTCACAGACAGAACCGAACCGAACCGAGTCACGTCAGTGAGAGTTCTCAGCAAACTCCTCCCAGGCCAACACCTTTATACTCTTTCCTGGGACAGGAAGGACTTCCTGTGTCAGAGGTGGGACTTCCTGTGTCCGAGATCACAAATCCTCAGCCCATGTGGGCCAGCACAAAGACATTCCAGCAGCTTCAGTCTTTAGGGGGAGGGGTTGCTTCAAGACACACACAGATCCACACAATTCTGCCAATTAATATTCTTAACAGGTGCCCTTTCCCCCAATTTTAACAGCACCTTAGACATGCAGGGCCGTTGGTGAGAGGGTGACGGGGCATCTCTGTGAGCGATCAGGAGATGTCCTGTCAAGGCCCTACTCACCAATTTTCTCTCTGGGTGTGGGGCCTTGTGTTGGCCCTCCGGGTGTGGTGGGGGGATTGCTGCTCTGGCTGGGCGGGGGTCCGCGCTCTCTGTGCTCCCGTGCCTTCCGGCTCTCGGGCGTGGGGCCTCTGCGGCGGTCCCGCGTGCCCTGGTCTGGGTGTCTGGCGGGATTCTGCGGCTGACTGGTTCTCTCCATGGCTCCGTGGCGGGTGTTGGGGGGCCCGTGCTGCTGCTGCCGCCCCGGTGGGGGGCCTGGGCGTGGGGATGGCCGGGCTCTCTCTCCTTCTATACATTCCATCAACATCCACATCAGCAAAACATAAACACTCACCTGAGCACAGGTGTCAGCTCACCTGAGCACAGGTGTCAGCTCATCTCGCACTAACAGAATGTGTGATGGAATGAAAGGCTTTATTTGTGTCAGCTTCTATGATTGTGTGTGAGCTGCAGTGGTATTGTGTACATTTTTGACAACTTTAAAGGTAGAGATTATTCTAGTCAAAAGGTATGTGTGTAACTGAGTGTGTGTGTAGACAGGCCCCGCCCATTCCAGATTGTTATTTCGACCTGGTGTCATGTTTCAGTGCTTAGGTTTGGTCATCTTCTGTTTTCCTGTCAGTTTCTCCATGTTCAGGTTAATCATCCACAGCTGTCTTCATTTAGTTAATCAACCTCAGTGTATTTAAGTGTCTGGTTTTCAGTTTCTCATTGTCAGGTCATCTGCTCATCCACGTTCTGTCACAGCACTGGTTTGTTCTCCTGGTTTTGTCCTGTTTAAGTTGAGTTAGTAAATGTTTATGTTTCTGCCACCAAGTCTGGTCTCCTGCATTTGGGTCCTCCACCACCATCCCTGACACCTGGTTGTTATAGGTTGTTACTATTCTGTTACCTTCTTTGTTCTCTTAACCCCACTCTTCTACCCCCCCCCCCCCCCCGTTTTGTTTCCGTCAGGTCCAACAAAAAAAAGAAAAAGATACAACATAATTAAAATAAGGTTTAGCATGAAATACAACAGGACATTAAAATCTGTCCAACACTAGAAGCTCTCAGCCCGTATCTGCTTGCTCAGCTGTTGGACAGGACAAGTTAAAAAAAAAATGTAATTTCAAATGTATTACAAGCGTTGATATACATTACTGGATTGGCCCTTGACTATTCGCCGCTCTAGACAGAGACGTGCGTGTTCAGGCGCCATCGTCATGCATGGAGTCACGCCAGCAGAACACAGCTGTTTCAATGGAGGACAGGCAGAATTCAACTACAAAAATCAGGCTAGCTCCTTCATTTCTCAACCGATTTTGAAAAAATATGGCTCGAATTAAAGCTTAGAAAATGATTGATCTTGTGGTATATTTAAATATTATCTATTAAGATAAAGCTGTAAATAGAGCAATAATTGTACCTTCCACTGCTACAGTAAAGGCATTGATGTCAAATAAAGAGCGTCTTTATACTCATGATTTTTTATTTTTTCCACTGTGCTAAAATCCATAAAACAGAGCTTATAAATGCTCATCACCCAAGACCAGAAATGAGGGAGATTGATTATGTTTAATGGCAGGAATGACTAATACAGTTTAGTAAACTCCTTTCCCTATTAAAAACATCTCAAAGTGCTAAAATAATAATAATAAAAATAGCCTTTACCACATTTTCAAATGAAACTAAAACTTTCATTATTTTTGGATTACATACATGGTAAATAACGCTCTTTTTTTTTTCAAACTTGTCCTGTCCAACAGCTGAGCAAACAGATACGGGCTGAGAGCCTCGAGTGTTGGACAGATTTTATTGTCCCAACAGGGGTTTATTGAGTATAAACCCCTGTTGTATTTTATACTAAACTTTATTTCTATTGATTATGTTGTATCATTTTACTTTTCTTGTTTGACCGGACTGAAACAAAAGGGGGGGGGGGGTGTTTAAAGAGGGGAGTTTAGAGAAAAAAAGAAGATGATTACAGAGGGTAGTAACATCATAAAACAACCAGGTCTAAATAGCAATCTGGAATGGGTGGGGTCTGTCTACACACCGACTCCTGGTTGACAGAACAGTCGCACAAGACTGCAGGTCACGACACAACAACCTGTGCACAGCCTGGATTGATTACAAGAAGGTCTATGACTCAATGCCACATACCTGGATTACTGAATGCTTGGAGATGTACAACATCAACAGAACTCTGAGAGCCTTCATAGGAAACTCAAAGAAGTTGTGGAAAACCACCCTGGAAGCCAATGGTAAGTCAATTGCACAAGCGTCCATCAAATGTGGCATATACCAAGGTGACGCTCTGTCCCCACTGCTGTTCTGTATAGGCCTGAACCCCCTCAACCAAAAAATCAATAAGACTGGCTATGGATACCAACTCAGAGATGGGGCCACCATCAGTCACCTCCTCTACATGGATGACATCAAGCTATACGCTAAGAGCGAGCGCGACATTGACTCCCTGATCCACACCACCAGCATCTACAGGACAATCATCAGCATTCTTTTTAACAGCATCAAACAAATGAATTACTCTGAGGTACAACAGTAAAATAGCTCAACACTCACAGCCTCTTCCGCCTCTTTTGCCAGTGTGCTTTTCCGCTCTAGGAAGTTTCAAGCGAGCCGTCTGAAAGTTTCTGCAAAAATAAGATAGTTTTCAACAACAACTATTTAAATCATCAAAAATAATAGTAAATCTGTTACACATACCAGTCGTGTATAAACTCTGGACACTAAATGCATCCCATAAAGGTCCAGGCCGTTCCTTGTTTTTAATGGCATTTTTTGATTCAGTGGGTGGACAAAGATCTGGTCATTGACAGATGTTATAGGTCACCCAGAGAGCTGGAACAACCTCTACCTCTCGTGATTCAATTCTACTATGAAATACATTTCCTAAAAAACAGAGACAGAGTTTTGATGAGAAAACATAACATTTACTAAACCCAAAACAAGGAGTGACTTGAGTAAAACTTATTGTTGTTAATCATACGTTTACATTTATCTGCTTTAAAAGCAGCGAGAAGCACAGTAATAAAGTAAAAAATACAGTTCTATAGGTGTTTACACCTTCAAAAGATGAAAACTATTACTGCAGTCTAAACAAGCTCCACTGCACAAAAACAACAATTTTACTAAATCACAAACTAAAAAGGATTACAATTTCAAATTGTTCCCTAAATATCAACTATGCACAAAGTTTACTTAAACTTAAAGTAGACAGCATGTGCTAGTAAAAAAAAAAACCAGATCATTTTAGCTTAAACATTTCAAAAGAAATGAAAATCCTTAACTGACAATTCTTTGAATTTATTCAAAACTTTAGATTGTTTTTATCAATGATAGTGGCTGGAAGTTAAATAGTTGAATTTCTTGACGCTGATTCGCTACAGTGCTGAACTGTGGCCAATCAGGGACTTGGATTTGGTAGTGATGTGTTTTGAGCGTCCTCTTCAAACCACTGAGGCACCAACCGTTGTAGACATAATAACAAAGGAGAAATTAATTATTGCTTTTTCCTGCCTGACTAGAATTATACCAAGAACAGCATTTATAGAAAAACTGTGAAAACAAAAATCCTCGAGTAAGATTTCCAGGATTTGTACGTTTTCACTTTTCGCTCCATGTACGTCTTGCGTGGCGGACGAGCGCTGTTAAACAGTAAAACCGAACAAAAGAATCCCCTCTCCTTGTCTACCACAAGGCCCCACACCGACTGAATGCATGTTTGTGAAACCATGTACAGCGCTTTCTGCAGCGGCCTTTGTGAACACGGCTCCTCAACAGAGATGTCGCCAGTGGCTCCAAAATAACACGCGATCTGATCTACGTAACTCTTCGACTATTAACTCAGACAGAGTAAGCACATTTGCTCTGGACACTTGAGAGCGAAAATGGTTTATTTAAATGATGAGAAAATATAATCTCCTGGGTTAAAATGAACGACACAGGTTTTCTTTATCAAGACTTAAACAAAGAAGCTGTGGGCCTCCAGCCTGGGGGGGCCTTTGCGGATTCAGAATCACGCCATTTTGTTCGTGTCTTTGCGCTTTTTCCTGTAATCAAAAATCCTGCTAACAATGCACGCAAACATCTGCAGGGGGACATACACTGAAGTGTCCTGAACACACGAGAAAGATATTTAATATATCTAAATTATGAGCGAAGTTTTCGTTATCTGTGGCTAAAACAAAGAAGCGGCCTTCAGCCCACTGTTGTTACATGCTAATATGGGGTCCTTCGTGAAGGCAGGGCAGCGCCATTTTCCTCTGTCTTTGGGACTTCTTCTAGAATTAACATTGTACTACTAAAAGCACGCAAATATCTACACGCAGAGCTAAATAAATACACTCGCTGTTGGGTTTTTTAACATTTTAGCGTTGGACCACGCCAGTGGGGGGGGCACTGAACGACAATCTCCTCACGTGGTAAAATATCAGTAATTTAGCAAACATCTGCATTATCACTCGATAACACATACACTATATATCATAAATGTTAAGACTTTACTTACTGTAACTTTCGTTTAAGTCCGCTCACCGCCGCTGCTGTCGTGAGCGTCGGCTAGCTTCAGCCTTTTAGCATCGGGATGCGGCGTTCGAAGACATTCGGAAATTCGAGCACTGCAAATCGAACTATGTTGAAGTCCGTTGTAAGTCTATCTAAAACGGTGCCGCTTATACAACCTGTATGAACTACTCTTTTACAATAGTTATAAATATTTTAAATATGACATCATAAAACCAAACTATATAACAAATCTGTTTAATAGATTGCGTTTTGATATAAGTAGAAAAAAATGAGTTCCCATCAACGCAGCATCAACAAAACATTTTTAAAGTTACTTTTAACAAAACAATCTCTCAATCATAAATAATTGTGAACAAAATGATGATTTCATCATCATTCATCTATGGCTGAATTAATTTCATTTCATTCCAGATATGATGAGGAAATGGGCAAATCATTCTTTAAACCTTTTAGTAAACTATTTGTTTGTTTGTTTGGTTATTTATTTAGCAATAGTATACTTCTCATTTAGAGTGTATACTTCTCATTTTTTACCTAAATTACACATTTACAGACCAAAAACAAAAATGAAGAAGTTATTTGGAATAAAAAAAAACTTGTCAACTTAGTTTATAAGAAATTATTCATTTAGTATTAAACACTCACTTTATTTCTACATTTATTTAAACAGGAAAGTAACACAATTTTTTGAAAAACACTGAAGTACTGAAATAGCATCTGCCGTATATTTGCCATGAGTGGCCCACATTTGTATTTTTACTAGTGGGCCACTTTTGGTTTACATACCTGTCAGCAGACAAGGTGGCTGCCGCATGTTTGTGAGAAGCGGCCCACATCTGAATTGTGATTGTGGTCCACACTTTCATTTCAGCTATCGGGCCAAATGAGGTTGACTTCTGCTTTGTCTGGGCCGGACAAATGCCATCCCTGCTGCAATTCAGCCGGATGCGACCCACATCCGTCTGCTATCTGGGCCGGCCACCAGGCGCTCGTCTCTGAGCCCCGACCCCAGGCCTGGCTCCAGGGTGGGGCCCCGGTGATGCGGGATCTATGTTTTCAATGTTCATAAAGGGGTTATGAACCGCTCTTTGTCTGGCTCGTCACCCAGGACCTGTCTGCCATGGGAGACCCTACCGGGGCAAAAGCCCCCGACAGCATAGGTCCTGAGATCACTCGAGCACTCAAACCCCTCCACCACGTTAAGGTGGTGGTTCAAGGAGGGGGCTGCGGGACCTGAACGCAGCCTTCTACCACTTGGTGGCAGTTGTTTTTTTTTATGTATTTTATAAGGCCTTTTTAATGCCAGTTTAGCTGCTGTTATAAGTTTGACATCTTAGTCCCGTACTGATCAAGCTGCTGTGGCGGAGGGAGGGGGACAGGTTGGGGCAATGGCATCGGGGTGGTGGTGGGGGGTAATGAGCGCCATTAGTTGCTGACGCCGGGTTCACACTGGATAAGGAAGCGCCGCAAAGCTGCACAGAGCTGAGTGCTTAATGTGTGTGTTGGGGGGGTGGTTGGGGGCTCTGAGTGCACAGCAGCAAAACATGAATCGAGTACGAGGGAAAGACAAGGAAAGTGCCAAGTGAAACAAAGACGGTTGTAATGCTTTTGAAATGGATAAAGAGGAAAATTCTGTGGAGGAGATGTAGATCTGAGGCTTCATCTGCTAATGGACTTTTTTTGGTTTTTATTATTAATTCTTAATTAATTTTTTTTCCCTGGAGAATTTCATTTTTCTCCTAAGTATGTTTAAACCATGTTCTTCTTTTGGCTTTTCCCTTCAGGGTCTCCACAGCAAATCATCTTCCTCCATCTAAGTCTCTTCATCATCCTCTCCTCTAACACCATCCACCTTCATGTCTTCATTCTCTGCATCCAGAAACCTCCTCTTTGGTCTTCCTCTAGACCTCTTTCCTGCAGCTCTAGACTCAGCATCCTTCTACCAATATCTTCACTGTCTCTCCTCTGAACATGTCCAAACCATCTCAGTCTGACTTTATCTCCAAAACCTCTAACATGTGCTGTCCCTCTGATGGATTCATTCCTGATCCTATCCATCCTGGTCACTCCCAAAGAGAACCTCAGCATCTTCATCTCTGCTACCTCCAGCTCTGCTTCCTGTCTTTTCTTCACTGTTTCTAGTCCAACAACATGGCTGCTCACGCACAGTCTTGTACATCTTTCCTTTCATTTGTGCTGAAATCCTTCTATCACACATCACACCTGACACTCTTTTCTCCACCATTTCCAACCTGCTTGCCTCTCTCTATTCACTTCTTTTCCACACTCTCCATGACTCTGTACTGTTGACCCTAAATACTTAAACTCCTCCCCCTTCTTTATCTCTTCTCCCTGTAACCTCACTGTTCCACTTGGGTTCCTCTCATTCACACACATGTACTCTGTCTTACTGCAGCTAACCTTCATTCCTCTCCTTTCCAGGACAAACCTCCACCTCTCTGGCTCCTCCTCCACCTCTCTAGCTCCTCCTCCACCTCTCTGGCTCCTCCTCCACCTCTCTAGCTCCTCCTCTACCTCTCTAGCTCCTCCTCTCTAGCTCCTCCTCTACCTCTCTAACTCCTCCTCCACCTGTTCTCTGCTATCACTATAAACCACAATATTCTCTGCAAACATCATAGTCCATGCTGATTCCTGTCTAATTGGAAAATAAAACAATATTTAAATAAAACAACATTTTTGTGCATCTTGAACAGTTAACTGTACTTGTATTCATCTCTGCACATCAGTAGCATAAAATATAGACACAATACATCAAAGTAGTATACTCTGGTTCTTACAGTTCTCTGTAGTTTTCTACAGGCTGTTTTATCAGGTTTAGTAGAATGAATATTGAAAATATAATTCATGGTTTTGGTGTGCTACCCCAAGATTTAAAGTGCCCCCCCCCAATGAAATATTTCTGAAGGCACCCCTGCATCTTTGGACTGTGAGAAAAACCAGAGTGCCTACTGCCTAGTTAACCCATGCATGGACGGGAGATAATGAACTCCATGCAGGAAGGTCATCGGGGGAATCGAACCAGTGACCTGGAGGCTGACTAAACACTGCACTACAGTAATTAAAAATGTAGAAATGTGGACTCAGCTACTGCTCTGAAACATGCTTGGAGCAGATACAATTACATGCATGTTTACATTATGACATGAATAATATTATGATAGATAGATAGATAGAATATTTTAATTAAAATTGGTTCTTGGTTTATTTGATGGCCTGCTGACACTCATAAAAACATACACACATAAAAACACAATAAACAATAGGAGTCAGTGGGTTAAAAAATTCAAAGAATAAAAGATAAATTAAAAAATTACAGGAATAAATTAGTTAAATGTCAATGGATTAAATAGATTAAAAGTTAATGGATTAAAATAATTAAAAGCTTCTAAGATGTTCAGCCAAAGAGTTATATTGCCTGATGGCACGAGGAACAAAAGAGTTCTTCATTCTGTCCGTGGAGCAGCGCTGGGACAGCAGTCTGCTGCTGAAAGTACTCCTCCTTCTGGTGAAGGCCTCATGTAGGGGATGTGAGGGATTCTTCACGATGGACCAGAAGACGGTCAGAGTTCTCTGTTCTGCCACCTCTTCCACAGGAGCCAGCTTCAGTCCCACCACAGAGCTCGCCCTCTTGATGATTTTATTTAGCAGGGAGATGTTCTTCTTGCTGGTGCTGCACCAGCACACAGCAGCATAGAGGAGAGCACTCGCCACCACCGACTGGTAGAACATTTGCAGCAGCTTTGAGCAGATGTTAAATGAGTGCAGCCTCCGGAGAAAGTACAGCCTGGACTGGCTCTTCTTGAAGAGCTGGTCTGTGTTGGCGGTCCAGTCCAGCTTGTGGTCCAACACAAGCCCCAGGTACTTGTAGGTCTGTACCCTCTCCACGCTGTCTCCCTCTTTGTGCACCGGCTGAGGTGTTGGAGCCTTCCTCCTGAAGTCCAGAACCATCTCTTTGGTCTTCTGGACATTCAGCTGGAGCTGGTTCTCCCTACACCAGACCACAAAGTCCTCCACCAGCCGCCGGTACTCTCTCTCCTCTTCTCCTTTGATGTAGGCCACAATAGCTGTATCGTCTGAGAACTTCTGCATGTGGCAGGTCGCGGTGTTGTAGCGGAAGTCAGACGTATACAGCGTGAAGAGAAGAGGAGACAGCACTGTGCCCTGCGGTGCCCCCACACTGCAGCTGAGGGTGCTGGAGACAGATCCCCCCATGCGGACGTATTGCAGCCTGTTAGTGAGATAGTCCATGATCCAAGAAACCAGAGATGGTTGGACAGCCATCTTGGTTAGCTTTTCCTGCAGCAGGTGAGGATGAATGGTGTTAAAGGCACCGGAGGAATCAAAAAACAGAATTCTCACTGCACCACCTCCTTCCTCCAGGTGTGAGTAGGTACGGTGTAGCAGGTAGAGGACAGCGTCCTCCACCCCCAGTGGATCTTGGACATGTTGGACCTGTGGCTTCAGCTGCTGCAGCACCAACCTCTCAAAGATCTTCATCACATGTGAAGTCAGTGCTACAGGCCGGTAGTCTTTGTTTTCCTTTGGCTGCTTGACTTTGGGGAGAGGAACGATGCATGAGGTCTTCCACAGAGATGGCACCTGCCCCAAGTCCAGGCTCAGGTTAAACAGATGCTGAAGAGGAGCCCCCAGCTCGTTTGCACATGTTTTCAGGAGTCTGGGACACACTCTGTCTGGACCTGGTGCTTTCCTGATGTTAAGCCTCTGCAGTTCCCTCCTCACCTGATGGTCTGTGATGTGGTGGGAAACACATTCTTGAGGTGGAGGGCGTGGATCACATGGAGAAGACACAGGAAGAGAGGGATCATGGGTGACGACTGATGGAGCAGCCTGAGGAGCTGGACCTTCCTCTGACTGAGGGGTGAGGACAGGCAGTGGGAAGGGCACAGTGGTGGGTGTAGTGCAGACCGTGCTGGTGTTAGAAGTAGAGGTGGTGGCAGATGAAATGTCAAACCTATTAAAATAGGTATTCAGTTCATTGGCTTTTTCAGCACTTTCCCCCACTATCTTTGTCGTCTTGTTGCACCCTGTGATTGTTTTCATTCCTTCCCACACTTCTCTGATGTTGTTGTTCTCCAGTTTCTTCTCCACCCTGTCCTTATAGGTGTTTTTTGCATCTTTCAAACAGCTCCTCAGTTCAATCTGCACCCTTTTAATTTCTTCCGGATCCTTTCTGTTGAAGGCTCTCTTCTTTTTATTTAGAATCACTTTCACTCTCTTTGTTATCCAGGGTTTATTATTTGCATAACAATGGACTGTTCTTGTGGGCACAACAGTATCCATGCAGAAGTTCATGTAGTCTGTTATGCATTGGGTTGCTCCTTGAATGTCCTCTCCATGGTGGTCCAGCAGGACGCTCCAGTCTGTGCTACCAAAGCAGTCTCTGAGTTCTTCCTCAGCTTCAGCTGTCCACCTCCTCACACTCTTTATTGTTGGGGGCAGCCTCTTCACTAAAGGTGTATACGTGGGATGTAAGGAGATCAGAATGTGATCTGATTTCCCGAGGGTGGGGAGGGGCGTGGCCTGATAGGCATCTTTGATGTTGGCATAAAACAAATCAATCGTCCTGTTGCTGCGAGTGGGACAGTTCACGTACTGATGCATTGTTGATAGCGAAGAATCCAGGGAGACGTGATTGAAGTCTCCTGAGATGATCACAAGAGCCTGTGGGTGCCGTGTTTGCAGCTCCGAAACCGTATTGAGCACTGCCTCAATCGCCGTCTCTGCGCACGCGCTGGGCGGGATGTAAACACAGACAGCCAGGACGTGTGTAAACTCCCGAGGTAGGTAATAGTATATAATAGGTAAATAAATAGAAAAGCATAAAGTAGTGGGACTGTAGCGGGATCAATTTTGAATGGGAGTAGGAGAGAGTGGGAGTCAGATTACAGGACAGGATTATTTTTTAAACTTTGGTCCGGGAGCGGGACGGGACAGGAGTAAAAGTCAGCTCCAGCTCCAATAAAGTCTGCCAAGCTAGTTCCGCTCCCTTCCACATCAGCTCAGCCCCGGTTTCGCCTCACCCCTGGACACTAAGACCTCCCTACAATAAACTGAAACTTAAATCTCTTTGCCTGTGTCTGCTGCGTTGATCCTCTAGTCTCGCTCTTCACTGCAACAAGTACCAAGCAAAGGTAACATCAAGAAGAAGAGAACATGAGAAACTGGAGAAATACCAGGAACTCAGAGAGGAACTGGAGAAAGTTTGGAAGGTGAAAGTGACAGTGGTGCTCGTGGTTGGAGCACTAGAGGCTGGAACCTCCATACTGGAGGAGGGGCTACAGAAGATCCTGGAAAGACCTCAGACATCTCAGTCCAGAAAAGATAAGATACTGCAGGACCCTCAAGCTCCCAGGACTCTGGTAGAGGATCCGAGCTGAGAGGAGGAACCATCCACGAAGGTGAGGGGGCGTTTAGTTTTTAATTATATAATGTATGTAGTGGGGAAGGCATTAAGGACCGTGCTACTTAAAAATACATCACACTGAATATTTAGTCTTTTTTTTTTTACTTTGATTTCATTGTACAGGCTCCAGCTACCTGTGACTCCAAATGAGATATAGAAAGTTGAGAGAAGAGATGGATGGATTTATTTATTTCATGGTAATCAGTCATTTAATGCTACCAAAGCCTTTTGAGTCTCCATGAATGAAAGCTGCTGCTCCACTGAAGCTCCCTCTATGAGAAACATCTGTCTCCCTCTGGAGGAAACAAGGAGAACTGCTGATTCAGATGATCTTTATTTCAGAATAAATATGAGTCATTTTCATGTACAAAAGGTCACATTTTCCAGAATATTATCAAAAATTTAAAGCACACCTAACTTTTTTTTCCTTTCTTGAAGGCATGTTTTCAGTCTCAGAGGCTGTACAGGTATCAAACCCACAGACTTGCACATATATTTGCACAGTGGCATAACACCCACAGGTGAGTGAACAGGACTGAGAGGTTCTGGAAATGACTTCTTCTTCTGTGTCCCAACAAGAAAAGGAAAGTACTGTTAGTTTACACAAGAGTTCTCTGATTTTATGGATATTTTCTTACGTTTTCTAAATTGATTCAAAAGTAATGATTAATATTTACTACGCACATTGTTCATTTATTTTTTCTAAATGTGTCCAATATAAGCAGTAACCTTCTGGTGTTTCTTCTTCACAGTTTTTCCTCCATCATGCTGGAGCTTTTCAGGTAAACTTCGCTGAGTTGCAGCGGGTTCCTCTTCTCAGAGAGCGGGGTCGCCCCCGCCTGGTGGATAAAGTGCTGCAGGTTGCTCTGCCTCAGCTCTTTGTTCAGCTCCTTGATCATCTCCTGTTTCTCCTGCAGGACACAGAAAGCCGTTCTCATCATCACTTATTTGCTCCTGAAGAACCTCTTTTCCTGAAAGTGTTCCCAGTTTGACACAATTTGGAAAACATCCGAAAATCAGCGAAAGACTTCCAAAACAGATACGTGTCACTCCTTTTGATCAAATGGGACATGTGTGTTTTTTGTGCTCTCTTGAACTGGGTTGAAGTGGATCTACTGGAGGGATCTGATCTAAGAAGCTGTGATGCTTCGATTCTCAGGTGTGCACTTGTACCTTTTCTCTTTCCTCTGCTGTTTGCAGCTCCTTCTGGGTTTCTTTCAGCATCTTCTCCAGTTCTTCTCCCAGCTGCAGGCGGTTCTGGAGCTTCTGCATCAGGGACATGAGGGCCTCATTTTTCTGCTTTTCTTCCAATTGGGAGCTCTCTCTCTGGGTCCTGAGGTCCAGCTCCTGCTCCAGCTTTGTACACTGCAAGCGAAGCTCCTTCATATCTTCATTTTGCTCATCTATGGAGGCATAAATCTCTTCGAGGCGTTTGCTCCTTGCTGTCAAGAACAGAATTTACATGTATTGTAGAAATGTCACAAAGGTCACGGCTGTAAACATGTTTTCATGCAGGTTTGAAGTCCTACCCAGTTCAAGGTCCATCTCCACCTTTAGCTCCTCCTCCCAGGCATCTCCATACATCAGCTCTACCTCGTTCTGCCTGAACTGCCGCTCCAGATCTGCCAGTTCCTCTGTGAACGCTGGACTCAGGCTGAAGACATCAGCAGGAGAGCTCTCCTGCTCCAGAAACACTGTCTCTTTCTCCAGAGCTTCAATCTGAAGCTCCAGATCCTGCAGCTTGCTCTGGTGCTGCAGGATCTGCCTGAACACCTCCTCTCCAGGGGTTATCTCAGAGTCAGAGCCGCGTGATGATGGGTCAGGCGATGACCTGGGTGATGGAGACACGGCTTTGTGCTGCTTACTCCTCCTTGGAAGAGATGAAGGACCTAGATTGAAGGTGAGAGCCTTCTGAGGTCCCTTGCGCTTTAGGGGTTCTGATGGTCTTGATGGGAGAAGCTCTCTCCCAGTGGCCGGGTTGTGTGAGTCCTCGCTGAGAATCGGACCGGTTCTTTGCAGAACAAACTGGACCTCTGTGGCCAGAGGTCCCAGCTGAGCCAGCTGCTGCAGAGGACAGTCGTCAGCGACCAAAGTCCTCTTTTTTCCTCGGTACTTCATGGTGAGGGTGTACCGCCCCGTCTGACCTGCAGACACAGCCAACTGTCATGCTAAGCAGAACACGCATGAATTTACTGGAAAGCTGTGGATTTGGATCCATAAAAAACGCCCAAATCCATCAGGATGACAGAAGATATCAGCTAAAACAGAGCTTTGAAGACATGGATGAAAGGGAGGGACTTGTGGCAAAAACAAGCAGCAGCTTCTAGTTACTGGATCAAATAAAGTGACGAGAGGAGGAGTCTCCAGAATTTTTTTTCTTCACAGTGTGTGAGGTCCTCACTTTTCAGGATCTCTGGTCCCTGAACTGTTGGTCAATGAGTCTGATCTTTCTAAACGCTCAAACAATAAATCTGCCTAACGACAGGATTTAAAAAAAAAAACAGCATTTAAGATTTAATTTGAAAAAGTCTCTATTTTAAAAGGTGAAAACTTTTTAAGTTTCTCAAAAGAATACTGAGCACTACACTAAAGTACAATGCTCCAACATACTGTGTTCTGTCAGTGGAGTGAGTGAAAAGCACAGCAGAATGGAGGCTGTCAGGTGAGAACATACCGATCGCTTGTGCAAGAGTGATGACGACATCCTGACAGGAAGTGCTCAGTGATAAGCCACAGACCTCTCTGAAGACGCCCTCCACCCACACCTTCAGCTCCATGGCCCACGCTCCTGCAGAAGCAGGCCAAACGCCGATGCTGTGAGAGACAACAGGAGAGACGTCAGCGTCAGCGTGTAAATCCTGCATGCATTCACGATGAGACACGTCACTGACAAGCAGAGAACGCTTTCACCTAACATGAAAAGGAATCTCCATGTGAGCGGGAGCACATCCAACCATGATTTGCTTTTGAATTTCAAAGATTTTACATTTATTTTAGGTGTAAAAGAGCAAATCATTCATTATCACATTAACGACTACGTTAATGGCTCTTTCAATGGAAAAGAATCTGTATTCATATATATTTTTGTTGATTTTTGATTATTGATTTATATAAAAGAGTTTTTTCTAATGAAAAAAATAATCTGCATATATTTTTTATTTTGATAATAGATCAGCACAGGCAATGACAAAGTTTGAAACAGTGTCATTTCTGCTGACAATCATGTGATTTATAGTTACTGTAGGATTCATAATAACCTGAATCTATGTTGGAAAAATTTAACTACGTGATCTTAAGTTCTGAACTGAATAATTGTAATCCATAAAAAAGGAAAGGCTATGTTATATATATTATAAATTCACTTCCTCCCACTCCCCTTCAGGCAATCTCTTAGTGTCTAGTTATCCTGTGCTTGACATGTCTTTACAGCTGTAAACTTCTGATGATTGATTGTATTGCTCATGAATTTACTTTTTTCTTCTTGATTGCTTGAAAGGAACTATTTCTAATCTAATCTAATTCATTGTAAATAGAATGAATTGTAATTAGCAATCTTTTATATAAATAATTTATACAATTTTATTTGATGCCTCTGGAAATGCTTACGTGTAACCCAAGCATTCTGAATTGAATGTCTAAAATAATCAACTTTTGATCTTTTTTCAAAAAGTTCCAGGTTTTTTTTTTGGCCATTTTTAGGCAAAATCCTAAAAGGACATAGTTTCTACAGAGTGGCAGAAGTTCATTCAAAATTCACCTCAGGGTTTTTGGGCAGGATGGTTAGTGTGCAACCTTGTCCACTCCCTCCCCTCCTATTACTGAGAGCTCTCTGTTTACATGATCTCCCAGTATCTCACAGCCCCAACTCAACATTAGCGGGGTAACAAAAATGGTGAGCACTATCAGAACTCTCGAGCTGCATAGTTTGGATCCAGATTCCAGCAGACCGTGAGCTGGATCCAGACAGAGGATGCATCAGAATGGAGCGGAGCAGGGAGCTGGTGACCCACCCTGCTTATTTTTTACGTCACAAATACAATATTTTTCAGACAGCTTTTTTGGCCTGCTCCTGATTCTCAACAATTTGAATAAAGAAATACTCAGAAACTTCATTTTCTTTATAAATGTCCTCCATCATCAAAGAAATTCCACAAAAACAAACTGAAAACACAATTTTCATCAGAATGGGTCTTTAAGTAATTACATGCAGTTATTTCCTGTCATTTTAAGAGCATTATGAAGGTTTTATCAACGGTTGGATTCTTGGTGGTTTGACTCCTAGATTTGTGGCGTGTTGAGCCTCCAATGAGAAACCACCAGTCTCAGGTGTATGACAGGACTCTGTGCTTTGGTTTGGTCATGTTCTGTTTTCCTGTCAGTCTCACCATGTTCAGGTCAATCTTCCACAGCTGTCTTCAATTAGTTAATCTACCTCAGTGTATTTAAGTGTCTGGTTTTCATCTGCTCTGTTCTGTCACCAGTTTTGTTTCTCCATTTGTTCTTGTCATGTTTAGATAACTCGATTAAATGTTTTTAGGTCCTGTCACCAACCCTGGTCTCCTGTGCTTGGGTCCTCCACCACCAAACACAAACACTTCCATTTTACAGGACTCTCTGCCTTGCCCCTTGTATTTCCTTTAACACATTAGACGTCATCGGTGACGCTTCAACACAAAATCTTTAACATACTGTAACTTTTCATCTTTTAACACAATAATTCTAGTGTAGCGATTCTTCTCTCCTTCATAATCGACTGGATTGACGTTGATTGAAACATTAACGGTTGAAAAGTTACAGTTGATCAAAGAACACTGAAACTCCAGTGTTAAGTGTTAATCCTGTTTGAACAACATCTGCTTCATTCTTCCGTTCAGATAGTTTACTACTTTTGTGTTTCATTTCTCTTCACTTCTTCCATTTTATGACTTTCATTTCCTCAAACCAAAATCTTGTACATCTACAGAACAATCTGAAGAGTAAACAAAAATAGAAATTTTGGAAAAGTTTGTCATCTGTGCAAACAGTTGAGGTCAAACACACACATGACTTCATACACCATCACACGTTTGTCTTTCTTCTTGTGCTGGCTCTCAGATGCATCTTCCTAAAAGCTATTTTCATTTACCAGTAATTTGGTTCTGTCAGATACAACTTCCTGCTGTAGAGAAGCAGATTGTTCATTTGTCGCTCTGCAACATCATAGAAGTTTCTGCTGCTGACAGGCGTCCTAACTTTTCCTTAAAGTGGTCAATGTTACTTAGCGGATTCGGTTTTGGCCAAGACCCAAACCCATCAGTGCTGACTGCAGACTGCCTGGTCAGTGTGGCAGGAACCTGAAACAATGAAGGGGACTCTTTTCTTTTATATCCTTTTCTTCCACTAATAAAAAAGTGAATCCATACAAGCTGAATACATAATTAAAACTCACTATCATTCACATCGTCGTTAAAAAAATCACAGCCTTTTTTTCAATTATTTTGTTTTGTAAAATGAGAACCTGTTTGGTTTTTTACTCTTGATACAAGGCAGCCTATGTACTAATACTAATGCTGGACTAATCCCACCAGTAAAATCTGAGGAAGATTAAGACCATCAGAAGCTTTGAGCCAAAACAAAAAACAGTAAACTAAGACCATTAACATCTGAAATGAGACCCCCTGTTGGAGCAGATCTCCCTCTGTAAGACCAGTAACCAGTCTTCAACAAAGTCCAGTTAAGGTTAGACCATACTGTGTTTAGACTAGTCCTTTGTTAAACTGGATTATAGTTAGAAGAGCTTCTGATGAAACTGTGATCAATTAGACTGGTCTTCAGTGAGACTGGTCTCTAGACTGAACTCTGGTCCATAGCTGTAGTTGGACTGGTCTCTTTTTAGAAAAGTCTGTAGTTAGACTAGTGCATAGTCAGGCTCGTCTGTATTTAGACTGGTCTCTGCTTAGAAAAGTCCCTGGTTAGATTGTTGTCTAGTAGGGCTGGTTTTTAGTCAGACTAGTCCCTAGACTGGACAATAGTTAGAGTAGGTCATAGTCTAGTTAGACTGGTCTCCAGTAAGAAAGGTCTGTAGTAAGACTGTTGTCCAGTTAAACTAGTCCATAGTTAGACTGGTCCCTAGTTGGACTGTGCTCTGGTTAAGATACCCTCTTATTACTCTCATCTCTGCTTAGGTTTTTTAGTCCATTTGGACTGGACCTTCTCATAATCTGATGATTATGAAACGTGGAAAACATGGACCCAACATGACACAGACACAGTGAAGCATGATGAAGCAGAATGAGAACGTTTGAGAACGTAGACACATTCAAAATAAAACAGTGATCCCAAACTTTCAGAGTAAAACATAGTTGTAGTCAAAAACAGATGATGCTTTTTGTGGCTTTATCAAGTTTTTACAGGCATATGGACATTTCAGCTGTGAAAGTGACAAATGTGAATTTAATAACTAGGTTATTAAGTATAATGAAGAGTGAGTTGATTCATTTCTTTACATATAAACACCTGGAGAAATGCAAATGTTTACAAAGTAAACTAATGTTTCTGCCCCTTTTTATAATCGATGCTGAAAACAAACAATTCCTCAAAAACGTCGGCTTAGCTGTTCTTTTTTTTCATATGTTTACATATGTTCCCCTCTGCTTTAAGAGTAAAGAAAATATGCTTACATGAGAGTCACTCTCCTTTTGAAGTCAGTCTCGCTGGCATATGAATTCAGAACATGTTCTGATGTTTTGGTGTTTTTAGGGGAGAATCTGCATTATCTGCATGTTTGACTGTGGATACAGGAGAAACGGGGAAAATCTGGAGGATAAGCTGGAGCCCTGAGAGTTTGAAGGCTTCTTAGCAGGTGTGCCACTGACTTCTGTCACGTGTTCCACGTAAGACAGGTTTTCAGTCAGGAATGTTGCAGAACACGGACACATTCCTGGCTCAGACTCCGCCCACACATACCTCTCTCTGTTTACCGAGTTCCCCCAGCACGGGGGTCAGTATCACTCCACTCCAGAAAAAAGCCAACGAGAGCCGAAGCAACAAAAGCAGGAGGTGATGAGGAGGATCTCCATCTAGTCAGCAGCACAGACACATGTTCAGCCATCAGGGCTCCTACAGCAGCTCTTTTTCTGATCTTATTTCTTAATGACTTTTTCTGGAGAGACTAAAATAAAAAATGAAAAAGCCCTCAGTAGAAACCTCTCTCATTGCAACACGCTGCACTATATTGTTTAAGATGATATTTTAACAGAACTTAACTCTGAAATGAAAATGAAATTGAAATTGAACAGAGCAAACATTCGAAATACAAACGACATGGGGATGCTGAAGACTGACAGAAACTAATGTTGGCTCCTCAAATATCATGAAGTTCCATCTGTAGCATCACTTCCTCACCTTTTTCTCTTTTCATTACTTTTTAAGTGTAAAAGGAATTTGAATGTTTAAAATATCCAACTTTTAAACTAAGAGTGTGTAGAGTTTGTGAGATTGTAAATATTTGTCTGCTCCAGTGTCTGTGAAACTGTTTGAAAAATGAAGTGAGTTATTGTAACAGTTCAGCAGAACGCACAGAGTGTGCATGGAGATGAGCGTGTAAAATCAGAGCAGAAGTTTTGTGCTGAAGGAAACAAAAGCAATAAAACTGTTGGCAGAGACAAACACTCACCCTGAAGTTCAGCTTGTTCTCTGCTTCATCCACGCCGCTCTTCTCCTCACCTCTTTGCTCATGCTCCTCTTGCTGCTGGGAGACTGAATGACTATGACCTCAACGCTCGCCTCCTGTCACACACTCAACCGGGAATGAGGAGGAGGCGGAGCCAAGTGGAGGAATGCGGCCCAGCTGGCTGTTCTGTGTGACATCACGCTATGTTTGGTTGCCGCGTTAAGGTAATTTACTCGTCTTTTTACTCGTCTTTTATGCAGATTATGCAGATCGTCAGGTAAAGTCTTCTTTTGAAAACAGAGTTATAGTAATGAACCTTGTTTTCCTCTCTGGATAGTTCTGAGGTCCTGCGGCACACTGGTTTCCCTTCAGGAAAGAGCTTCTATTTCAGCAGAGCAGCATTCTGGAGTATCTTCTGTCTCGTTAGGAGTTTCAGTCTTCCTGTATTTGAACAGTGAAGTCACTGTGACACTGAAACCAGGTTCCTCCAGGAGAAACCAGGGGAGTGGCTCCTGTCACCACCTACCTCTGTTTCCATGACTCCACCCTTCCTACTTCTGTCTTTCTCTCTGTCTGTCTCTGATAATGGTGTAATGGAATCTGAGACGAGGAGAAGACGTGAAGCTGAGTCAGCACCAGATATTTAAGAATCATGAAAAAATTGGATTCTTCCTGTATGTCGCTCTTCTATAAAAACATTAGAGAAACCATAAAAATAACTCAACAGTTCCATCTAGTGCTGGAAAGTGAAAATAGAAATTGGTTATTGCCCCACATCTCCAGAAATGAAGAATTTTTCTGTTAGCGGCTGCTCGTTTTGTTTAGTTTGCACAGACTGAAAGGAGCTCTACCATGAAGATTCTACTTTTTGAGGTTTTAAATGCATTTTACTGTCCATTCCTCACTATAAAGAACCCCAAAACTGTATTTTGGCCCATTCTTGCATTTAAGAGTAATCCTCTAAAAACCTGCACAGTCTGCAGAAGCCCCTCCCATACCCACGAAAACGAGCGGGTGGAAACGTCCTGACGTAAGTTCGATGCCAACAACTCTCTCCAGAAAGAGTCTGAGCTGAAAGCCCCACCCCCAGACTAACACAGCACTCAATGTCTCCACTGAGCTAGTGATGATCAGCAAAAAACTTACATTTTAGATGCAGAATACCGTTTATCTTCCAGTTGTGTCCTGTTTTCAATACATTCCAGCTCAATGTTTGTTATTTTAGATGCGGCACTTCTTTAAGACCCCCCCCAACCCCCGGCACAGAAGCCGTGTGTTAGTGTTGTGAACCAGTGTAGAGATGCCCAGAACTACTAAAGGCAAATATATTGTTGAGCTTTTGTTGAGCTTTGAAAAGTTTGGATTATTTTCGAGGGAGAAATACAGAGAAGCTGCCACAAACTCTATGTAAACTCTAAGGTTTATTTATTATGAAGAAAACATTGGTAATCATGTCTCCATGTTTGGGTTCAGGATCATTATTTAAATATTTTTAAAATAAATATTATTAAAAGATTTTCCCAGTACAGGGGGCTGTGTCTGTTTGACAGCTACTTCAGCTGTTTCTATGTCTCTGTGGATGAGCTTGAATGTCTTTAATGTTCTGATGAGACCAGAGCTGGGTAGGGTTGGGCATCAATTGGGTTTTGTTTGGTTCTGGTGCCAAAGTGGTTCTCTAGTTTTGGTTCTGTTATTTGTACATATTTTTTTATTAAATCTTTGCTCTGAGTGTTTCTAACTTATCTGTCTTTGATCTTCTTCCCTTAACTGCTTGAAGTCATGTACAACTCGCATTTCAACAAAAAGGAACCAACCTGGAAATTAAGGTTATGAGAAGCTGAGATAAAGAACTTGAAGAACCATTATTAACAATCACAAATTTACGTCAGTGATAAATATGTAGACTTCATGCGATTAGGGAATGCGCGGACCTATCTATAAAAGGTGGATTTTGACGGAGAGCCTTCAGAGCGGAGTGGAGAATGGTTTCAACATTTTCTGTCCGCTTCTCATTGTGCAAGTAAAATCTGATTAACCCTTGTGCTCTCTTATGGGGTCCAGATGACCCCACCCTTACATTGAGGTGTCACAGTGGGATCACATCGCTAGCGTTACAGCTCAGGTGTAATGTGGGAGCGTTCTAGCTACAGACGACAGCTCATATTAGCTACAGGTTGGCTGCAGCCACAGGCTCTGCTGCAGACCTCCCAAAACTCACATACGTTCAAGCTAATCTGACCTTTATTTGTTGCGGTTCAGCTGGCGAAATTTGAACCAAACGAGACAGATTCACAGTGAGGCAGCAGCGTGACCACAAACGCAGGACGTAAACGCCTGCAGTGGGATTTCCTCTCGCACTTTTAAAGTTATGTAAAGACTGCGGCGCAGTAACGGGGCTGTAACGCTAGCGGTGTTAGCCCGGAGTAAGCCCTTCCATGACAAAGGTGGACCAGACTTCATGTCTGTCATTGGACACCACTAATCATTGAAAAAAAAAGTTCCGCGCACTGTCTTGTGTAGTCCAGATCAGTGGTCCCCAACCACCAGCACCGGTACCGGTCCGTGGACTCATTGCCACCGGGCGCGGGAGAATTTTTTTTTTTTTTTATGAGAAGGAAATATTTTATTTTGAAAATCGACCGGATTCTCTCGATTAGCTTGAGCGCTAGTTGTGATATCCACACACAGAAAGGAGAAATATTTAATTCAACAAGAATTGTAATGGAAAATTGTTAAACAGAGATGAAAAGAAACGGAGAGAAAGAGAGAGACGGAAAGCTGAGCGCGCGCATGGGCACTGCGCGTGTGTGTTGGGGGAGGGGGGGCTTGCACGTGCAGCGCAGGACGGAGAGAGAGAGAAACAACATAAACAAAACTTAAAGAAGATGAGATCATCAGAAAAGAAGGAAAAAACTGGAACCATTTGACTTTTGATAGAATGAAGGAAGAGAATCTGCAGGAAATAATTCTATATTCTATATATTTATGGCTCCACAACCAACCTGTGCAGAATCTTCTCTAAAACAGAACAGATCATTAAGAAACCAGATTACATCCTCAAAGCTGAGACTCTTTTGTCTTTCTTAACGTTATTGTGAGTTAAAGTCTTTATTTGTTGGTTTTGCACACATTTGTATTTTGGATTGTGGTTACAGAGTTTAGTGTTTTTCACTTCAAATGTGTTTAAAAGAAAAAAAAACTTAAAATATAAAGACTTAAAAACTGAATAATTAATAACTATTCCTGTTTCATTTATTTTGTATATTTTATCTGGAAGGGATAAATAACAGCATAAATATAATATACACGTTATATGAACAAAAACACACGCACAAACGATTGCACACACCCCCCCCCCCCTCCCCCACCCTCCGGGCCGTTGTAAAATCTTCGTGGGTTGACCGGTCCGCAGCGACAAAGAAGTTGGGGACCACTGGTCCAGATGACCCAACTTTTATGTAAACAAGCCTAGGGGAGCTGAGGGGGTAAGGAACTAATTCCTCTCTTGTTTTCAGAGAAATGTTTCAGGTTGTTTAAATCTAACAGGGTTTCTAATCGGTGCCAATTTCGGTACTTCAGTAATAGAAATAATGCATACATCTTCCCAAATCAACACATTCTCATTAAATCAGAGCTCTAACTTCCGAGCTCCAAATCGGTGGCTCTGCCTATCAAACATGTCATCCTGTGCAAGACACAACGCTGTGTGTGGGTGTCTGTGAATGTTATGCCCTATTCACACTGGACGCGGAAGCGCCATGAAGCGGCGTGGAACGGAGTCCGCCTCCATTCGGTGCCCTTGTTATCCTATGGCGTCGTTCACACCAGGCACGGAGCGGAGGGCCCGCGCGATGCAGAGGATCGTTTCGGCGTCTGACCTATTTTGTGCGCGAGCCGCGAGCGTTCCGCGTCAATTCTGGCAGGAAGTCGCATCAAGAGACATGAGAAAATCCGGTTTCTTTTCAAAATATAAACAGTTTCTCACAATAAAACGCCGCGATTGACAAATGTGATCATGTTTTTGTATCTAAACAGACTGTACACATGGAGCACATAGACACACAAAACAGACAGACATAAACACTTTTTTTTTGACATGCAGACTGGGCAGACTCCGGTGCGGGGTGAAGGGTTTCGGGAGATAAAAAACAGCAGAGAGGCAGAGAGCAGCTCCTCTTAGCAGAAACATGGGTTAATGTCTTTAGGTTATGAAATTATCAACCGTGATGGCAAAAACAAAAAAAGCTCTACCTATTGACCGCCATGGAAAAATGCGCGTCTGGTGTGAACTACAAAGCGGAGTGGAAGCGGCGCGGACTCCGCTCCACTCCGCTTTGCGGCGCTTTCGCGTCCAGTGTGATCCCGGCGTTAAAGTGCACACCGGCTATGTCAGCGCGCATTCCGGTGGCCATTTTCAATAAAAAGTCCGTACAAACGCTCATAGAAGTCAGAAATTCATCTATGCGCGTTTGCATAGACCCCCATTGGGAAGCAGCCTCTGAATGTGCACCGATGCAGTCGACGCACGAGAAAACCACACCTCCAATCTCTCTCTCTCTGGTGCTTGGGTCTTTGTGACTGAGTTTGAAACTTGTCCCGCATTAACCCGGGTGGGGGTATGCATCTTTTTTATTATTGTCTTGAGGAAAGTAAATATAACATCACAGTTCAGGAGATCCGAGCAGGCTGTCTCTCTCCCAGTCTATTTAGCGAGTTCCGCTGGGCGTGGCTGCAGCGGTGTGGCAGAACAAAACCCTTGTTTTGGATTAACATTATACCAACTGATCTGGTCACTGAAAATGTCACATGCCCAAAGCTGAGTTCCTGATTGGCTGATGTGATGCAGAGACCTGTCAATCATCAGGTATTTACATTTACGTAGTCTTTACATTCACTAAAAACAAAACACATTAGCCTCTGTTTTAGCATCATGCTAACATTTCTTATGATAGCGTTTCCTATTCTAGTGTTTGGATTTATATTTGCACCAAAAGGTTGAATTTCTTGAAAAAGTTTTGCTTTTTGCTTTCACTTTTAATGGTTACAGCTCAACTTTGTATGAATTAAAGTACAAATATTCTGCAGGACACCACAGGGAATCAAACCCCAACCTGTTAAAGCAGGCGTATCATTACCATTGACTTTAGTCGTTGGACTATGTACACCAGGTGAAGCCCAACTAGTTGTTACAAAGTTTGTTCTACTTTTGTACCATCAGCATGTTTAACAGCAGGATGCTCCAATGTTTCAGCAGCAGACCAAAACTTCCTCATCCTAACAATGTTTTCTCTTGTTGGAATGAAATATCAAATAACGTCATGAAACAATATGGCGGATCATGAAATCCTTCATTTAATCATGAAATCATGAAATAAACATGAAATAAATACTTCATACTTTATAAGTAGTTCATTATATCATTTAAAGTGGACTTTTAATTAAAAAAGACAAATGTAATGAAACTTTTTTGTATGTATTTTGTACACTTTTTTATACATTTATTTCAATGTGTCTCTTTCAGCCCACGCTGTCAATTCCACCCCACCTCTCACCTTAGTAGACCTGACTGTTGGGTTGAGCGATCAAGCTTGATGAGAAACACCTGTCCTTTCTTTAAGATCTCTCCTGTTGGCTCGCTGGAACGTCTCAGCTTCTCCACTCAGAGTTTACGTCCAGCCGCCTCCTCTGCTCAGCGTCGTTCTTTGACGAACTTCCTCATCCAGTCTCAGCCTTGTCCTGACACAAGCATCATCTCAGCCCTCATCCTCCCTCAAGCCCGGACCTCTCTCCAGGAATATCTCTCCGGAGTATTTTCTTCTCGCCTGAGGCCTCTGATCTTCCCTGCTCGTCTCATCTCTTCAGCTCCTCTCTCTGCCACTTCCTGCATCCTCGCACTGTCCCACGATGAGGTGACGTCATCTCCCAAAGAACCCGCGCCACCTGCTGGCCTGGAGGAGCTCCTAGACCAGGGGTGCTCACACTTTTTCAGCATGAGAGCTACTTATAAAATGATCAAGTCAAAATGATCTACCTACTACAAAAAATGCAAAACATATATTTATTTATAAATTTATTGAGGATTCTTTATATCGCATGAGCCAATATTGCACAACACAACACAATTAACTATGTACATTTTTTGTCATTACCCGAGTTTACTCTGATGACTTGCACTGAATTGAATCAGCCAGGGATGCATAGTCCGGACGGTAACTGCTGACAGCCAGCCTCAAGCACACTTCCAAATGTTCATCAGTCATGGTGGAACGGTACTTGGACTTGATGATCTTCATGTGGGAAAAGGCTGACTCACATAAATAAGTGGAGCCGAATAATGCTGTCAAGGAGGTAGCACATTTCCTCATGTGGGGTACTTTACTCTGTGAGTAAGTTCCAGAACTGTCCATGAGCTCTGGACTTCAGCTCAATGTCAGCTTGTAGTGTCAAAATCTCATCTTCACTCCAGAAGAGTTCAGGTGAAACAGTGTTGCAATTTTTGATGCGAGTGAATCAACCTCAGCATCTTCCCGAAAAGGATAGCACATGAATGTAGCGACTGGCTCGAGCAAAGAAAAGTCTTGAAAGCGTTTGTCAAACTCTGACAGACAATTGTCAATCTGCTCTGTGTAGCGTGCAGTGTCAAGTTGCACACAGGCCTTCCCTTGCATCTCCAGCTCTGACGCCAGGTTCTGGAAGTTTGCCAAATCATGGCGCTGCAGCTTTGAGGAGAGATGTTGCATCTTTCGTTTGAAAGCATTAACCGAGCTGATCATATTGATCACTGTTTTGTCTTTTCCTTGCAGCTCTAGATTAAGGTCATTCAACATGTTGGTCAGATCGGTTAAAAATGCCAAGTCTAACAGCCACTGACCGTCATTTAGTTGCGTGTATTCTGCATGTCCAGCTACACGGAAAAACTCCTTAATCTCCGGACAGAGCTCTCGAAATCTTTGCAGGAATTTCCCTCGACTAAGCCATCTCACGTCAGTGTGTAGCAACAACTCAGAGTGGTCGCAGTCAGCATTCTCCAGATGTGCACGGAATAGCCTTCTTGAAGAGATCTGGCGCGAATAGAACAGGCGATCTTCGTTGCAACATCCATGATCTCTTTCATGTTGAGCATTTTAGCGCATAACGCTTGTTGGTGGATTATGCAATGGTAATTTAGGAAGTCCGGGAAAGCATCGTCCTGCCTGCACTTTGCAATAAATCCATTCAAGCGGCCAACCATTGCGGGTGCTCCATCCGTGGTGATAGACATCAATTTGTACACTGGGAGCTGAGTTTTCTCGATAAAGTTTTTAAACGACTGAAATATGTCCTCTCCTCGCGTCTGTTCTTTCATGGGCAGTACTGTTAATAGCTCTTCTTTTGTAGTGATATCACTAAACACCATACGAATGAAAATGCACATCTGGGCTGTGTCACTCACGTCCGTCGATTCGTCCAACTGCAGTGAGAAACACTCGCAATCTCCGATGTCCTTCCAAAGTTGCTGGGTTAAATCCTCAGCCATGGCTTCACAGCGCCGTGTAACTGTACTTCTTGACAGCTGGAGAGCTTTGATCGAAGATATTTTCTGCCTTATTTTTAAAGTCTCGGAACAATGAGTCAGCTGCTTCAATGAATGCCTCTCTTAACCATCTCTTTGAAGGACTTCTTGTTATTGACGATGATGTGACTCACCCGGAACGATGCTTCGGTGGCGGTTTTCTCTTTGAAGTTTGTTGCGTGAAAAATGATGCTGCTGTCCGGACAACTGGGATTTCAGTTCCTTCACTTTTCTCTTTCTCAGCTCGCTTTTCGGCGGGAAGTCGGTGTCGTATTTTCCATGAACAGTCCGAAAATGCCGCTCCACATTCCCCTTCTTTGGTATTGCTATGGTAGACTGGCAGATGAGGCAAACGCACTTGGAAAATGTCATCGTGAAAAAAAAGTCCTCCTCCCATTCCGTATGAAAGTTATACGTTTTTTTCTTCTTACTTGGTCCAGCTACCTCACTCATTTTTATACCCTTTCTTAGGTTTGAGAGAAAAAACCAAAGGCTGAAAACTGGCCGTAACTCGCTGACAAGCTTGCTAGTTAGTTAGCTGTCAGATGTCATCTGATTGGCTGCCCTGTATATCAATCAAAAGACGGGATGGATGATAGGTTGACGTCAATTTTTTTAATGTCACGCGATCTACCAAAAATACCTTTGCGATCGACTGGTAGATCGCGATCAACGTATTGAGCACCCCTGTCCTAGACTATTCACCACAAACCCCCATAGACTGTATCCCGGTGAAAATAAACTCATTCTTCTCACTCTTGGTCTGCTCCTTTTGGCTGTCCTAAAACATAAAATAATCATAAATGTCATGGCATATTTAAATGGGCTTTTTAACAGCTATTTTAATATTCCAAGGCCATAAATGTTTTAACAATACTTTTTTATTTCCACTTTCTTTTTTTAATGTCAATTTAAAAAATCATGACACATTTATATAATTTAATGATGTGTTTATTGTTTTAAATATTCTCTTCCAGTTCTCCAAACCCCACAGGTGGAGGTGCAAATTACGAGCGACCAGTAGGACGGAAGTTCTTCAATATTACCTTTGTTAACAGCTGATGTTGCCTCCAGACTGATGTGATCGGGGTTTAGAAATGAAGGCATCCATAGAAACGTCTGTAACCTTGGACTGCTTCAGTGCTGTGGACCAAACAGAAATAACATCAGTTATTATGTCTTCTAAAACTTCCACTTGTCTCTTAGACCCAATCCCCACTAAACTTTTAAAAGAAATTTTCCCCTTAATTAGTGACTCCATATTAACCATAATAAATCCCTCTCTAGAAACTGGTTATGTGCCTCAGTCTTTTAAATATGCGGTTGTTAAACCTCTTTTGAAAAAGCCCAGCCTGGATCCTGACATTCTGGCCAACTATAGACCAATATCTAATCTCCCATTTATTTCTAAAATCTTAGAAAGAGTTGTAGTTAAGCAGCTACACCGCCACCTACAGGACAACAGTCACTTTGAAGATTTTCAGTCAGGGTTTAGACCTCACCATAGCACTGAAACTGCACTGGTTAGAGTTACTAATGACTTGTTATTGGCTTCAGATAAAGGACTAATCTCTATTCTGGTCCTGTTAGACCTCAGCACAGCCTTTGATACCATCGACCACAGCATCTTACTCCAGAGACTAGAGCATGACGTAGGGATCAGAGGATCTGATCTGATTGAATCTTATTTATCTAATAGATACCAGTTTGTTCATGTAAATGGACAGTCTCTAAAACTACAGTCAGAAACTTGGGGGTTTTATTTGACCAGGATTTATCATTTAAGGCTCGCATATCACAAGCTTGTAAAACTGTATTTTTTCACCTTCGCAATATAGCTAGGATCAGAAATATGTTATCTAAAAGTGATGCTGAAAAACTCATCCAGGCATTTGTTACATCTAGACTGGATTACTGTAACTCTTTACTAATAGCCTGCCCTAAAAGTTCTTAAAAAGTTTTCAGCTTGTTCAGAATGCAGCAGCCAGATTAGCCCAAAAAAAACCCAAAAGTTGCCAAATTAGCCAAAAAAGCTAACACGTTGCTAATATGTTAACTTATTTACAAATTAGCCCAAAAAAATCTCAAAAGTTGCCAAATTAGCCAAAAAAGCTAATATGTTAGCTAACTTGGAGCTTATGTTCAAGTTTTGGCATTAAATATTTGTTCAAGTTAATTTGATTAAAGAAAAAATGTGTTCCTAATTTAGCTCAACAATTGTGTTTGAGATTTCCGACAAAGATAAGATAAACCTTATTGTTTTCCCAATTTTTAAATGTCAACATTAGGATCACTTGCTTGCAAATACTTTAATCCCCTTTCACGTCTCAAAAACCTGCTGGTGACCTACAACAGTAGCTACGTTTACATGTGTAGAATGTCCTTGATCGGATCAAAGATCAGATAAGAAGAAAGCAGTGCACATGGACCTGAAAAACGTAATCCAAGTGTTACAAACGTTTACATGCACCACATGTTTGATTGAAATAAATAATTTTGACATGTGTAAAAAAAGAAAGAAAGAAAAAGAAGCATTATATCACGATGTGAAATTGCTAATTATCATTACTAGTACTAATTATCAGAAGAACTTCAGCTCTCAGAGTTTAGAATTGCAACAAATATGAAATCAAAATGGAATTTCAGTTATTTTCTGTAGTTTTTAAATATCCAATATTTTAGAAATTACTTGATAATTAAAACTGCCAATTGGTGAAAACCTAATAAATAGGACTAGTACAATATTAAATTAAAAAAAATAAATTCTACTTTCAATAATTCAAAATCAATAAATGTATAAATTATTGAGGTCCCATTATGTCTACCACTATATATTAAAATTAATCTTCCTTTGCAATTATTTTTGTTATTATAAAAATTATTCCTCTCAGTCCAGGTCATTCCACTGATCCACACTTCCTTGAAAGTATAATTGGCTATAAAATGCAATATATGAATGATTTAAACAGTGCTATAAAAGGACTAAATACTCTAATGCAAATAAATCACAGCTTCATTTTACTTCTGTTGTACTTATGTGGTTATTATACGTTTTCATAGTGTTTTGCCATTAATTACAAAGTTAATGCTGTATAAGCAGTAGACAAAAACTAGCTTGTTTTGGCCAACACCCGTCAAAAAGGAGTCTACCATTTGTAAAGATACAATGTAAAAGTTGGGATATTTCAACTCAAAATTAAATATATGCCGTTTTTATAAACCGTGTTATCTCTTAATTTCTTTTTTGTAAAACAAACTTCACCTTATACCTATGGAAGTTTTTTTATGTCATAATTCAAAGTATTATGCATTATTCAATTGACAATTCAGTTTGCAAATTCATCATGCAATTTGAAAATGCATTTTTAAATTTGAAAATGCATTTTTCAATTTGCAATTCATTATTAATTTTAGGCTTGCAAAATGACAATTAATTTTGCAATTTACAATTCAATATTAAAATTTACAATTCAATATCACAATTTTTTTAAACAAAATATTGAATAAAAACAAAATCAATTGCATTGCATATTGCCATGGGTTTTTGATATCATAATTCCAATGACAATGCATTTTGCAATTTACAATTCAATATGCAGTTTGACCTTTCATTTTTAAATGCATTTTACAATTGACAATTCAATATTCAAATTACGCTTTAAATATTAAAATACATTTTGCAATTTACAATTCATGGTTTTAAGAAGTCTAAATGTTTGAACTTAATATTTGTGGTTATATTTCCCCCTTCACTTCTAAGGAGATGCTAACCAGACTGCTAACTTTAGCTGTGTCTGAATTTGAAGGTGTAATGGATAACTAAAGCAAAATAAAACGACACAACCATCGTAAAACGGGTCTCTCCTGAATATAATCATAAACGTGAATCCACCGAGTGTCCGTCTTTATTATCTTAGTTTGTGAAACATTGGAGACTATGTCATCACATCTTTACACGGAGCGGCTCCTGCTACGTGAGAACAGCTGTCTCCATAAATCAGGTTTTGTTGACGAAGACTCTCGGTTTTGTCTCCAAAGAGCAGCTTTTTTCTGTGAAGTCAAAGGTCCTCTTCGGTTTCCTCACTGGGTTTTTTTCTGCCCATAAAAACGTTCTAAATCCGATTCATTGTTTTGTTTCTTTTAGGTTTGAGCAACGAACTTAGCAGTCAGCCGCTCTCACGCCGGGGTCACACTGGACGCGGAAGTCCGCGCCGCTTCCGCTCCGCTCTTTAGTTCGCACCAGACGTGCATTTTTCTGCAGCGGTCCACAGGCGCTTCTGCTGGAGCTTTTTTTGTTTTTGCCATCATGGTTGATAATTTCATAGCCTAAAGCAGGGGTCTCAAACTCGCGGCTTTAGTTTGAGGGCAATCTGCGGCTCGCGGGATGATAATTTGCGGCCCCCGTCTTCACATGAAAGATTACTGTTCGTGCGGCCCGCAAGGCTGAGATGAATGACAGTTGTTGTGTCCAGAGCTGAACGAACCAATCACGGTAAAGTATATGGCTCTGGAGGGCGGGACATCGGCGGGCTGTCCAGAGCCACCTCACTCTTTAATTCATTCCTCCAGTCAGCTGGGCGGAGGAGGAGCCATGAAGCTGCTGGAAGTGCTTTCTCACTGAACGGGATTCGCGGGCCCCGCTCCTCTTTCGTCACGTGAGAACACGTGATACACAGCCTGCCGCTTGTCAAAAAGCGTGTTTCTGACGCCGCGCACGCATCAAATATTCCGCGCGGACAAATCAGACCCTCGCGAGCGCTTTTTCCTCCTCCATGAGCAGAAAAAGTCCTCGCGAGAGAGTCTGACTACTTCCGCGTGCGTGAGTGATGCCCGCGAGTGAGCAGAATCTTCAAAGGTGCTTCCACACCGGCCGCATGTCTGCGCGGGTTTATGAACGCACGCCCAGCAGGTGGTATCCACACCGGAGCAGCGCGGTCACGCAGCAGTAGAGAGGACATTCTTCTTCTATGGTGTTTTTAACGTTCATTAGCGCTGCTGCGACTGTGCGTGAAATATTGAACCGGGTTGAAGACTCAGCGCGTGCCCGATTTGCGCGTAGAGCTTGAGACCAGATTTAAAAACTTGCGTAGCAACGCGCGCTCCCGACGCGGAGGCCAGGAATTCTGGTGTGCGGTGTTTGCGTTGAGCTTTCAGGGAGCGTGCTGCTCTCAGCTCAGAAATGAAGGAGGTTCTGTTAATACAGACGTTTGAAACTGAATAAAAATAGTTTTCTCTTGTCCAGTGTTTCTCAGGTATTTTCTCTTAGACACCCCCCCCCCCCCCCATTTCAGCTGAAAACATCATTAGTATCAGTTAATTTGCTCAAGTTAAACGTATATCTCCTCAAAATATTGTACTTTTATTATCATTAAAGAATGATTTAAAAAAACTCCTAGATAATCTGTTTTATTAATTGTTCTCTTTCTGTTTTTAGAATTCTTCCAAAACTTCCAGACAAAGTAAAAACAATCTTTCCTTGTTTCCCTCCACAGTAGTGATGGAATTCTGTCTTTTCTCAGAGATTCAGTTCTTTTGCATTGGTTCACTGTAAACAGCAGCTCTTTCTGCTACCAAATTGATTTTTAGGTTGCTTTTGCTATATTTAATTTATGTAGGATTATGCACAATATTCATCACTAATGTAAACATGTTTTTATTTGCATTCCCTCCAGGGGGGCGCGCCTCACCATTTGAGAAACACTGCTGTAGTCAGTCAGTCAATATGTGGTTTCTGCAGTCGTCTGTGTCTGCTGTATGATCATTGTTATTATTTTAATTTTTAATGATTCATTTTCTGATTCGTTTTTTAAAACTAATTAATTAATTCATTATTTCGTGTTAAAAAATAAAGATATTTGAGAACATTGGAATGTTTTATCTGCAATTTTCTTGAAGAAATCCTGATGCGGCCCGGCCTCACCCAGACTCCGCCTCCAGCGGCCCCCGGCTGAATTGAGTTTGAGACCCCTGGCCTAAAGACATTAACCCATGTTCCTGCTAAGAAAAACTGCTCTCTCAAAACCCCGCCCACCCGCTCTGTCGGCCCACTGTACTGATCTGTGTGCGCGCGCGTGTGCATCTCTGTTTTGTGTGTGTCTGTGCGCACGCGCTCGCAGGTGTGTCTGTGTGTGTGTAAATTAATAAACTACAATTATTAACCCATATTTCTGATAAGAGAAGCAGCTCTCTAAATCTCTTTTTTCTCTCCTAAAATCCCGCAGCCCCGCCCACTCACTCCGGAGTCTGCTCACTGCGTTGATCTGTGCGCGCTCGTGTCTGTCTGTGTTGTGTGTGTTTTATAAATGCTACCCCCTGTTTCTGCTACGATGAGCTGCTCTCTGTCTCTCTGTTGTTGTTTTATTAACTCCCGAAACTCCTCACCTCGCACCGGAGTGTATCCACGTTGATCTGCGTGTGTACGTGTCTGAAAAAAGAAAAAAAAAAATTGTGGCTGTCTGTTTTGTGTGTCTCTGTGCTCGCGCGCGCACTTTTGTGTTGTGATTGTATGTTTATATCCGTGTCTACCGCCTGTTTAGATACAAAAACATGATCACATTTGTCAATCGCGGCATTTTATTGTGAAAAACTGGTTATATTTTGAAAAGAAAGCGGATTTTCTCATATCTCTTGATGCAACTTCCGGCCAGAATTGACGCGGAACGCTCGCGGCTCGCGCACAAAATAGCTCAGAAGCGGAAACGATCCGCTGCACCGCGCGGTCCCTCCGCACCGCTCCGCTCCGCGCCTTGTGTGAACGACGCCATAGGATAACAAGGGCGCCGAATGGAAGCGGACTCCGTTCCGCGCCGCTTCGCGGCGCTTTCGCGGCGCTTTCGCGTCCAGTGTAAATGCGGCGTCAGTCATGAGACCAAGAAGGATGTAGAGAACAGCATCCTGGAGTTTTTCAAAATAAAAGAGTTAGCTTCCATCTGGATAACCACAACTGCTACCGCTACGTTGTAGCTGTTAAAGACATTTTTGGAACACACCTTTAGGGCTGCTGTTAACGTTATAACACAGAAAAAAACTAATAAATACGATAACAAATTATTTTGTTATAATGAAGGAGGTTTTGTTTTGAAAAACTTCCGGATGCTGCTCTTGGTCTCATGACTGAGAGCGACTAAGTGCCAAGTTCGTAGCTTCAACCTAACAAAAACAAACCAATGAATCGTATTTAGAACGTTTCTTTGGGAAGAAAAGGAATCAATGAGGAAACTGAATTGGACTTTTGACTTCACAGAAAAAAAATCAGCTGTTCACAGACAAGACCGAGTCTTCCTCGACAAAAACAGATTTATACAGACAACGTAGCAGGAGCCGCTCCGTGTAAGAATACGTGATGACAGAGTCTCCAATGTTTCACAAGCACAGATAATAAAGACGGACACTCGATGGATTCACGTTTATGATTATATTCAGGAGAGACACGTTTTACGATGGTTGTGTAGTTTTATTTTGCTTTAGTTATTCATTACACCTTCAAATTCAGACACAGCTAAAGTTAGCAGTCTGGTTAGCATCTCCTTAGAAGTGAAGAGGGAAATATAACCACAATTAAAGCCTAACTTCTGGTGTGTTTGTAGACTCCGACTATGGACTGTTTATGAAGTTTCGTGAAAATCGGACGAACTAAAGTGCCGGTTTCCCATATTGTTAAAAAACGTGAAAAACGCCATTTCTCAGTTGGCGTGGGTCGTGTGGCCTTCCCATAATAACTTCAAATGTTCCCGGGGTTATCCCCGACGTGGGTCATTGGCCGTTTTTTGCGTTTTTCGAAATATTGTTTTTGTCGTCCCATAAGCGAATTTCGGCCCATTCATTTTTTTCGCGGGAACGCCCCCCCGTGATGTCAGCGTTTTGGGCGGGGTAACGCGCACTATGCCAAAAATTCATTTTCAATTTTCCCTAGGTGTGGTCAGACTTTGAGGTACTTTTCGTTCATGTGGCGGGGGTGTAATTTTCGTTCAAAGGCGCAGAAAGTTTACGTTTTTTCACTCTAAGCAAAAACAATATGGTCCTTGCAGTCAGTAGATGCTGCTCCGGGCCATAAATATGAAGTTCAAACATTTAGACTTCTTAAAACCATTGAATTAGCCCCCCACATATGTTTTTTTTTCTGTCTGTGACGCAAGGACCGACATCGGTACCGGTCAGCGGCCCAAGGGTTGTCTGAAGTTCACTGCAGCCCTTAAGATTCTCTCCAAAATCTCTTTTAGTGCTGTCATACAGCTCTCCAGACAGAAGCTAACTCTTCAGCAGATAGAAGCTAGCATTCTCTCCTCTAACCTCCGACACAAACTGTCATGATTCTGTGCTTAGGTTTTGTCATCTTCTGTTTTCCCTGTCAGTCTCACCACATTCAGGTTAATCATCCACAGCTGTTTTCATTTAGTTAATCATCCTCAGTGTATTTAAGTGTCTGGGTTTTCAGTTTCTCATTGTCAGGTCATCTGCTCATTTATGTTCTGTCACGTCACTGGTTTGTTCTCCTGGTTTTGTCATGTTTAAGTTACTTTAGTAAACTTTTATGTTTCTGCCACCAAGTCTGGTCTCCTGCATTTGGGTCCTCCACCACCATCCATGACACAAACAACTCCATTGGTTAGTAGAATTAGGAAGTGGGGGCGGGATTTAGCAAATGTTGGAAGGTGGAAGGCCCCGCCCTGATGAGCGTCTGACAGAATGCAAAACGATTTGAATTTTGACCAACTTGGAGCGCCTGGATAAAACTGAGAATGCATTACAGCAGGGGGGGCGCTGTTTTGCATTTGAAGCAAGCCATGCATTGAAATGTCATTTTAAAATATTGAATTGTCAATTACAAAATGCATTGCCATTTGAATTATGACATCAAAAACCGATGGCAATATGCAATGCAATTGATTTAGTTTTTATTCAATGTTTTGTTTTTTAAAACTCTAATATTGAATTGTAAATTGTCATATTGAATTGTCAATTGTAAAATGCATTTCAAAATGAAAAATGCATTTTCAAATTGCATGATGAATTTGCAAACTGAATTGTTAATTGAATAATGCATAATACTTTGAATTATGACATAAAAAAAAACTTCCATATACATCTTCATAAATTCGCAGTTTAAAATGCGCTTATCGTAAAGCCAACTTACCGCGCGAAGATTCCAAGAGAAGTAAGTACGAAGCTTCTGTCGGTGCTTAAGAGAGTTATGATGCGTTCACGTGTGCTCAGAAAAGACCCATTTCTGGGCCTTTCTGACTTCCCTTAAATCATTCATTAATCAATAACTATGTTCTATGGTCTTAATACAAAATAATACTATGATCTTAATTTAATTATTATAAATCTACGAAGCTATTCACCTCAATGTCGGCTAACAAAATACTGTAGCAGATAGAGTTTAGCTGTTTTTGTTCCTAAACATTCGATATTCCGGAACTTCATTGAACGGAACTTCATTATTTAGGAACATAAACGCAAAAGAAAAGCCTGAGTTTCCCACAATGCATTGTTTAGTAGTTTCCCTGGCGGCTTTCAGTCAGCGCAGTGCCAGATTTACAACTACAACACCTGAGAAGGCGCTTTGCGTCGGCCTCTTTCCCGCAATATTTTCAGGATTATTGACAAGTGACGTCTGTCTAAGAACTACCCAACGAGCTGTCTAGACGACTACAAAACAATGCATTGTGGGAAACGGTGTTCTTACAGTTCATGCATTTTGACGTGAATCTGATCAGAAATGATAGATGCTATATGAAGGAAATGTGCGCATTTCGTAATTCTTCCTGGCAAGTAATGAATCGCTGATGTGAAAATTAAGAAGATTTCAAATAATCTGTGTTTTTTTTGTTTTTAATGCCTTTAAAAGTTAAATTTGATTAAAATTTTATTAACTTCTCTGGGACAGTGGGCTTTAAATTAACAGAGCACATACTTTTATTTTCTATGTCCACGGACAGATTTTAAAAATTATTATTATAAAAAAACATAATATCGATTTTCCAGATAATTCATGTAGATTTGGGAAAAAATATAGAAACAATAGGTTATTTATTTATTTATTTTTACTGTACATATGCTAATAGCTTTTTGGAAGATTTCATTTCTGGTGCTTGTCAAAATTCCAGGTTTCAGTAAATTTGGAAAAACAGCACATTCTTTTTGGAGTATCTTTAAACAACAATATTTCTGATTTAGTTTTTAATGTTTTGATACATTTAGGAAAGTTACATATTCATAAAAACAGATACTCAAAAAAGACCTCTCTTCATGACATTTCAAAAAGAGATTTGATTATGTTTTGATTCTTTAAAATTCAGGTAGAACAAAGCCGGATTTCCAAACTGGGTTATAATCAGATAAGAAAAAAACAGTGTATGACCCAGCTGTGACTTAGAAACATAAGGGAGTACAATCTCCCAAATAAAATGACTTTTTATTTTGATAATTAGTATTAATTAAGCTATTATTTAATTGATTAATAGTATTAATTAGTATAATCATAATATTGAAAAATAAACTCATTCAAAGATTAAATTTCAAAAATCTAACTTTTTAAGGGGAACAGGTAAATTCACATTTTTCTTTAATTTATGGTTTAAACACAGAAAAGCCAGTCATAAGTCTCTTTGAATTCCCTTCTGCTTAGGAATTGATGGATGATGTGACAAAAACCAGTAAGAGGTTTTTCAAAACAGTTTAATTTGAAACTGAATACACAAAATAAATCTGTGTAAAATAAAAAAATAATGTATTGATTTATATATAATAATAAGAATAATTTATTAATTTATAATATATATAATGTATATATATATATATATATTTTAATATATATATATATATATAGAGAGAGAGAGAGAGAGAGATTTTGCAGAAAAACTGCGTTTCGCCATTGAACAGCGCATCGAAGAGGAGAGGAGGCGGAACCAAAATCAGAAACGTGAAGGAGAAGACTCACGAGAAAGGGAAAGCACAGCGAATAACACAATTTCTGGAAAGCAACAGGATACATCTGCTGCTGAACACTCTCACAAGTTTGAAGACATATATATATATATATATATATAGATTAAATTATATTATATATTAATATATAATAATTTATTACATTAAGAACTAATTTTACAATTTACAAAAACACAACTAACAACAGGTTAACGTTTATGAAACACTTCATTAACATAATCATTTCATCTAAAAGTTGAGCAAATTAATTTTTAATTGGATAATTTGATTTCCTTGACATCTCTCCCCTCTACTATCAAATTTACAATGAGGTTTCCCTCATCCAGTTGATCCTGGAAGGGACTCCACATTTCTTTGGACACTTCCAAAATGCGGCCGTCCTGCAGGGGCAGCTCCACAACATCTTGGTAGCTCTCCTCCGTCACACCAACGATGGTTACTGCGCTGTCTGAGGTCGAAGATTTCTGTGTAGTAAAGACAAACATAGTAGGAATTCAGCCAGCCTGCCAGCCTGACTGACTGACTGACTGATTGGTTGGTCCCCAAAGGGCAATTTAGATAATTTTGAAGAACTTTTACATTTTTGGATAGTTACTCACAAACCACAAAGACCTCACATATTTCCTGAACCTACATATAACTGTGAGGACATTGATGCTCTAGTTAAATAGCAGGAAAAATTCTGGAAAACAACAGAATTACCAATCACAACTTACATTTTCCACTTTATAATATAACGGTCCTTATGTTATCATAACATGTATATTTACCGTCAGCTTGGTGTGCTTCGTGGATGTGAGATGTCTGCTACCCATCGATGATTCCACTTTCATGTGTGAAATGGTGATGATGTCTCTGAGGGCTACAGCGGCTACAGCGACCTCCCTCCACAAGAAGACCCTCATTGTGAACTCATCCTATTTGAAGATAACAGAACACAATATTTCAATTTGAAAAAAATGACCAAATAAACAGTTTCAATAACCAAGATTTTTCTGAATTCAATTCATTTCAACTTTATTTTGATAGTCCAATATCACAAAAAATGCCTCATTGGGTTGCATGTCAGTATTTTACAGATACCCAAAGTTAGTCATAACATATAAACATATACTAAACGGACTAAATAAAACTGTTATCCCTGCCCTTAGACCCTCCCTCCCAGTAAGGAAAACCTCCTAAGAAAAAAAAAACAACCTGAAACGTTCTTAAGATTACCTGCTTAATTCAGATGTTTCGCACCGGGACATGTTGTCTCGCAGAGAGGATTTTGTTCACAGCCAAGCACTGAAATGAAAACAAAAAAAACAGGCTGCAGCAATAGTACCAAACTGCATTAAAACTAATTATCCATGTCAATGATTAGATTTTTTTTATTCAATGTGATGCTGAAATGAGTAGAAACCTATATTTGATAGTATATTGTGAAATACTGACATACAGCATGAAAAGGTTAATCACTAAAGCCTCATTTCCACTGACGTGTTTAGAATGGAGCAGGCATTCCTGCTGAGGCATTTTTTAGAAGGGCATCATAATGACCCATGGGGTTGTGTATACGAATCACAGTGGACCATACGACTCAGTGGAAACGAGGCTTAAATTTTCTAGGAGAAAATTATTTCAGAAAAAAAAATTTACAACATCAGTTGAGAATGTTTGTGAACATGTGTATTAACTTTGAAAAATTGTGATATTATATGTTTAATCATAGAACTTTGAAGGAATCATGTGAGACTTTCCTGATAAAAAATTTTCAATACAAAAAAAGTAGAAAGACAAACCTACCTCCACCACCTCCCCACAAGCAGTCAGGAGACCCCTCGCGTTTAAAGTCTCCCTTAAGTCCACCTCCTGGGAGGGGGGGTTGAGGGCTTCCTCAGCTTCCAGCATGAGGTCAGGGCTAACAGGGATTCTGGAGGCTCGAAAAATTTTTGTCTGCCTCGTGCATTTGATGTGGTACGGAGGGGTTTCCCCAATGAGGCCATACCCCCGGATTATGTAGGAGCCCCCCTCCTGTACCTTGCTCCAAAAATCCTCGAACAGTGTCAGTGTTGTCACAGTCTGACCATCAGACACTGCAGCCACCCTGTTGGTCTTAATGGTGGCTGGTGATGCACCACCTTCATTAAAGACCCAAGCCACCACCCTCTCCTCTTCCTTCATCTTCAAGACGGTCATGTGAAGGTTGGGAGGTCTGTAGTAAGGGGACTCCTTACGCTTGAGCAAAATAGGTGAGAGAGCCATTCTGAAAAACACAAAGTGTTACACAGAAACACATCTTTTAATTAGATGGATCTTGATTTCTATAAGATACTAAACAGGCTTTGAACAACACAAAAACTTATTTAGTTAAAAAAAATCAATTATTAGATTTTAAAAATTGCAATCATTTTGAGCAATCAACAAATTACTGGATGACAAGAACTGTCAGGACACTGTTTCCCACAATGCATTGTATTGTGGTCATTGAGTCATATGTAATGCAGTCAGCACATTTCAGTCATTTTGCAGCTGATCTTGCCTTGCAAAACACAACATGAGAAATATAAAAAGATATATTAAATTATTTATTATATTCTATTTTTTGTCTTTTTTCCTTTGACTGATGTTAAAAGTAATACAAAAATGCATAGTAGCGCAGGTCATCCTAAGAGGAAGAGACCGAGCTTGCCTCTTTAGCTCAGGCCCCTTGCCCCGCCCCTCCCTCCGCCTGCAGTAACAACTATACCCTGCTCTGATTGGTTGAATTAGTTGGTAGAAGTCTGCCGCTCTCGGATCGGACGCTCTCCTCTGTCTTATCAATGAGTGTAATTTCCAATGCGCCTCTCCTGTCATCTTTGTTCGGATTTGACATTTTTTTATTTTCTAGAACAAAAACCCCCACAAAATCAAACCAAATCTGATAAAATTGTGATTCCGCATTTGACAATTAAATATTGATCGCCAGTAAGTGAAATAACATCATATGCAAATAATAAGGGAAAAAAAAGATCAAAATTAGATTTTATTTTACCTTAAAATGGCCATTAATGTCAGTGAGACCAGCATTTTGGAAAATAAAAACCTAGATAATATTGATATTCTAGTTCTTTAGCTAACAGCCGCAACGTTTAGATGGAGTGACGACGGCCTCCAACCAATGAATTAAAAAAACATCATCTTGTTCACCTGATCATAGAGAAACTAAACATTTTATTTCCCAGTAAATACACAATATGTATATTTTATTTTTTTTATTATAGGTCAACGAACTCCTACCTTTGATTTGTTTTTTCTTTTTGGTCGTCCGTCGATTCGTCTCAGAGGAGCGTCAGTGCAGGTCCGTCACAATGCCAGGAGCCAAAAGGAAGTTTCCCACCGAAGACCCCCTTATTTATAGAACTGTCTGCGCGCCCTCTAAATATGCTTTGCTAATATGATAGATGTGTTTTGTTTGAGTTGCTGTGTCACTCAGGACCAGGGAAACTACCTTACACTAAGGGTGAAGTGGGTAATCGGGTGAGTCGGGAGGATTCCCGATGGGCTCCTTCATTTGTGGCCCGTGGGCCGGTCAGTCGCCGTCATGGAAAAAAATGTTCACGGTAGAACATGAATTAATCTTTATAGAAATGCTCGTCCGTTCCTTTAAGAGGAGGCAACGTTAGTTTTGGAGCTACAATTTAACATAAACACCCAAAATTCGCACAGTTGGTTGAGTCCACCAGGGTGCGCTTCTAAATGTCTAGGCTGGACTGAGAAGAGGCCGCGAGCCGGTCTATATGACCGGCGATTTCTGGGCATCTGTCACCAGTGCTTTAAGTGGGCTGGGGCGCTCCGGTGCTGAGCACCGAGACTTCTCTCAAACACACTTTAGAGCACCGCCTCTTCTCACCTGATTAGGACAGTCCGGTGCTCTGTTTTGACTTCCTCATTCAAACAAGTCACGAAGTACTTGTTAGAAATCCTCCTTATGAGATCTGATATAGTGATGGGTCGGTCGCCAAAAAAGCTAACATTTTGCTAGTATGATAGCTTTTAAATAGTGTAAATTTCACAATGCCTAGTAAAGGCACGAATTTCCTGAACATGCTGGATGTGTAAAATTGCATAAAATGCTGAATTTGCCTAAAATTTGCACAATTTGTGTAACATTGCGTAAAGTTGTGTAATTTTGTGTAACTTGTGTAAATCTAACAATGCCTAATAAATCCATGAATTTCCTGAACACGCTGGATGTTTTAAACGACATAAATTGTATGAAATGCTAAGTTTGCTTAAAATTTGCACAAATTGTGTAACATTGCGTAAAGTTGTGTCAAAAGTTGTCAAATTAGCTTAAAAACGCTAACAGGTTGGTAATATGTTAGCTTATCTCAAAATTAGTCCTAAAGAACCTCAAAAGTTGCCAAATTAGCTAAAGAAGTTAACACGTTGCTAATATGGTAGCTTAACTCAGGAATAGCCAAAAAAAACTCCAAAAGTTACCAAATTAGCCAAAACAGCTAACACGTTGCTAATATGTTAGCTTAACTCCAAATTAGCCTAAAAAACCTCAAAAGTTGCCAAATTAGCTTAAAAAGCTAACACGTTACTAATATGGTAGCTTAACTCAGGAATAGCCCAAAAAAAACCCAAAAGTTGCCAAATTTGCCAAAAAAGCTAACACGTTGTGATATGTTAGCTTAACCCTGAATAAGCCCAAAAAAACCTCAAAAGTTGATAAATTAGCCAAAAAAGCGAAAACATTGCTAATATGCTAGCTTAACTCCAAATTAGCCCAAAAAACCTAAAAAGTTGCCAAATTAGCCATAAAAGCTAACACGTTGCTAACATGCTAGCTTAGCTCCACTTTAGCCCAAAATAACCTTAAAAGTTGCCAAATTAGCCATAAAAGCTAGCACGTTACTAAAATGCATAGTTTTTAAAGGATTGGAAAAATTCCCATTCCTTTTCAATAAGGCTAGTAATTAGCATAATTTGCGTAAAAACCGTAAATATTGCGAAAACCAAAAATAATAGCCATAATGTCTTCCATGAGCTGAACGTTTTAATACCGACACTTTCGCCCTTAAAGGGTTAACGTAGAGGGAAGGAAGCCTCTCTCAAATGGAGCCAAAATCATGTCCTTTAATGAACCAGCTAGCATCTTAGAGAATTTTTAATAAAATTCAAGTCCAAACCCATCTGGTCCTGGGATTTCCCCCTTCAGGGTGGAAATAGCTTCATAGACTTCCTCTGTACTTAATGGCTTATTTAAAATGCGTTATTGATCATCTGACAAGAGCTGGAAATTTTATTTTGTCAAGAAAAAAATGTAAATCGTCTACTGCAAGCAGAAGATTCACATTGAGAAATATAGAGGTCTTGGTAAAATAATTAAATTACTTTATTTGTGTCTGCAGATTTGCTTTGCCTCTTTCCATTTGAATCTGTAAGAGCAGGAATTGTATTTGCTTCTTACTTACTTTTAGCAGGGCGTACCAACAATCTGCCAGGTTTATTACCAGATTCAAATAATCTATGTTTGGTCAGCAGTTGGTTGAGGGCAGACCGAACAGTTGCTGGTTGCTTTACTACTGATGTTGCTTAAACTGGACCTCCAGCCCTGCAACAATTTTTTCTAAATCCAACTGTATTTTCTTTTCCTGAGCTCATGTATATGAAATGATTGCCCCACGCAAATATGACTTACCAGCTTCCCATTAGGTTTAAGGGCTCATCCAAGGGGTTTTTATAGCATCCCCCCCCCCCCCCCCACACACACACACACCTTAGTAATGTAATCAATTAAGTGTTTTCTGCTCAATAACGTAGGATTAAGACTCTAATGTCTACGGGCAGGGTCCAAGTTGGGGGTGTGGGGGTGTTCTATACTAACGGGGGCATGATCAGAAATTAGTTTTGTTTTGCAGTTTTCTATCCTGTCTAGAACAAACTGAGATGAAAGAAAGTAATCTATTTGGGAGAAAACTTGATGTGGGATTGAGAAGAATGAATAGTCTTATCTGTTGGATGCATAACTCGCCGTACATTGTAAAGATTCAAATCACAAAGAAATTCAAGCATTTTTTCAGGTTTCTTAAGACGGATCCTAAGACTATATATTGGGATGAGAAGGATGTCGGGTCAGAGATAAGTTGAGAAAGGAAGGACGGGTCATAAACATTGGGGACGTAAACACACCCCAGGACTACTTGTTCCCCATATAAACAGCCAGACAGGAGCACAGAATGCCCTTCACTGTCTTTTACCACTTTGTAAGAAGTGAAAGGCAGACTATGATGAAGAAGAATAGCAACCTCTCTACTCTTTGAAATAAAAGATGAATGAAACACCCGTCCCACCCAGCTCCTTCGTAGCGTTACATGTTCTGTGTCTGGGAGGTGAGTTTCCTGCAGCATGGCCTCCTGAAACCTCTCCCTCCTGAGAAAAGATATTTTCTGCCGCTTGACAACATGGTTAATGCCCTTTAAGTTAAGTGAAAAAATTTTCAAATCTGAGATTTTTTGCTGTTTTAATTGGTGAGCTTTGTACAGAATAAGATTATGGAAAATCAATGACACCTTAGGACATTTTTGGACCTTTACACCAAGTAGGTCAATACATGAAAAAGAAAATTACGCAGAAACTGAAAACAAGAAAATGGTTGTCTTTGATGATCTGTTCCCAAACAAAAGACTACACTCCACCTAAAAACCCCACACAAACAACCCACATAAGAGTACCTCCCCAAACGGGACAATCCCTCTGAGACTGGAGAAGCTAAAGAAGCTCCAGTTCCACAGCTGAACTGCTCTCTCCTGTAACATGGCACACATGGCATTTGTAAGTATTCTGTTGAATTTGCTGTGGAAATCAGGATAGCTATGGTAAACATTCGGTAGTTTTAAAATATATCCATGTGTGGGACTGTGGCCTCCGGAGGGACTCGAAGGTTTCTACAAACTGAAAAGTTTTTGACTTGTCCAAAACATCTGATGCAGTGCAAGAACGTAAGAAGAGATGAAGAGTGTTGGAATCGGTTTCCTCGATGCACCTTTTCAGAAAACGGGCAACCATTAACTGGTCTGCTGTCATCTTCTCTGGAAAGTCTAGGTGGTCCTTGACTTTTTTTGCTGTTGGTTTTTTTTCGTGTAATGAACCCTTCCAGACTGTGTTGTGGACGTGAACTACAAATAGAGCTCAAAATTGGCCGTCAACACTTGATGATGTAATTTGGGGTCTGAATGATTAGTTTGTCCCCGATCTGTGTTAAAATGGGAAGGAGTGTGTCTTGGTAGGCAGTTGCCTACAGTCAAGTGTTCCAAGTAAATCAAGCAATTCCTCTCTTTCTACTAAGTCAAAGTCCTCCAAAACCTTTACAAGAACATCTTTTTCCTTTTGTGATATGTACATCACAATTGAATCTTTGAAGCAACTGGCTATTGACCCACACAGTACTTCTTCCAAGGGAACTGCAAGTTTTACAGGGAAGTATGAAACTTGCTTCCAGCCCACCACAACACCCGAACCACAGCCTGGCACAAATGAGACTTTCACTTGAACTCCTAAAGTGCAACAGTCATACAAATCTGTCCAAAATTCAGTCAGGCTGTCTCGGAACACACCTGCCCCTTCACCTTGTTCAAGCACTCCATTTGGTAAATGTATTTTGATGCTAACCTCTGATATCAGAACTTTGAGGTCCTTAAATGCTCAATGAATCAGTGAGACAATGACCCCTTCTCACAATCACTGTCACAGAAGAAAACTGTTACTCAGGCATTGCCTCTAAATCTGTGCTGGTCTACTCTGCAATGTTTGGGGCTGTCAGGGTGTGTAGACAGATCCCAGCGCAGAGCCAGACTGGATGTTAAATCAGAGGAGATTTATTGATCTCACAACAGCAACAAACTAAAGCAGTCTGGCGGTGGAGGCAGGAGGCTAGACCAAAGACAGCTATTACAGGAACTAGGAAGAGGCCACATGGAAGGGGAATAACCTGGCAGGTTGGAGGAGCCAGGGAGAGGCTTTTAAAGGTTGAGGATTGGATTGATTGCAGATGTGCAGCGTCACCAGTTAGGGAAAGCCATGCCTCCTGCCCCAGTGCTTCAGCGCCTTCTGAAAGGAAAGCCTGATTGTTTGGCTCATCAACTCTCAGTTCCATCGTGTCATGAGTGCGTAAGATAACAGCTGTGTCTGATTCTTCATCCTCACAGTAAAATGTCCATCCCATTCTAGTGTGTCATCTAATTAAAAATCTTTGTTCATGGATATTCCACCAACTGCATGTAGGTTTGATGTTTTTTTTTTTATTACTATTTTCCACCTCCAATGTTTTAACTATCTGACTTGTCTCGTTAGGGTTAGGGTGTGAAAGACACGTTTTTTCTATTTAAGTCTCCAGGAAAGAACAGACTTTCAGCCATTACTTTGAGATAATCAAATCCCTGGTAACTTTGACTTTATAAATGTCCCTATAAAGTCAAAGAAACCTGGAGGAAGACAGCTTGTGACATTCAAGAAAAAACAAGAAAAGAGTTAAGTTTAAAGACTTTGTAGATTTTGTCAACAAGCAGGCAAAATATTTACTGCACCCACTCTATGGAAACATCAAAGACACTCCAAGTTCCAGAGACATTGCAAAAGCAAAGGCAAAGGAAACAAATCTGTTGTAAATACTCGTGTGGTGACTGCACTACTGCTATCCCTGTAACCAAAGATAATATTCCTTGACAAGAAGACATCACTAAATGGCCGCACATAAATGAAGTGCATCTTCCTGCTATCCAAGCAAAGATTGGATTACTGGTTGGAGCAACCATTCCAAAGGCAATGGAACCACAGCAGGTGATCAACAGTGTGGACGATGGTCCAAATGAAATAAGAACATCTTTAGGCTGGACCTTAAATGGACCTTTGAAGAATGGAAGTGGAATATTGGAAACTAACAGAACGACAAAGGTCACATACAAAAGAGTATTAGTCTCTAAACTTTAAGAACTTTGGCACTTGCACTTCAAGCAAAACGATGTTACAGAGGTGTCTAAGCATGAACATGAATTCATCAACATGGTGTCACAATCTGGAAAGTTAGTGGATGGACATTGCAACATTTGTCTTCCAGTAAAAAACAAGGCCCTGTTCATGCCAAACAATCGATCAATGGCAGAGCAACGTGCATTAAACCTACGGAAAAGATTTTCACGAGATCCAGAATTTCACAAGGAATATGTTGGATTTATGAATAATATTTTGAAGAAAGGATATGCCGTAAAGCTTGATGGCAATGAACATGAGCCAGTGCAAGGACGAACTTGGTATATGCCTCACCATGGAGTAAGACACCCAACAAAACAAAATTTACGCATTGTGTTTGATTGTGGTGCAAGTCTTCAAGGTGTCTCCTTAACAACGAGCTCTTGCAGGGACCTGATCTAACCAGTTCTCTGGAGGGAGTCCTACTACGTTTCAGAGAAGAACCCGTGGCCATCAAAGCTGATGTGGAAGCTATGTTTCACCAAGTTAGAGTCAATGACAACGACACAAATCTCCTCAGATTTGTTTGGTGGCCTGAAGGAGATAACAAACAAGAGCTCTGTGATCACAAAGTGCTAGTTCACATTTTTGGAGCTAAATCCTCTTCAAGAGCTAAATCCTCTTCAAGCTAAATCCTCTTCGGCATAACATGTCTCAAACTACTTCTAGTTACAGTGGATACAGTTAATACCATCTGACTGACAACATTTTCTCTGAATCTCTTGTCCTCTAAATGTGTTCTATAGTTTGTCTTACATTTGACTTACGCCGGGGTCACACTGGACGCGGAAGCGCCGCGAAGCAGAGCAGAGCGGAGTCCGCGCCGCTTCCGCTCCGCTCTTTAGTTCACACCAGACGTGCATTTTTCCGCGGCGGTCCACAGGCGCTTCTGCTGGAGCTTTTTTTGTTTTTGCCATCATGGTTGATAATTTCATGCATGTGCATCTCTGTTTTGTGTGTGTCTGTGCGCACGCGCTCGCAGGTGTCTGTGTGTGGGTAAATTAATAAACTACAATTATTAACCCATATTTCTGCTAAGAGGAGCAGCTCTCTGCATCTCTTTTTCTCTCCCAAAATCCCGCAGCACCGCCCACTCGCTCCGGAATCTGTTCACTGCGTTGATCTATGCGCGCTCGTGTCTGTCTGTGTTGTGTGTGTTTTATAAATGTTACCCCCTGTTTCTGCTAAGATGAGCTGCTCTCTGTCTCTCTGTTGTCGTTTTATTAACTCCCGAAACTCCTCACCCCGCACCGGAGTCTATCCACGTTGATCTGCGTGTGTACGTGTCTGTGAAAAAAGAAAAAAAAAAGTGTGGCTGTCTGTTTTGTGTGTCTCTGTGCTCGCGCGCGCACGTTTGTGTTGTGATTGTTTGTTTATATCCGTGTCTACCGCCCGTTTAGATACAAAAACATGATCACATTTGTCAATCGCGGCATTTACTGGTTATATTTTGAAAAGAAACCGGATTTTCTCATGTCTCTTGATGCAACTTCCGGCCAGAATTGACGCGGAACGCTCGCGGCTCGCGCACAAAATAGGTCAGACGCGGAAACGATCCGCTGCACCGCGCGGTCCCTCCGCTCCGCTCCGCGCCTTGTGTGAACGACGCCATAGGATAACAAGGGCGCCGAATGGAAGCAGACTCCGTTCTGCGGCGCTTTCGCGTCCAGTGTAAATGGGGCGTTAAGGTCATAAATGAACCGTCCAGTAACGGTGCCCCCCCATTACGTTGAAAATATGTTATACTACAAAATCATTTTCTTTGCTAATTGTGTTTTCTTGCCATATTTTAGTTTAGTCTGGTTATGTGTGTTTGTGGTTTTAAGCATTTATTTTTATATTTATCTAACACTTTTAGTACCTGAGGTCGGTCATTCCAGCAGATTTTGAAGGCTTGTTTAGCCGCTTTTCTCCTTTAGAATCTACTGAAATTATATTGATCATGTTAAAAATTTAAAAAATACAGTAAATCAAAGAACAAAAATATTAGAGCTCTGTTGTTAAAGGTTTGAAAGAATGAGTTCTAACCTGCCTGCATGGTTCCTGCACTTCGCTTCTCAGGAAACACCCCAACCTTCACACAGCAGCACTGATTTCAGGAAACCCTGATCAGACCTCTGTCTGTTCTAGCGCTTCATGAAAAATGTGGATTAAAGGAATGCATCACAGTGTTGGGTGGGTAAAAAGAAGTTGTTGATTGTTTGCCCTGATGCAGGCATGCACAGCTAGTTTTCATTTAAAACTCATGTTCCTGCACTCATGTTGATGTGACATTCTATCACTGTAGCTCTGTTTAACCGTCAAATTAAAGTTCATGCTAAACAAATGATCTTAACACAACTTCAATCACACATCAACCAGCTGACATCAGCCTCTTTGAGTTAACCACAGAGACAGATGTACTTGAAAACACAAGAACCACATTAGACTTAATTTTCCCACCATTGGGACACCCCTGTTGAAAAATGGCTTCTCATCAGGTTCCTGCTGATGGAAGATGAATTCAAATGAAGTGAGCGATCCCAGTGAATGTGTTGAGCAGAGACAGTCTGAGCTGATCCCATGTTTCTGACTGAAAGTGACATTTGTGTGGAAGCAGACGGTGTCTCTGAGCAAACCTGAAGACAGCTCCTCTGTCCTTGTCTCAGCTCAGTGAGTCGTGTTTTATCGGTCTGCTGTCAGAGGAGATGTTCTCTGGTTTGGCTTCTTTGACTTGGAAGTGTAAGAGTGTGTTTATGTGTGTCTGCATCATCTTGCTCTGCTGGCAAGAGCGTCACAATGGAGCTGACTAATGCAGAAATAGACTGCAGGCTAAGCTCCTTTTGCCTGAAATGTCTTGAAAAGCAGAGTGCTTTCTGCTGCCCTTTCCTGCAGTATTTGTTTTTCTCCTGTCATTCATGTGTGTCACTAGTGTTAACACACAAACGCACTCATTGTTCTGTGTGCAAAGAGATGGTCTGATGATGGAACCTCATTTGTTGAATGCTTTTGTGGTTGATTTGATTGTGCTGACATGCTGTTGTTGTGCAGATATGCAGATGTGGCCTGTCAGTGGTTTGTCTAGCTCTTGATGTTGGTGAGGGCAAAGGAACTGATGGCTTCCCTTGACATTTAATAAGCCCCATTCAAATGCCTTCCATGTTTCATGTGATTGGTTTCATTCAATTGTGAAAAGGAATTACTTACCAGTAGGGACAGGAGTGCTTCTAGGTTATCTTAGTCATGCTGTTGTGAAGCCTGTATTCAGAAAACCATGGCCTTTGCCCTGAGACAGCTGAGATGGGCTGCGGTGACCCCTCAACCTCCTGCATAAAGAAGCTGATCCAGAGGATGGATGAATAATTCATGAAGGTTTTAAAACAAATTAAATCAAAACACTGAAACATTTAAACCAAAAAAAGTAGAGATAAAAGAATGTAGGGTAGGACAGTAGATTTAGGCTGATTTTATTTGCCCGAGTTTGCTCCGCCCACCTCAAAGAACGTCCAGTTGGGAAAGGACAAAGCAAAGTGAAAATGATGTTGACTCTGCCTACCTCTCAATTAAGATTTTAGCTGTACTTAAAACAACCCCTTTCCCCCACCCCCACATAAAAAACACACTTTCAAAGTTCCACATATCTTTAGATCTATTGTAAATGCTCCCAGTGGCCTTTGAACTATGATGATGCTGCTTTAGAACACAATAAAAAAATCTGCTCTGCAGACAAAAAATCTGTGTTTGCAGAGCAGGAGGAATTCATCATAAATTTATCTCCAGGCCATGGGCGGGACCGTTGGTGTGAAGAAGCCCTTCTCCCATAAAGGGTAACCAAACAGGAAGTAGAAGGTTGACTTCCTCCACAACTGAAATGGGAATCTTCAGTCAGAGGGGCGGGGTTGGGGAACAGGACTGTTATCATTACTGGAGCTGTAGATCATGACGTGGGACTTCTAAAATGATATGGGAGTTACATGATTTGACCAATCATGAAATTTAAATGTAATACCTTATTTCAACCTCTAGGGGGCAGCACACATATGGTTTCTGACCATATTTTCAAGAACTAAACAAGTTTATTTTAAATTGTCAAAACTTTGGCACTGACCTTCAGACAGAACGTGTGAAGCTTCATTTATAGAGGTCAACAGACAAAGTTTTAGGGTTCGGCTAACCTTTAATGTCCCCTTTTCTGAGAGATCCCTGTTTACACACTCTTGCGCTAGCTTAAAGCCCCCCACAACCCCAAGCTAATGTTATAGGTGCAACAAAAATGGATGATCAATATAATTTCTATCCAGCCGAACAGCTTTCATAGATTCCTGCTTAAACGAGGAAAAACAAGGACGTTCATGGATCTATTTGTCTGCAAGTACACAAATCAGAATGAAGCAGAGCAGAGAGACAGAGTATTTTCTATATCACAGAGATGATGTTTTTCACACTGACATTTTTTCCTCTGATTTACAAAATTTTGAAAAAAGGTATACTTAGGAAGTTTAACTTTCTACATGTCCTCCATGAAAAAAATGCCACAAGAATGTGTTAAAACACAATTTTCATCAGAGTGGCTCTTTTATGATTAGAGAGAAAAAAAAATGTTGGACAGAATTCTGACACCAAGTCAGCTATTTTTTTTGTCAGGCGCAAAATTGTGTTATTTTAACACAAAAGTCAAAGTAGGAAAATGCTGCTTTTTTAAATCTGCCACTAGTGACAATTTAAGTTAATTTATCCTAAAACAAACAATGTATGTTCTCCGGCTCTGAAACCACAACAGCACAGTAGAGAGAAGTGAAGCGGAGTAAAAAAGCCAAACAAATGGAGGCCCACATCTTCACAAAGACTGTTGGACACGTGCTCAGTGGCTTTCATCTGGAGCCTGCAGGTGGATCACTTCACTGGTTATATAACCCACATATTCCTTTTCCTGCAGTTTGTCTGTTGTGGATGCTTCCCAGAGATCCTTGTTCCATTGCAGTAAATCTGTAACTCCCTTTGATGATCTCGTGCTGTTGTCTTTGGTCAATGAAACCGAACCAAACTAGACTGTTGTCAGTAACATGTTCCAGTGAAGTCCTATAAACGGACCTGCAGACCTGGAGTTTGATGAGAAAAATAGAGCTGCTGCTGACATTTGAAAAGAGCGTTTCAGCTGAAGGTGAGTTGGAGATCGATTGAAGCACAGAGGTATTTATGTGCTTCGACTCTCTCCGCTGTCTGGCCTTTTCCTTCCAGGGCAGAAGCACTGAACTTTCTCCAAAAGAAATCAATAACTCTTTTTGGTTGTAGAAGAATTCAGAACAAGGAAGGAGTCAAATGATACCATGATGTAAAAATGGTCACCTTTTTACATGTGAATTTATTAAAAGTTTTATGTGGAATCTTTGACTCCTGAAAGGATGAACTGAATGGCACATATTTAGTCCAGCACCTGCCTTTCTTTCCTATATCTGCAATTTCAGCATGACAGCTTCAAATGTGCACTAAGTGTGTTGTCATGTGACCACTAAGCTAGCATTTGACCCAGTGTGGAGCAAGTTTTAACTGAAATTCAGACCATTACAGAACTGATGACACTGCAGTGACCTGTCAGTCAAAAGATGTAAAATAGTTCCTTAAAAAGGTCATGCAGTGCAGTGGTCTCAGAACAGTGCAACACAACAACTATTCTGTTTACCTTTGGAAATTTTTATTAATGATTATTTCATCTAATTCATTTTAATTACTAAAATTAAAATAAAATTTGAAAGACCCAATCTAATTCATTTTTATTGTTGGTGTTTTTAACATGGTCTTGTGAAATTTTTCTCGCGATGGATGACATTTTTAAAGAAAACTAGTAAAGTTGCATTACTTGCGATAATGCTAGTATGAATGTTTTTTGCTGAATGTGGTTAATATAAATTGCTTAAATTTGCATTAAAAACGTAAAAAGTATGAATATCAAAAAAATGTGCATGAATATTCTGAACATGCTGAATGTTTTGATACTAATAGTTGCCAATCTATTTAAAAATATGTAAACTGAAATAAGCTAAATTAATTACAAACATCTGTAATGAAGAATACAGTGAAAAAAACATGCACGTGCTATTGAAACATCGGAGGTCCCCTTTAATCCTGTAAAACCTGTATCAGTGTGTCTGTGAGTGCCATCGCCATGGTAACGGGTTCCAAGTCCAGATCTGCTCAGCTGCATGTAACTACTTAAGCTACTAATGGACCACATCTCCACCACCATGGACAGTGTCACCAGCCACCAACAGATCACCATGTACTCCAACCAGAAGCCCTGGATGAACCGGGACGTCAGTCTCCTGCTGAAAACTCGGAATACCGCCTTCAGGTCCGGAGATATGCAGGCCTACAGCGCAGCGAGGGCTGAGCTGCAAAGGGGAATCAAAAAGGCCAAGCAGCAAAACAACATGAAGGTAGGGAAACACCTCCAGCCCCGGCGTATGTTACAAGGACTTCAGATCATCACTGACTTACAGGACCATCAACGCCTCCCCCACCTCCTCTGACGCCTCCTTCCTCAACGAGCTCAACAACAGATGCTCGGATTAGGAGAAGGAATGTGACAACTGCAACCAAAGCAGTTGTGACTTCGGACCACCAACCACTGACTCTTTCCCCCACAGACGTAGGAGCAGTGCTGAGCAGGATAACAGTCCACAAGGCTGCGGGTCCTGATGGGATCCCTGGACGTGTTCTAAGAGCATGTTCTGGAGAACTAGCAGGAGTACTGTCGGACATATTCAACCCGTCCCTGGCCCACGCTGTGGTACAGACCTGCTTCAAATCCACCTCCATTCTACCACCACCAAAGAACTCCAGCCCAACAAATGTTAATGAGTACCGCCCGATAGCCCTCACCCCATCATCACAAAGTGCTTCATGCGGCTGGTCTTAACACATCTCAGATCATGCCCCCCACCCCCACCCTGGACCCCCACCAATTTGCATACTCGCAGAACAGGAGCACAGAGGATCCAGTATTCAAGTAATTATTAATAGTTGTAAAAACAGGAATGGTTTAGCTCAGTGAAAATATTCAGAGCAGTAATACAGCCAAGTATTATCAACTTTCAAAATACCAGCAGCAGATTAAAAAAATCATCTCTGGGTGAACATATTCAATAACATTACGTGGAAATGGTAACTTTCATATTTTTGGCAACAGTTTCAATTAAGTTGATCATTTTCACCTTTATTTTCCTGCAGATCAGACACAGTTCTGATCTAAACCAAAGAGGAGTGATGTTAGAACCACGGCTGAGCTAACAGCAGCTCACTGACTGTAGGAGAAAACATTACAACAGGAAGAAGTTTGACTTTAATGTCAGACACGCTGGAATTGTCTGATTTTTGTTCTGTTTACAAGGATTATGTGAGAACGGAAATTTAGGAAATTTTTAACTGGTGAGAACAGATCTTCTGCAGCTCCACGTCTCATAGATAAACTAATGCTAGCATTGGCACAGGTTAATCCTCCTGTTCTTATGGGGTCCAGATGACCCCCTTACATTAAGGCGTTGGTCCTTCCATGACAAAGGTGGACAAGGTGGACAAGACTTCATGTCTGTCATTGGACACCAGTAAAGATCGACAGTCATTGAAAATAAAAGTTTAGCGCTCTGTCTTGTGGGGTCCAGATGACCCAACTTTTAATGTAAACAAGCCCAGGAGAGCGGAAGGGTTACACGAAATAATATATTATCTATAGGAATTTGTGGAAGCAGCTACTGCGTTCTGTAGGCAGGATTACTGAGATTTGTACTCTGAATTGTGAACGAACTAATACAACCAGGTAGGACATCTATATAATAAATATCATACAAATTTCTGTTACAATTGGTTAGGTTACCTTTTACTACGTATGTAAATTTGCTTTAAACAGCGTTCAGCTGTCAGCTTTGCTGTTCTGAACAACATCCACCGGAGGTGACTGCACTTTCTGGTGATGTGTGACGTCAAGTGAAAATGGCCGATTGTCTGTTTAGTGCTTTGAAAGAGGAAGAGTCAGGCCAAAGCAGAAAGCTTACGGAGTCTTCCATACACTGGAAGCAGTGAAGTTTCTCCTGCTGTGGTCCTGTTAATGCAGTCCTTAAATCACTGACTGCATTCAGTATACCTGCTGTTGTGTTCATCATTGGACTCGTGTTCATTCCTCCATCCTTCTGCTGCTCTCTTCTCATCATTCTCTGTCTTCTCTCAGTCATCTCTAAAGAAAGAATAACATCAGATTGATTTTATAATAATAGATGTGTACAAAAGGTTAACAGAACAGACAAATGGTCTCTGCAGAATGAAAAGCATTCAAGTTCGAATTAAAGAGAAACTTTCTAAATATTACAATTTTCACTGTGAAATAGAATAGATGATATGCTCAAATGTTAAACAGTTTTGAATCTCTTCTATCTGGATATTTGGGCTTTATGCCTTCATGCAAACACTTACATAAATAAAATAGATCAATGTAAAATGCAGGTCTAACAAAAAGTGAGTAGATCTATGGAAATGCAAAAAGACAGAACAAGTCCTTCTACTATGTGCTCGTGAGCATCTACAGTAAATCAAATGATCAAATCAAATATAATAATAGCTGAATCTTAAACAATTATCATATTCATGAATCTGCATGAAAAACTATAAACTGTAGTCTAAGACTGAAAAATGAGGAACAGCTCCAGAAAACACCTCTAGTACATCTTAAAGACATTCTAATAATCAAATAAAACATGATTTCATTGAAATGTTTTGTCTGTTTGAATAACAAATGTTATCAAAACTGTGATGGAAATTATACGTTTAGGTATACATTTCATCTTTACAATTAAATGTGTCTAACCTTTGTGCACAGCCGTGAGGCCACAGACTTTATTTTCTTATTGTCAGGACGCCTTGATCACAGTGTACAAACATTTTGACTTCATTAGAACATCTTGTCCATATTAGATATGGCGCTTACGTTCCTATCCTAAGTTTCTGATTAAAGTTGTTTGTATGGCTCTATAAAATACGAATGTCCTTCATCACAGGCAGGGCTCTGCAGACCTCTCCTCCATGCTTGCAAGACGTGTACTTTTCTCTGCTCTGTTTTAATAAACATTCTTAAAACCGTTTGACGACATTTCTTTATTCCATCGGATCCAACTATTTTTCCACCACAATCTTGGCGTCACGAACAGGATTCCTCGTGTGTTCGTCGGAGGATTGGACCAGAGGGATTAGCTGTCCTGAATCACAAAGATTCAGCCTCATCTCACCAAATCCAAAAGAGTGACGAGGACTGTGTGATCCGTGACTCGATGCGACCGCGACGGAATCATCGGACTTCGGTGGACAAATAGATCCGGTGAGGAAGATTCTATTCTAAAATATTTCCTTGGTAATAATTTTTTTGCATAGGTTGATTTGGAACATTAATAACCACTGGCTTTTGCCCCTGAAGTAAGTCAAGCGTTTTAAAGAAGAAAAAAAAAAAAAAAAGAAAGATGCCATTTGCTGAAACCATCATAAGAGAGTCCTGTGCGCGTAATCTGATCAATTATCGCAAGACCAGGTATCAGTAAATTTCATAAGTGAGTCCCGTGATTATAACTTGATCCGTTATATGAGACCGGGTAGCATGAACCTGTGACCCACGTCGTGGGAAATCAGGGAATTAGATACGAAGTAAAATTTCATAAGTGAGTCCCGTGAGTATAGCTTGATCCGTTATACAAGAGGGTAGCAGAACTCTGTGACCCATGTCGTGGGAATCAGAGAATTAGATAAACGGTGCACCCAGAAGCTTCTGGAAGACGCGACGAATTACTGTGACCCAACAATCGAGACCAGGCAGGCCCCGCGATATACATATATCGGAGAATAGGCATATGTGCATATATATATAGGCGCATGTCACTTACATGCGCATACATATATATAATTAAAGTCCTGTGAGATTAGTTCGGGAAGACCAGAATATGGGTAATGCAAATGAGAACAGAGCGGAGGTTCAGACTCAAGTCTGGTCACGTCCATGAAAGTGCAGCATGGTGTTAAATGTTGTGAATTTATGGATTACTGGTGTCAGAAACATGGGTTCCCCGAAGGAAGTTCTTTGAGTAAAAGCTAACTAGAGAAACTCAGAAAAAGCCTAAATGAAGAAAAGACAAAAAAATGATGTATGAGCAAAAAAAAATAAAAAAGAGCAAAGGAGGTTAAGCTCATGGATGAAATGAATGAGTGTTTGAAAGTTTGGGAACGGAGTGTGAGAGATGAAAAGGCCTGCAAGACTGTGACTACCCTGAAAATAAAAAACAAAAAAAAAAGATAACAAAGAAAAGTCTGATAAACCGTCTACAAATATAGAAACTCTCTCAGCACCCTCTTGTTCTCTTCTACACAGAATCTCTGGAGTGCTGCAGTCGGATCGAGTCTGGACTCTGCCCCTCCTCCACGCCGGCCTCTGCTAGCTCAACCGGGTCAGTCAGAAACACCCAGCGATGATGCAGACCAGAACGCAACAGCAGCATCCATGCAACCTGAGATGAAGCAGCAGCGACAGCAGAAGCAGAGCAGATGCCCCCCCCTCCTCCTGTGAAAGCGGAGGAAGTTATGCTCCAGCCTTCAGCTCCTGCTGAAGTGGTGTTATCAGCTCCTGCTCACAACACCAGCTTTGGAAAGGCAAAACAAGGAGAGCAGCAGCAGGAGGAAGGCCTGACAGTGCTAACAGCTCCTATGGTTCAAGTTGCCGGCCCGACTCGAGCGACTGCGCCTGGACTGCTGATGACGTCGTAGCTGCATGCAAACACCTGCCCAAACCAGAAAAAGGTGGGAAGTTCTCAGCGTGAACCCTGGAGGACTTTGTCAGAGACTATGTGCCCAGTTCTGGAGAACTGGCTAGAATCATGCTGCATCCTGAGACAACCTCAGTTTTCCACTCTGAGGAGTCACTTCGAGGCCCGGCACCAGCCTGCAGTCATGACTGGCATGAACCTGCCAACCAGAACGCAGCGAACGCGGCCTGCAGACGATGAAAAGATGGACTGACAGCGGCTGTTCGTGCTCACTTCCCTGTCCAGTGCGACTACAAAAGGTCAGTGCCTGCATGCAACATGAGGAAGAAGATGTGGAGGAGCTCCCTGACCAGCTGCAAACCGCTTACGACAACCACAGCGGGATGACCAAGCCTGGCTCCCCTCAGGGGGACATGACACCTTATGAGACCCTCCTCAAACAGGACTCTCTCAACAACCTCCAGAGGCCCCTCAGTGACATCACGAAAAACCCTCATGTTGTTGGTGAGGACAGCACTGTCCACCTGGCCCAGGTGATCACCCACGCCAAGCTCGAGCAGCACCGCCAGCGGAGAAAGGAGGCAGAGAAAAAAAAAAAAAAAAAAAAAGACAAAGAGCGACGCCCAGCATCATGCCCAGCTGCACCTCCTCCAACATGCGTCACTCCCACAAGCCCCTGCGACTGCTCCTCCTCCAGCCTTACCCCCCACCTCACATCCCTGCTGACTTTGCTGCAATGGACGCATGCTTCCATTGTGTAGCCCATGGACATTGGTTAAAACACTGTCCACTGAAAGCCCAGAACCACCGTGGGCGTGGACGTCAGAACCAACAGGACCTCTCGTGGGTGTCAACGCGGAAACTCCCAGGGTTCCTCCCACCATCAAGGAGCGGACTGAGGAGAAGGAGGGGTTAGAGGTCTGGATTCGGTGCCGGCTGTGGCCTCCCTGCTCAGATAAGAACACACACACACTTACACTTTTACACCTCCCCACAGATGATGGCACTCTGTGTCTCCCTATGACAACAGTAACTATCTCAGACAGGACTTTTGAGTTTATTGAGTTTTTTTGAGAACATTTCTCGGTACCCCTCACTGTACCAATCCTGAACAGCTCTGTTCTCACACACTTTTCTTATTCCTTTGCTGACATTTAGTCTGATGAGTCATGAATTATTATTGAGTTAGGCCTTCCACTCCTCTCCTGATGGAATGACTGTTGAACCACAGCGTGAATGTGTTTACACTATGGTTAATCAATCTCGCCTCCCAGATATCCAGTGCTCTTATCAATGGCAGATCTACTATGAACGACAGAATGAGCTTTGTAGCCTTAGCTAAAGACACAGTTACTTCCCAGCTCAGCTGATGCTACCAGAAAATGTTCATTGTACTGCCTAAGTTTTTTCAGGGGACCCAGACCCAGTGCATAAAAGTGTGTTTTTTGAAAAGTGTGAATGATTGTTTTTTGTCTGTGTGCAGTCTTTTTGGACTGCGACGCGCTGTGCGATGTTTGTTTCTGTTTTATTATTTTTTAGATTCCAGGAAGTGACCCTCACATTTCCTTGTCCAAAAAAGGCCCCACTGATAAATGGAAAGATTGGGTTCCTGGACTGGAGCGTGCAACCATGCTCTAGATTGGCAGCTTGATTTTTTTCTCACTTCAGACCAACGGGCTCAGTACCTTGAAGCTGCAGCGATTGCAGGCATCACCCCAGTTTTGAACTCATTTTTTTGGAAGCAGGTATAGTCATCCTTGTGATGATTCCCTGCTAACGCCCCGATATCGCCCCGATACTTTAATAAGTATCCCTCCTCCAGTCTCTGAGGAATGGCGCTTTGTGCAAGATCTGACCTCTGTCAATGCAGCTGTACATGCGCGTGCTCCATCTGTCCCCAATCCCTACACCTTTTTGTCTAATGTACCACCTAACTCTCGGTGGTTCTCTGTCCTTAATCTTTCTGATGCCTTTTTTTTCTGTTCCTGTTCACCCAGACTCTCAGTTCTGGTTGCAATTTCAGTTTAATGGGTGAGGGTACACCTTCACCCACATGCCACAGGGCTACTGTGAATCACCTACAGTTACAACAGAGCTCTCGCCGACTCTCTCTCCACTTTCTGCCTACCCAGGTTTGCCCTTCTGCACAGCTCGAAGCACAAAGTCAGCAGACAAAAACTGCAGTTTTCCAGAGAAGAAGTCACGTTCCTTGGACATGTTGTCAGTGCAGAAGGTAAAAGCCTTTCCTCCAAACATCTCACTGCAATCCAACAGGCTCCGATACCAGAGACTGTTAAGCAACTCCTGTCTTTCGTTGGGTTGTGCTCCTACTGCAGAATTTCTGTTCCAAACTTTTCAGAATTAACAAGCCCCTAGGTGAGTTAACCAAATCCAGACCAGTGAGTTCTAAAGTGCAGTGGACAAACAAAGCTGAGAGTTTGTTCACAGCACTGAAACTTGCTCTCCACCCCTTGCTCTCCAATCTGCTCCCACTTTAGGCCTGGTGGATCCATGCAGGCCATTCACATAGACTGTGAAGGAGAGAGGGGCTGCATGACTTCTGGCCTCCTCCAGGATCATGGTGGAACTCTCCAGACCAGACACTTATTTCTCCTGTAAGCTTGATCCTGTTGCTGCTGGACTTCTTCGTTGCCTGCGTGCCATTGCTGGGGCGGAGAAGACCTAGCAGCTTCAGAGATCTTTTGGGTTGCTCACTTCTGACACTTCTGGTCCCCATGAGGTCCACCTCATCCTGGCGGAACGCAGGTCATCGCACTTTTCCCTTCCAGTTTCCTCAGGTATCAAACTTGTTTGCTCGAGCTGCCGAATTTCACTGTTAAAAGGTTTTCGGTCCTAAATCCAGCCCAGCACTGTTGCTGCTCACACCTGACGAGGGTCTCCCTCATGACTGTGCTGCTGAACTCTGACTGACGGCCCGCTCTGACCTGACAGGACTGACCAACGCTCCAGAACCAGACTTTGTGTTTTTGTTTTGTGGTCTGTCTCTGAATGTTACTGTGCGGGTTATTCCATCTGCATGGCTCATGGGACTGTAGAGTCCGCGCTCTGTCCTCCCATGAGCCTGCTTGGGCACTTTACATTTGTTTTTTATTCAAGCGTGCTGAAAGTTACACATTGAATTTGGATTATTAGCAACCGGCATTTTCGATTAGAAATAAACTAATAATTAGAAATATCTCTGGCAGTTGAACATTCACTTGTGCTCCAAAGAACTTAAAAGAGGAAAAGTTTGCAGAGCTCAGAGAAAATGTTTTGTTAAGCTTATCTCTCTGTTTAGGAAAACAAAGGCTGAAGGCCCACAAGAGTCTGCAAGCGAGCAGCTGTAGGACAGATCGAGGTCACAAACAGAGAGCTGTGATCAAACTTGTTTTCATTTTTAATGTGAATTATTACAACTGTTTTTTCCCAAGGTTCTCATGTTGTTCTTTTCACAGTTTAGAAGGATTCTGAAATGTCGTCATCATCTCTTCCATGTCTCTGTGGCCTGTTTTGATACAGTGAAACCAGAGATGTGGAAGTCACCTGCCTTTCCTCCAGGGACGGAGTGTGTGATCAACTGATATGATGGAGAAAAACCATAGGAATTTCTATTTGTTGTATATGTACTTTGTTTGTACTGTTGACTCTTTTGCAGAATTTCCAGAAGCCTGACCAGCAACGGCTAACCCTAACCCTAATCCTAATCCAAACGTTCTCTTTCTGACCCAAATGTCTAATCAATCCTTTCTTTCCTCACAACAGTTTTCCGGGTCAACTCGGACAACAGGTCTTATTGTACGGTTGTTTATTGAATTGATCTAACTTTTAGAGCATCAATTGGCAAAAATCTGTGCACAGAACAAATTTAAATGGGTTTATGCGCTTTTTACTTCTCTCATTGCTGTCAAATGTGTTGTGTATGCTAACACTCAGTTCACTCCCAACGAGCTTCTACTAGGTTAATAGTTCCCAGGACCTGCACAACCTCTGAGGATGGATGTAGACCCCATCAGGTGAGTATGAGGCAAATCTTAATGAAATGGAGGCTTTGGTGTTAGCTTTTGCGTCACAGGTGAGAGGCCGGGCTCCAGACTCTGACAGGCGGTGAAACCACGAGCACTGGATGAGCCTCTTCCAGGTCCTCCTCACCGGGCAGACCGCAGCTGAGATTCCTGGGCGAAATCGCTGGGCGAGCTCCTTGGGTTTGTGCATCGTGCTGCCAGAGGGTCCCACCCCCAGACCAACACCGAGCCCCAGACCTGCGGCTCCTGAACAGCGGACTGGCCTGTCCGGCTGCATCGCCCCGGGGAGAAACAGTGTGGAGTGAAATAGCGTCCCACTGCGACAGTAGCGTGCCAAGCTCCAACCCTTCAGCCTCACCTTGAAGATCCCCCCCCTGGCATCCATTCAGAGAGTTTGGCTGGCCCTGAGAGGCCCCACCGCCTCCTCTTCTTCCTATCCATTCATCGTGTTCCCCATTCTCTGGATACTCGAACCCCCTTCGTCTCCGTCCCCTGCTGCCCCCTCATCGACCAACTCAACTCCCCTTGCCCCTCCGTCCAGGCCTCCGATCGAGCCCCCGCATCAGCCGCTGATTCTTCTCCCCCGTCTTGCGTCCACAAAGGCATTGGTGCAGAGGACTGCAATCTCGTTCAACACCTCCACCTTCCGCCTGCCTGTGCAACCCCCAGAATTGCGTCCTGGAATAACACTTCCTGTTCCACAATGACTCTGTTCGTTTATAGCCCGGCGCCACAAAAGACCCCTTCACTTCCTTCTCCATCTGTTGCAATATTACCACTGTGTTTGATGTACCTAATTTGTTTGGTGTTTTGACTGATGGTCCACATTTTACTTCACAGCATGCTGTTATTGTTCGTAACAGGGAGCCGACAGTTGATGATTGCTTCGAGGTGATGTCAGGTATTTCAGGTTCTACTAATAATTGATTTCTCTTGGCAGAACAGGTTGGAAGTTCGGTTGGAAGTTCGGCAGACTCTGATTGTGTCGTTTGCTTGGATCCCTGGCCACTTTTGAGGATTGCTCCTCTGCCACCCGCCCTGAGTTTCTACTGCATGTCCCGTTTGTTGTCTCCCGTTAGCTTCTGACGTTGATGTTGCTGTAGGTGTGTTTTCTTGTTTTGCTAATAGTTCTGCAGGTCACATCCTGGTTGGTTCCCTCACCTCCTCCTGCCTGCCACAGTTGCGTTTGTGTCTCCCATGGATCGCCCCGATGCTTGTCCTGCCTGCCTTAGGCGCTCTGTTGATGATTCTTCCTCAGATCCTATTTATATTGATGTGATTGGCGTTCCCAGAGGTGTTCCAGAGGTGTTCCAGATGAGTGCAAGCTTGTCGATCAGGTCGCTGCAGGGTTTGAGTCTGCCCTTTGGTGGTGCACTATTATTTAAACTGTTGTTAATTACGTTCATTCTCCGACGGGTCAGCTGATCAGAGCTGTTGATGGCCTGCGCACACATTTAGGTGTTAATACATCAGTATGGGATTTTTAGGAGTCCATTTTCGGGAAATATTAGGCCCTTGTTGCTTCAGTTCTTATGTCCTTAGCTGTGTTTTCCTCTCTTGTCGTCCTCTGTGGGTGTTGCTACATTCCCTATAGTCGTGCCCTTCTGATTTATATTTTTGACATATTTTTAACAAGGCTTTCAGCAGGAGCGTTCCCCAATTCGTTTACAGTCCCCTAACTGCAGTGGTGCGTCCCGCCTCGTTGTCTGATTTTGAGCTGGATTCTGATCCGGACCATTTCTCCTCATCTGGTGATTATGATAATGGTGATACAGTTGTTAATTATTGTTATTATTATTATTTTTAATAAATATTAATTAATTAATTCGGCTTCGTTAGTTTTATTGATCGATTGATTCGTTAGGCCTCATTGATTTGACTAGTTTAGGGACAGACTTGTTGAATTTAGTTAAGTTGGTTGGTCTTTGGTTGAATTTTTAGAGTTAATTGGTTTGATTGGATTTTGATTGATTTTTTTTGGTTGATTTTTTTTTTAATCATGGTTCTGCTTTGAAATGAGGTCCCAGTGTTTTGCATTGCTTTTACCGGCTTGTGTTTCATAGAGTTTGATTTTGTGTTTTTCTAATCGTAATTTTCGCCTTTGTGTTGTTCCTGTTAGGAACAAAGGGGTGGAGTGTGATGGAAATTATACGTTTAGGTATACATTTCATCTTTACAATTAAATGTGTCTAACCTTTGTGCACAGCCGTGAGGCCACAGACTTTGCTTTCTTATTGTCAGGACGCCTTGATCACAGTGTATAAACATTTTGACTTCATTAGAACATCTTGTCCATATTAGATATGGCGCTTACGTTCCTATCCTAAGTTTCTGATTAAAGTTGTTTGTATGGCTCTATAAAATACGAATGTCCTTCATCACAGGCAGGGCTCTGCAGACCTCTCCTCCATGCTTGCAAGACGTGTACTTTTCTCTGCTCTGTTTTAATAAACATTCTTAAAACCGTTTGACAACATTTCTTTATTCCATCGGATCCAACTATTTTTCCACCACAAAACACATCACCTTCTTGTTAGTGGTTACACAGAAGCTTTGACCATTTATCACCATGTCATGGTAGTATCGCTCTGAATGATGCTAGGCTAATGCTTTAGCTAACCAAACTGTCATCAGATCAGACAGGTGTTCACATCATTTGAATATTTCCAGCATTTACCTGTGTCATGTGTTCGGAAAGTCTTCCTTCCCGCTGAATCCACCACAACAGAAGAGTCGTCCCAGTTCTTTTTCTCAAAAACTCATCGTGTTGTTGGAAATGGGGTTCAGGAATTATACTGAACATGGGAGTGGAGGGCTGGGAAGAGCAGGGCTGTCACCCAATAAAGGTCAGAGTTCAGCAGCACAGTCATGAGGGAGACCCTCGTCAGGTGTGAGCAGCACAGTGGCTGGGCTGGATTTAGGACCGAAAACCTTTTAACAGTGAAATTCGGCAGCTCGAGCAAACAAGTTTGATACCTGAGGAAACTGGGAAGGGAAAAGTGCGAGGAGGATTTTCTTTCTCTATGTTTAACTCCTCTCTGATTGGTCAGCATGCTGTGCATGTGTTGCATTCACTAAAGCTAGGAAAATACAAGATTGCCGTTATCATGAACGTTATAAGGCAGTTCTGAGTCGGAGAAAACATTCAGGATTTGAAAATAATTATTCGGGGCTAGAGCCGAGAATGCCCAAGCCAGGCGAAGCCACTGATTGGCTCCCTCATGTGCAACTGATTACTGGACTACCTGACCAGCTGCCCCCAGCACGTCCGTCTGGATAACCACTGCTCATCCACAATCACCACAAATAACAGCATCCCCCAAGGCTGTGTGACTGTCCTCTACTCCCTCTTCACCCACAACTGCAAACCTGTCAACAGCTCCAACACCATCATTAAGTTTGCAGATGACACCATGGTGATTGGCTTCATCCAGGACAGTGATGAGGCTGTCTACAGGGAGGAGGTGGATCGTCTGGCAGAGTGGTGTGACACCAACAAGCTTCTACTCAATACAGGGAAGACCAAGGAGCTCATCGTGGATTTCAGGAAGAATGCTGACCCACACACACCCATCCACATCAAAGGGAAGGTTGTGGAGCGTGTGGACAGCTTTAAGTTCTCTGAGGACCTCATCTGGACAACAGCATGCTCCAAGGTAGTAAAGAAAGCTCACTAACGCCTCTTCTTCCTGAGGACTCTGAGGAGGAACCACCTGTCCACCAACATCCTGGTGAACTTTTACCGCTGCACCATCGAGAGCATCCTAACCAACTGTATTACAGTTTAGTACAGGAGCCACTCTGCTGCAGACCGGAAGAATAAACATAATCAACACTGCAATATTCAGACTGAAAATTCAGTTTTTTTTTAACTGTCAGTGTTTAGTTAAGGTGATGCAGTTAATTCCCACTGGACCCTAAAGTAGGCATGAGATGTCATTCCATCCATCCGTCTTCTTCCGCTTCATCTGGGACCGGGTCGCGGGGGCAGCAGTCGAAGCAAAGATGCCCAGACTTCCCTCTCTCCGGCCACTTCCTCCAGTTCCTCTGGGGGGACCCCGAGGCGTTCCCTGGCCAGCCGAGAGACATAGTCTCTCCAGCGTGTGCTGGGTCTTCCCCGGGGCCTCCGCCCAGTGGGACATGAACACCTCTCCAGGGAGGCATCCAGGAGGCATCCGGACCAGATGCCCAATCCGCCTCAAATGGCTCCTCTCGATGCGGAGGAGAAGCAGCTCTACTCCGAGCTCTCTCCAGATGACTGAGCTCCTCACCCTATCTCTTTTTTTTTTTTTTTTTTTTTTTTTTCTTCTTTTAACTTGTCCTGTCCAACAGCTGAGCAAACAGATACGGGCTGAGAGCCTCTTGCGTTGGACAGATTTTACCTGTTGTATTTCATGCTAAACTTTATTTTAATTATGTTGTATCTTTTTCTTTTTTTTTTGTTGGACCGGACGGAAACAAAGGGGGGGGGGGGGATAAAAGAGTGGGGTTAAGATAACAAAGAAGGTAACACAGAGTAGCAACATCCTATAACAACCAGGTCTAAATAACAATCTGGAATGGGCGGGGCCTGTCTACACAGACACTCAGTTACACATATACCTTTTGGCTAAAATAATCTTTACCTTTAAAGTTGTCAAAAATGTACACAATACCACTGCAGCTCACACACAATCATAGAAGCTGACACAAATAAAGCCTTTCATTCCATCACACATTCTGTTAGTGCGAGGTGAGCTGACACCTGTGCTCAGGTGAGTGTTTATGTTTTGCTGATGTGGATGTTGATGGAATGTATAGAAGGAGAGAGAACCCGACCATCCCTACGTCAAGGCCCCCCACCGGGGCGGCAGCAGCAGCACGGGCCCCCCAACACCCGCCAAGGAGCCATGGAGAGAACCAGTCAGCCGCAGAATCCCGCCAGACACCCAGACCAGGGCACGCGGGACCGCCGCAGAGGCCCCCACGCCCGAGAGCCGGAAGGCACGGGAGCACAGAGAGCGCGGACCCCCGCCCAGCCAGAGCAGCAATCCCCCCACCACACCCAGAGGGCCAACACAAGGCCCCACACCCGGAGAGCCCCCCAACCCCAGAGGAGCAGCACACCACCACCCAGCAGCGCCGAGCATCCCCCCGCCCCACCCCAGGCACGAGCCAGAACTCCCCCAGGATGACCCGCTTCTATGCTCCAGACGTCCGCCCGCGCCCACCGCGGGAGGTCCAGGGGCGAGCCGGGAAGGGGCCGCCCACCCCCGCCAAGAAGAGAGACACCCAAGAGGTACGAGGGTCCCAGAGGAATGATGTTAACAAGGCCTGGCCAGGCACACCCACTGATGGAGTCCTGGAGAGGCCCATTTCTCGAGAGCCGGGACCGGAACCCGAACCACCGAGACCTGGACACCCCATGGCTCCGATGTAGTTTGATCCCCCATTAGATCTTGGGGATCCCTCTCCCAGCGTGGCGAGGAGGTCACAGAGCCCAGGAGACCGGCACCCAAGAGACAAGACCACTAGGCCGAGGGTTTTCATCCTCCCTCGCCAGGGATGGGGTAGGGGACAGAGGGTCGAAGGTGTAGAGTGTATATTTTGAGGTGTTAGAGGTGTGTGTACTACAAGGTGTGGTTAAAATTGGTGAGTAGGGCCTTGACAGGACATCTCCTGATCGCTCACAGCGATGCCCCGTCACCCTCTCACCAATGGCCCTACATGTCTATGGTGCTGTTAAAATTGGCGGAAAGGGCACTTAGAGGACATCTACTGCTTGCTGGCAGTGATGTCCAAGCACCCCCCCACCAAGGTCCTACATGTCTAAGGTGCAAATAAGACTAAGGGGAGGGGCAGACTCATGCGGCGGCCACTGGAGGGAGGGCCACTTGCAGGTAGTCCACCCCCAGCAGCACGCCGCAATACAACCACCCTCCCCTTCACCCTAATATATGTTTGTATGAGGAAGAGGGTAGGTTGGGGGCAGTTGGCTGACTGTGGACCGCTGTCTCCTCACCCTATCTCTAAGGGAGCGCCCAGCCACCCTCCAGGGAAAACTAATTTCAGCCGCTTGTAGTCAGGATCTTGTTCTGTCGGTCACGACCCAAAGCTCATGACCATAGGTGAGTACTGGAACGAAGATCGACCGGTAAATCAAGAGCTTTGCTTTCTGGCTCAGCTCTCTTTTCACCACAACGGACCGGTACAGCGACCGCAAAATGGCGGACGCCGCTCCAATCCACCTGTCGATCTCACGCTCTGATCTTCCCTCTATCGTGAACAAGACTCAAGATATTTAAACTCCTCCACCTGAGGCACTCCACCCACCAAGAGAGAACAAAACTACCTTTCTCCGGTCGAGGAACCATGGCCCCAGATTTACCGGTGCTGACCCTCATCCCAGCCGCTTCACACTCGACTGCAAACCGTTCCAATGCATGCTGGAGGTCCTGGCTTGATGGAGCCAACAGAACAACACCGTCTGCAAAGAGCAGAGAGGAAATGCTGTGGTCCCCAAACCAGAGCCCCTCCGGCCCCTGGCTGCGCCTAGAAATTCTGTCCATAAAGACTATGATAAGAACCAATGATAAAGGGCAGCCCTGCCGGAGTCCAACATGCACCGGGAACAGGTCTGACTTACTGCCGGCCATGCGTATCAAGCTCCTGCTCCTGTCGTACAGAGACCGGACAGCCCTCAGTAAGGCTCCCCGGACCCCATACTCCCAGAGCACCCTCCACAGGACACCACGGGGAACGCGGTAGAACGCCTTCTCCAAATCCACAAAACACATATGGACTGGATGAGCGAACTCCAACAAACCCTCCAGCACCCTGAAGAGGGTGTAGAGCTGGTCCACTGTTCCACGGCCAGGACAGAAACCGCACTGTCGTTCTTGAATCTGAGGTTCGACTATCAGACGGACTCTCCTCTCCAGTACCCTGGCATAGACTTTCCCAGGAAGGCTGAGGAGTGGGATTCCCCGGTAGTTGGAACACACGTCCGGTCCCAATTCTTGAAAAGGGGAACCACCACCCCAGTCTGCCAGTCCAGTGGTACGGTTCCTGTCTGCCACGCAATGCTGCAGAGACGTGTCAGCCAAGACACTCCCACAGCATCCAGAGACTTGAGGTACTCGGGGTGAACCTCATCCACCCCCGGAGCCTTGCCACCGAGGAGCTCTTTGACTACCTCAGTGACCTCAGCTTGGGTGATGGACAGTTCCACCCCAGTGTCCGCAGCCTCTGCTTCTTCAACGGAAGGTGTGTCAGCAGGGTTGAGGAGATCCTCAAAGTAGTCCTTCCACCGCCCGACAATGTCCCCAGTTGAGGTCAGCAGATCCCCACCTGCACTGAAAACGGTGCCTGCAGAAAACTGCTTTCCCCTCCTGAGGAGCCGAACGGTTTGCCAGAATCTCTTTGAGGCCAACCGATAGTCCTTCTCCATGGCCTCACCAAACTCCTCCCAGGACTGAGTTTTTGCCTCCAAAACAACCCGGGCTGCAGCTCGCTTAGACTGCCGGTACCCGTCAGCTGCTTCTGGGGTCCCACAAGCCAGCCAGGGCTGATAGGACTCCTTCTTCAGCTTGACGGCATCCCTTACTTTCGGTGTTCATCACCAGGTTTGGAGGTTGGCACCACGACAGGCACCAGAGACCCTGCGACCGCAGCTCTGGAAAGCAGCAGAGACAATAGAGGTGGAAAACATGGTCCACTCTGACTCAATGTCCCCAACCTCCCTCGGTACCTGCTTGAAGTTTTCCTGGATGTGGGAGTTAAAGACCTCACTGACAGAGGGACAGCTCAGGCTCCTTCCCTCCCAGAGAGATGACGTTCCATGTCCCAAGAGCCAAATTCCATGCCCGGGGTTTAGGCCGCCGAGGCACTCGCCTTCGACCGCTGCCCAAACCACAATGCACTGGCCCCTTCAGATCTCCCCTGCAGGTGGTGGGCCCACTGGGGAGTGATCCTTCAGGGAAAGTGAGAAAGTTTCATGTCTGTTCACGCATGTTCTCACAATCGCAAGTTAAAAACATCATTTTTTGGTTAAGACCAGTGAGAAGATTTAATATGGGCAAGAATAGGAGAACTGAGTGAACTTCTTGTCAGACAAAGGGCTTTAGGTGCAAATATGTTTGCCCCACAGGTATGAGGGTAAAATTTTACCAATCCAGAGGCATTTTCCTAAATTTTGCTGAATAAATTGTGACTCTGTGACAAATATTGTTTTAGTAATGGCGGTTTGTCTGGAAAATGTTCATCTTAAAAAGTCCAGCATCTTCCCTCTAGCTGTGACATCATCCACTCTAGAGCCAGAACATTCTGGAATGTCCATTAAGTTACATTGAAAATTAAAAAATCTAAAATTTGCTTAAAACTTGAATAAAAAGCATAAGGAATTTTAAAAAGCTGAATACACCATTAATTGCTGAATCTTTGCTGAAGGTTTTGCAGTTTGAATGGTGTCTGTAGCTGAAAATATGAAATAGTTCATAGGTTTCAAAGTGCACAATGTTTTTGAAAAATTTAAAGAATTTATCATTCAATTTTAAGGGGGAATATTTTGCTTAATATTTTAAAAACTATAAACTTTTTTTTTTTTAACTTCTCCTGTCCAACAGCTGAGCAGACAGATATGGGCTGAAAGCCTCTTGTGTTGGGCAGATTTTACTGTCACAACAGAGGTTTATTGAGTATAAACCCCTGTTGTATTTCATACTGATAGAGTTATAAATCTATTTATCAAATATTTGCTCTGAGTGTTTCTAACTTCTCTGTCTTTAATCTTCCTGCCTTAACTTCTTGAGGTCACGTACATCTTGCGTGTCAACATAACAGCCAACCCAGAGATGAAGGTTGTGAGAAACTGAGATAAAGTCTCAGTAAAGTACTTGAAGAACCATCATCAACCAGCACAAATTTACGTCAGTGATAAACATGAGATTAGGGGATGCCCTAATCTGTCTTTAAAAGGAGGATTTTGACGAAGGGCCTGCAGAGCAGAGTGGAGACTGGTTTGAACATTCTCTGTCTGTTCTCCTTGTGCAAGTAAAATCTGATTCAAGAACTGATCCCTCTCTTGTCTTCCTTTCAGAGAAATGTTTAAGGTTGTTTAAGGTTGTACTAAACTTTATTTATATTGATTATGTTTTTGTTTTGTTGGACCGGACGGAAAAGAAAAAGAGGGGGGGGGGGTTAAAGACACCCGAGAGCAGGAAGGCACAGGAGCACAGAGAGTACAGGCCCCTGCCCAGCCAGAAGAGCAGTCCGTCCCCCCCCCCCCCCCCCCCCCCCCCGCACCAAGACGTCCAACGCAAGGCCCCACCCCGGAGAGCCCCCCCAGCCCCAGAAGAGCAACCCACACCACCCAGCAGCAGCACCGAGCATCCCCCCGCCCCACCCCAGGTACGAGTCAGAGCCCCCCAAGGGAGACCCACTCCCATGCTACAGACAACCGCCCGCCCCTGCCGCGGGAGGTTCAGGGGATAGCAAGGAGCGGGCCGCCCACCCCCGCCGAGGGGGGGCGCACCCACAAGAAGCGGAGATTCTAAGGGAGTGATGTAATCAAGGCCCGACCAGGCCCACCCACAGTTGGAGTTCCTGGAGATACCCAGTTCTCGAGAGCAAGGACCGGAATCTGCACCACAGAGACCTGGACACCCCTAGGCTCCGATGTGGTTTGATCCCCTGTTCTAGATCTTAAATCTCGGGGATCCCACTACCGGTGTGGAGATGAGGCCGCCGGGCCCAGGAGACCGGCACCCAAGAGACAAGAGGACCAGGCCAAGGGTTCCCATTCCCTCCCCGCCAGGGATGGGGTAGGGGACAGAGGGTCGAAGGTCCCACCTTCCTTGTGTGATGCATGCGTGTTTGTTCATTAGAGTGTATATTTTGAGGTGTTAGAGGAGTGTGTCCTACAGGGTGCAGTTAAAATTGGTGAGTCGGGCCTTGACAGGACATCTCCTGATCGCTCACAGTGATGCCCCGTCACCCCCTCACCAATGACCCTACTACATGTCTATGGTGCGGTTAAACATCTACTGCGTGCTGGCAGTGATGTCCAACCACCCCCTATAAAGTTTTTGAATACCAAAAATACAGGCACCCTTCTCCTTAATAAGCTGAACGTTTTGATACCAAGATTGTCAAAATTGCTGAAGGTGTCATTGAGTTTTTATGTGTGGAAAAACGTACAGAAGAAGTAGGAGTATCACGATTGTGTGGATGTTTTGAAGCATTCACACAATAACATTAATATTCCATTTCTGAGTATTTCTTTATTCAAATTGCTGTGAATCAGGAGCAGACAAAAAATGCTGTAGGAAAAAGACAGTATTTGCAACACAAAAAACATGATGCGGATTGACTTCTACATCCATGAGCGTCTTTGTTTTCCTCGTCTGAGTTGGAATCTGGATCAAAAGCTTATGTCTGGATCCAACTTTGCTCATTATTTTTGTTTCTCCACTAACATTGTCATGGCAGCAGCTGCTAATCATCTGGTTCCCTCCACCTGTGCCAACTCCTATGACGCGCTGCCTCTGTCTTCAGCTCTTGCTGGATCGTTGCACTGCAAGCATTCAGAATACTCACCTGCTCTGCCTGCCACTAGGAAGAAGAAACCAAAGCTTTCTGAACCACTGAACTGAAATGAACCAGATTATATTGAAATGGTTCAGGGTTGTGAAGCATATGACACACTAAAAACTAGTGACATCTGTTGGCCGGACAACAAAACTGCATCACCATGGAAGAAATAGAAGACCAGTGTGTCATGTGTGTTAAGTCATATGTAGCGATTAAACTCTTATGATCTCCAAAATCTGTTTCTTTCATAAATAATCACTGAACTGCTAATATGCAGGCCCGTCTGTGCTGAATGTGTGCATACATTTATTATTATGAACAAATGTTAGGTGTGTAAATCGATCTGATTGAAAATGCCAGCAAATCAAATATTCTACCAAAATGACTTAAAATTTGACCTTGTCCTTCTTTTTAAATCAGCTGGCTTGCTGGTTCTCCTTATAAACCATCTCTTCTGGCTCGGCTTAATAAACACAGCCACAGTCACCTCTTTAGATTGTATTGTTGCTTTAATTGATTTATAAATAGCAATAATATACAATTATTCCCAAAATGAATTGTTAATACTAAAAACATGTTTTCTGTGTTTCATTTATTTATTTACAGCACATAAAATGTAAAGAAATAAATGATGAATACACAATACTACAGTCCTACTTAAAAACTCATGCTGGGAACTCCCAGCATGAGTTTGTACCGGTGGGGAAGAAGCAGAGAGCTAAACAGAGGCACGTAGGGTGCCTGGAGCTCCCCGTGTCTAACAGGTTCTCCCCCTAAGTGACGCACCGACTGAACTGAAAACCCTGGTCATCGGCTCCTCTGAGGTTAGACATGTAAAGCTCAGGGGATCTACAGTTAGATGTTACCCGGGAGCTAGAGTTGGTGATATTGAAGGAAACCTCCGGATGTTAGCCCAGAGTAAGACCAGGTTCCGTCGGGTCATAATTCACGCCGGCGGCAACGATGCCCGACGAAGACAATCAGAGATTCTAAAATTAAACATAGAATCAGTGTGTAAACTGGATAAATCTGTGTCAGACACAGTTATTTTCTCTGGCCCTCTGCCAAACACAGTTAGTGATGAAATGTACAGCCGCTTTTCATCATTTAACCGCTGGTTAGCTAAATGGTGTCCAGAAAACGGCGTTAGCTTTGTGGACAACTGGAGCGTGTTCTGGGGAAAGCCCGGCCTCATGCGGAGAGATGGAATTCATCCCAGTTTGGACGGAGCGGATCTTCTTTCCAGAAACATTTCTGCTAGCTTTAGCCATGCAGCCTGACAACCCAGAGAGGAGACCCGGGGAGAGAGCAGCAGTTTAAACCTCTCCCCTGAGCGGCCTTTAGCGCTGATGCTATCCCCAAACAGGGCTAGCCCAGCAGCTTCTAGCATTAGCTTATGTGCTGGAAGGTAAATGAAAGAAATGAGTCATAGAAATAAACATGATGTCATTAAATGTGGGCTACTAAACATTAGATCAATTTCCTCAAAGTCCCTGTTAGTCAATGAATTGATTAATGATAACAAACTGAATGTGCTAGCTCTAACAGAAACCTGGCTACAACAGGATGATTGATTGATTGATTGATTGATTGATTGATTGATTGATTGATTGATTGATCGATCGATTGATTGAAAATACAGGACAAAACACAACTAACTAACTAATTGATTAACTCTGTGTTCAACACATCGATAAGTTCTCTTTGATTGTCTGTAGAATAGAATATATTTGTGTCATCAGCAAATAAAATGAGTTTTAAAAGTTTTGAAACATTGAATATATCATTGATGTAAATATTGAACAGCAGGGGGCCCAGCATTGATCATTGTGGGACACCACAACTTTAACTGTAAATTCATTCATCCTTGCACTGTTTCTTCTGTTCCTAGTTATGATTGATCAAAGGCTTTTTTTAGTCAACCCAGATTTCTTTTTATCCTGTCCAGTAGGATGTCATGATTGAGAGTCAAAGGCTTTTTTTAAGTCAATGAAGATTCCAGCTGCAGATTTCTTTTTATCGAGAGTGTTTGTGATTTCCTCTAAACCAGGGTCGGGAACCTTTTTGGTTCAGAGAGCCATAAAAGAAAAATCTTTAAAAATGTATTTTAGTGAGAGCCATATAATATATTTTAAGACTGAATTCAACTAAATGCGAGTTTATTTAATTTTAAATATTGCTGTAACACTCACCCTTAATGCGACTTCTGGTGCTGCATGAACTTGCTGATGGCTTTGTAGTCTGGCTGGTACTTGGTGAGGTTAAGCTTCATGCAGCAGGCTTTCATCCGTTTAAACGTGATCGTAGGTTGGACTTGATGTTTTTAAGATGTGAGAGTGACTGCTCACATGCATACGTAGATCCAAACATGGTCAATACTGCAATACTCACACGCTGCAGTGTGTGTCATGTGACAGGAAGCGCATTCCAGGTTTGGATAATCAGCTGGTCTTTGGGTGGAAGTTTTTTCATTTCTGTCCACATGTGTTTGCTTGCCAACTCCGCTTTCTGTCGTGCAATTCTTTCCAAATCTTCATTCGGTGACTTTAGCGTACTCTGCCACACCCACAACAAAAGGGTGGTAACCACAATACACTGCACACTTCATTTTATTGTCCTTATTTGATACATTAACATTTCAAACTCATTTGTAAATAAGCACAAACATTTCTTTGAGTTAAAATATGTATTTATTTCATGTTTATTTGTAGAACACATATTTTGATTTCCTCGTATTGGGTTATTTAACTAATTTCACCTGTTTTGAGTTGCCAGTGCCGTGTATGCTGGTGCTGCGGGTGTGACGGGATCTGTTCCTGGAGCTGGTGCTGGAGGACCAAAGGAGAAAATGCTCACACCACTATATATCACCCACTATATATGTTTCCCTGTTGTGTCTTAGTTCAGGTCAGTTCATTTCTGTTATGTGGTCTGTTCAGTTGGTTAAGTTAAAGTTAAGTTTATTGCCTAAGTTTATTCTGTTTTGTTGACCTTTTTTAAGGGCCCCGTTTGTACATCATATCTTTTTGAGAAAAATTAAACTTTTCATTTTTGGGATGAATCTTCTGTTGTTCTCCTTGGCCGCTCGATCCCTCTCACCCCCACATGTCTGAGACATTCAGGTCAGCCACTTCTGCTTCAAAATCTCTGACGGAGACACCAGGAATGTAACTCAGGTCGACTGCGTGCAGTAAACACTCGATTGGATGGGTGATGAGCTTAAAAAGACGACTATGCTCACGAAATTCTCCAAAGCGTGCTTTGAACGACTGTAGGAGACTGGATGTGAAGTCTGCTAGCTGGTGGAGGTCAAGCTTTTGAGTGGGCTCACTTGCTGTGTATGCATCTTTAAATTGTTGCAGTTTTTCAAAATGCATAAACGACCTGTTTTAAGATCCATGATGAAGAGCTCCAGCTTGTTTTCAAAACCAAGCACTGCTTGTTGAAGGGATAACACTGTGTTTCCAATGCCTTGCATATTCACGTTGAGCTGGTTCAGATGTTCAGTCATATCCACAAGATACTGAAACTTAAGGAGCCACTCAGTTTCAGCTAGCTCAGGATGCCTTTCATTTCAAGCAAAGTCAATTTCAATTTCCTTCAGGCAAGCCGCAAATCAACTAAGCACCTTCCCTCTTGACAATCAACGCACATTGCTAAGCAAAAGCGGACCGTGATTGTTACTTTCAACTTCATCCAGCAGTGTTTTAAACTGCCGATCATTTAAGGCCCGAGCAACAATAAAGTTGATCACACGAATGACCAGTGACATCACTTCGTCAAGCTGTCCGTCACGCATCTGACAACACAGTGCCTCCTGGTGAAGAATGCAATGGAAACTTAGGATGGGTCTTTTTTTAATGTTTACGGAGAAGCGCCACAAATCCTTTGTTTTCCCCACCATCAGTACACACTGAGAGAAGTTAATCCATATGCAGGTTTTTTCCTCGAGCAAACTCCATGAAAGACTTGAATAAATCCTCACCTCCTGTGGAACCTTTTATCGGCAGAACAGCGAGACTGTCATCAGAAGCATGTCTTGCAATCACACTGAACTGTGAAAAATGGCTTACATCTGCAGACTCGTCCAAAGCCAGGGAAAAGAACGGCCTCCGCTTGATTTGCCATCATGACGGTACGATCATGATGGGTTCTTGCCGACAAAGGCATGTCTTGTATCCGTTTGATTATTTTGTCTTTGTTCGGAAGATTATCAAAAAAGTTCATTGGCTACATCCAGCATGGACGTTTTAGCATACTCGCCATCTGTGAATGGTTTTCCGTTCCTTACTATTGCTAACGATCCAGTAAAGCTAGCAGAATTAAAGTCACCTAGCCGAGTCCATACACGCAGTTGCTGCTGGCTAGCTTGCACTCTGCTCAGTAGCTCTTGCCATGCCTCCTTCCTGCTGTCTCCAGCATGTATTTTGATGCAATGGCGTGTGCCGAAGTGCCGCTTTACATTTGACCGTTTCATCGATGCAATTTTGTCATTGAAAATTAGACACACGGCAGAACCAGCTCTTTCCACAAAGGCGAATCCTTCAATCTATTCATCCTGAAATGTACGATACTCCTCGTCTTTTTTTCTTTTCGCCATCTTCTTCATTGAAGGCTTAGCTTTGAGCAAAAAGCGTGTTTGAGATTGCACTGCGTGTTCAGTAGTTTTTACGCTCATGTCACATGTCAATCATCATACAAAAGTCTGGAGAAAGCAGCAGGAAGGAGCTGCTTGAAACAGTGATGCCAGATTGGGGGGTTTCCCGCCCAATTAGGTGGTTTTGGTTCAAAAATTGTGGGCAGAAATGGCTTTGGGCGGGCAGGCATATTTTGGGCGGGTTAAGGGTCGGTTCGACGCTTTTTATTTCCTTATCATAAAAAAGTAGTGGACTAAGTTAGGCTGGGTGGATGGGAATTCCAGTAACGCTCTATGTTCTGAGACTCAGTGAACGCACCATGTCAAGTTATTATTTCCCCACTTGAAGGGGCAAAGCATCCACGGATTTCTCCAGCAGGATTTCACTCACCATCCAGAGACGTCATAGCTTTTCTTTGTTTTATTTTCCAACTTGAGAAGCTTGGAGAGGACAGAGAGAGAGGCTTTAGATATCTGGAATGCATATATGGTGAAAAACCTAAACAAAAAAAGAACAATGTTTAAGAACAAGTCACCAACGTAAATAACTGCATTGAATGGTTTCAATAAATAAATATAGACTAAACAAACAAAACTTTATGTTGACGTGGCAGCTGACACAAAAGAGTTTAAGAGCTGATCGCCACGACTGTGCCCCGTGCAACTATCGGATCTTACCGGCTGCCTCTGTGATTTTGATGCTTTTAGAAGGATCAGATCATTTAACCTGGTCACAAGTTGGTCGCAAGTTTGCTGACCTGAGCTCTACTGCCTTGCGCTATGGATGCGCCACGAATGCGCCACATCCAAATCATCTCCGATGCGCGCATCTGGAAACCTAATTAGCGCTGCCCCACTACTGACATTTTTCTCTTTTTTCCTCTCTGCTGTTTTTATTATCAACATCATTATTTTTCTTTTAATGATTTTTCTTTAACACATTCTTACTGTAGTTTTTTTTTATTTTTTCCCCTTTTTTCTTTATTTTTCTTCTTTTTATTTATTTTAAAATCTATTTAAACATCAGTTTCACCGAGTTTGACTGAACACCTCCCAATCGATGTTCTTGAGAAAGCACTAAGGATATCGCCTACTTACAAATCAAACTTTTCAATGAACAAACATTACTTTTGCTCTTCGATAGGAAGCAGAACAACTAAATGTCTAACATCTCTAAGTAAAACGATTGCGTTCGCCTTGCTTACCCCGGAACCTGACAGACTTTTCGATCCTTGCCTTTCTCTTGGTTTTACTTCAGGTAGACTGTAACTTGGTATAACCCTGATGGTAGCGTCCCAAACAATACCCTTACTGTCTGGATTTACACCAACTACTCTCCCCAAACTAAACTGTCCTCTTAAAGCGTTTTGGTCACTTAACCACACAATGTCCCCAATAGCTACATTTCTTTGTGCAGTGTACCACTTGCTGTGGACAAACAGGTTAGGACCGGCGAGCTGGCTCCATTCTCTCCAGAATTTGTCCACTTCAGCCTGTATGGCTTGGGTCTTTTGTAGGGGTAGATTTCAGAGTCAAATGTTTTGTGATCTCCTTCTTGAGATGCTCGTCCAAGCAAGGGGGTTTGGTGGATGATGTAGAGGAATCCTCCCGACTTGTGTGTCCTGGCGTCAATAGGTCTTTCATTTGCGAGGTTGGCAGCAAAAGACAGAGTCGTCTGAAACTCACTAAAAGTAAGTGAGGATTCCTTGCCAATGGTTTGGAGTGCTCTTTTTACTATGCGCACAGCAGCCTCAGAAGCCCCATTCCTGTGTGGAGAGTCAGCTGGATGAATCTTCCACCTCCACTCAGTCCTATTTCTGGCAGAAAGGTCTTCCAGACTTACTTTAACTTGCTGGTCAAGGAATCTATACATTTCTTCCAACACTAGATTTTGCTCCAACAAAAGTTAGGATTCCATTCGCAGTGAATCGCTGATAAGCCACCAAGAATCCCTCTGTTGACAGTCCATTTGCAATTTCTACATGTATAGCTCTGCTGGCCATGGAGCAGAACAGAACACCCCAGACTTTTCTTGTCACTCTTTTCTTGATGTCATCCCTCACATGGTAGGGACCGAAGAGGTCTCCAGTTGTGAACTGGAATGGTGTTGCAGGTTTAGTCCTTTCAGGTGGTAATGAGCTTATTATTTGTTTGCAATTTTTTGCTTTTGCTTTCCTGCAGGTTATGCAGTCATCAACTGCCCGTTTGGCAAGGCGTCGCCCTTTTATCACCCAAGCTTTAGTTCTCATCTTGAGCAAAGTGGCAGCAACCCCTTCATGATTTTGATTGTTGGCTTCACGGGCCACCAAAGTAGAGGCCTCAGATGGCAAAATAGGGACACCAACCATATCTTCTCTGAAGGTGTGTATGCAGCCACCACAAACCAGTAATCCAGATTCTTGATCTCTATAGACTACTAGTCTGTCTGTTGTGGTGGTAGGAAGGACCATGTCAGTTTATGCTGACAGAAAAATGTCTCTGAGGGCATCTTCTCTTTCATTTACTAAGATTATTCCTGTCAACAGAACTGCCTCCCACTGTAGTCTCTTCATGGCCTTGTTTTGTCCTCCAAGCCTCTTTTGCCGCGCTCCACTGCCACGCGACTGCTTTGATTAGTCAGGACAAACAGCTGAAGCGTTTGACATTCATGAGGTTTTGGATAGCGGATCCTGCGGGTGGTCTTCTCTGGTTTGTGATCTGACATGGTACCTTCTTGACTTCTGGCTTCTTTGCTTTTGCTCTTGTTGTCACGGCTAAAAATGCTTTTTTCAGCAGTTATATTACGTTTTCCTTTGCAATGGTAGCTAGCTCTTTGGCTGACTTCAAGGGCCACTCTTTCTCAGGCAAACTCAAGAATTTTGGGCCAATTTGCCACTCTGAGTTTTCATTAAGGGTCTCAGCACCTGTGCCTCTTGTGATAATGTCAGCGATATTTAAAGAACTCGGAATCCAGCTCCAATCTTCAGTTGCTGTGAATCTCTCCAACTCGGTTTGCAAAGAACGTTTGGAAACCATAGCTGTCTCTTTGCATTGCTTCAAGAACTGTCTGACTGTCGAGGAAATGATGCCATCTTTTAACCTTGATCTGACACTGGTCCTCAAAGTACTTTTTCAAGCGGGACGCAAACATCGCTCCACACATCTCAAACTTCACTGGGTCACCATGGTGATCAACTGGAGTTAGTTTTGCTTTTGACTCCACCGGTCTGGTCACGGGTCCTTGCTCTGTTTCCCACCTCAAGTACAACACTGCACCATAGGCGTGCTCACTCCCATCACAAAATGTGATACCCGAGGGATCACCTTTGAAATGAACTGGTGTCAAAGATTTGGAAAATCTGATCTTGGAGAGTCGAACATATTCTTAATAAAGGGAAATTGCTTCTTTCCAAAGACCTTCTGAGAGTGCAGTATCCCACATTTCTTTAACTGAGCCCTTCCTCTCTTTAGCTTCTTGAAATGCTTTACAAACAAGAATAGTGTCTTTCTGCTTGACTAGGGTAGCTAATCCAACAGGCTCGTACAGTCCTTACACTTGACTAAGTAGTTCTTGCCTTGTAAGTGGGTTTAGAATTGATGCTCTAACTTTGTTTTGCACCAGATTCGGCCAAAGTCGCTGTTGGGATTGTACATATATGTTATCCTATTTTTACTTATTTCCTTTACCTACTTATTAGATGTGTTTTAGTTATCTTTATTGTGTGCTGAAATGTCTTGATCTAAGCTGGAAGTGGACAACCCTGCGCTGCTGATAAGGAAGATGCAGCGGCTGAGCCAGAGATTAGCAGGAGCCAGTAGAAGTTACAAGGCCTGACGATGATCACCTAGTCAAAACATGCACACACAAACTTTAAATGTTGTTTTTGACCTTGTGTAGGAAACTGATTTGGACCGGTCTCAGCTGACGTTCTTTTGCTTCCCTTCCCCTTAGCAACTGAGACCAACTTGTAACTAGGGGCGTGTCTAACTCAATAAAATGCACGGAGAGCAAATGGCTGTTCAGAGTTGGTTGAAAGATTGTAACTGAACAGGCTTTTGGCCCACTCTCCTTGCAAGTTTTAAACTTTAATCAATTCTCTGTGTTTCTTTGTGTGCAGGTTGATTTTCTTTACAAATGTTAGAGCTTAAACCTAACATTTAATTGGTCCTTCGAGCCGGATCTCCAAGACACCTGATGGTTCCAGCGCGAGAGTGAGACCCAGAAAGTCTGTGGCCACAGCATACGATCCGTTTCCAGGGCTGGACCTCACTCGCGGGCTGGGATCTGAAGGTTGACGGAGGATCCACGGACACAGAGAATTGTGAGTAGAATCTTATTTAAAAGGAATGACAGAATGAGAGATTCTCAGAAGGAGAATTAAAACAAAACCCTGACAATTCTAGACACTATCAGGTAAATAGAGCAAACAGTTAAAGTCCGCGGAGGAGTAGACTCCCCTAGTTTACGAACTAGTTAAATTCTACGAAGGGCGGCGGCGTCCTCTGTGCCTCTGTGAAAAGAAGAATTATTTCAAACAGTTAAAGTCCGCGGGAGGAGTAGACTCCCCTAGCTTAACTAGTTAAATTCTACGAAGGGCGGCGGCGTCCTCTGTGTTGAAATAAGAAGTAATAAGAGAAATAAAGTAAAACAGCGCGCAAAAGTGTGAAAGTGTGAGACTGTGAGTGTGATTGGAAATACAGATACCATTAGGTATTTGGATTTCATACCAAATCAACAAGGATAGAAATAGTGAACCTTCTGTGGGTGCACTAGGCAAGAAAACTCCACCTCTAAGGTTGAAGTGAGTTTTACCACAGAAGGGGGTATTAATCACTATCTTGTTGAAAGAAAAGCTTCCAGTATTAGAATACCCTAGGTATTAACAAACTACTGGAACCAAATTTTATTCAAAATGGGGAAGGGGCAAAGTAAACTAAAACAATAAGTCCTTGAGACATTACAAAGATTACAGAATAGTAGAAAATGAAAACCCAAATGCGATAAAACCACTTCCATATTGGATTGATCAATATAACTTTAATGGTAAGCTCAACTGTAAGAATAGTAGAATTACAAAACAAGATAAAAAAAATGCAAAATAAACGAAAACAAATGGATAAAGAAGGATTTGAAGAACAAAAGTATGGATAAAAATAGCAAGATAGAGGAAGAGAGAGAGAGAGAGGAAGGCCAGACAGGAAAGGGATGAAAATAGGAAAAGAGAAAGGAGAGGCAGGAAAGAGAGAAGGGAAAAGAGAAAGAAAGTGACAATACGGAAAAGAATGTGATGTTTCATAAAAGAGAAGACAACAAATATTCAGGGCCTTATGAGCGTGTACGCAGAATGTTGGACCAAGCAGAAGCAGGCCCAGAGAAAGAGGGAGATGGTGTAGTAGCGGCAGTGGACGTTAGATTAGAAGATCCCCTCCACAGTATACAGGCATAGTAACTAGGAGCAAAGGATCTGTAGGAGAATGGTCTACAAATAAAAAAAGAAAGAGCTTAAATAACAAAGCAGAGGTGTTTTTCCAGGATATAGATGAGAAAGATATGATATTCCATTTGTACTCTAGAGGCAGAGGCCGTGGTAGAGGCAGAGATCGGAGAGGTCGCTTTGGGCCTCATGGTGAGAACTCCAGGCCTGTTGGTCTGTGGGAAAGAGGGGCATATGGCAAGGGACTGCAGCCGCAATCCCACCCCTCACAATCAACAGCAATCTGCATGACTAGCTCGTGCAGGACAAACAGAGAATCTGTTTGGGCTAAAGCAGATTCCAGTCCAGACACAGCTGCAGAGGATGACGAGAATCTAAAATTAGAATTACTGTTCTTTGAAGAAAAATACAGACCAGAAATCGTTCTTCTAGTACAGGTGTAGCTGTGAAGTTTCTCTGTGACACTGGTGCATGTAGAACTACAATTAGAGACATCATAACAGAGCACAGACCGAGAATTAAACATTATCCATTGAAGCCAGATGCTGTGGACGCATAGCACCTGTAATCAATGATCTATTAAAAGCCGGTGTACTGATAGAGTGTTGCTGACTCTCCTGTAAATATACCAATATTCCCAGTTAAAAAAAAAAAAAAAAAAAAAAAAAAGCACCCCATCCACAGGATGGAGGATGGTGCAGGACTTGATTGTTGTAAATAATGCTGTTATTCAGAGGTCACCCTGTGTGGCTGATCCTCACACCTTGCTTAATCTTTAAACCCAGAGGCCAAATATTTCACAGTAATTGACATAAGCAACGCCTTCTTTCTATACCGGTACATAAAGATAGTCAGTACTGGTTTGCATTTACTTTTAAGGGTAAAAGATACACCTATTTCAGATTGCCCCAGGGCTATTGTGAAAGCCCTACTATTTATTCCCAAGTCATGGCTTCTAGTCTGTCATCCTTCGAGGCGCCGTGTAAGCCAGTTACTCACCTACGTGGATGACATATTAGTAGCATCAAAAGAGAAGATGAATGTCTTAAAGATACATTAGCTCTGCTAAAGCAGTTAAAGAATAATTATTTAAGGAAGTAAATAAGTTGCAATTATGTCAAGAGAAAGTGAAATATTTGGGCCACCAACTAAGTGCAGAGGAAGAACTATTCTAGAAGAAAGAAAGTTGCTATCCTACAAGCTCCCAAACCCTTAACAAAGAAACAAATGATGTCATTCTTAGGATTAACAAACAATTGTAGAAGCTGGGTTCCAAATTATGCAGAAATAACAGCTCCATTACAAGCATTAGTGTATACGAAAGAATTAAAAAAGTCAGATAAATTAGACTGGACCCCTGAAGCGGAAGAAGCATTCTGTGACATAAAACAAATTATGGTAAACAGCAGTACTTTGGCCTTACCCGACTAAATAAAAAAAAGAAAAAAAAAGTTCATACGAATGGTTGATTGAAAAGGTCGTTTTATGACCTCTGTGTTAACTCAAAATGCATGGTAGTAAACTCAGACCAATAGCTTACTACTCCACTAGAATCACAGCCACATCTAAAAATAGAACGCTGTACAGTTTTGAACCCAGCCACATTAGTACCAACAGAAGATGAAGGCTTATCACATCACTGTGAAGCCCTTGTAGACAAAACAGCTAAAGCAGCAGCACAAGAGGAAAATGATGTACTGCAAGTAAAAGGAACTGATTTAAATGAGGATATACCCAAAAGCAGAGTATCCTTTTCAACATACATATGGATTTTATAGAATTAAACAAAAATAAAGGAAAGAAATATTGTTTGGTGATAATAGATTAATTCTCTAAAAGGATAGAGCTCTTAGCTACTGCTCATCCAGATGCATTAACGGTAGCCAAAGCCTTATGTAAGATATGATTCCAAGATATGGTATACCTGAAATAATCTACAGTGATAACGGATCTCATTTTGTGAATGATGTAGTTTTTAAAAGAGGACATGCCTTCATATTAATCTAAAAAAGAATTACTGTGCTTGTCATCCACAAAGTGCAGGACTGGTTGAAAGAATGATGGAACAATAAAAAGAAAAAACAGATTAAGGAAATGTATGGAAGTAACAAAGAGACCATGGACAAAATGTTTGGATTTGGTAAAATTATATATAAATATAACAAGCACGAATGGATTGGTTCCATATGAAACCTTGTTTGGAAGACCCTATAGATTACCTTATTTTACAAACGAATGGGAAACTGATGATGAAAGTACTCTAGCAGACTATATGAGAAAGATGCTACAACAGCAAAAACAAAAATCAGACCAGACTAATGATGATGTCACATCTTCTGTGTTTTCACAGGATAGCCAAATTAGTCGAGCCAGGAGACTGGGTTATTATTAAAACAGAGTAAAAATACGTCACCACCACAGATTAGTGGAAGGCCACAGAAATCTGAAGCTCTCCGACAGCGCCTCCAGAGCAAGGCCGACTACAAAGGGGGCTGCGAAACCATAGGTTGCAGTCGTCTCAAACCCGGTGAAGATTGTCCACAACTCTGTGCAGGTGATAGGGGGAGGCTTCAGGACCCTAGGCAGGATGTTGACCCCAAAGCAGCAAATGGTGGTGATGGGAGTAGTTCTTTTAGGAATGGTAATAATAGTTCCTTTACTATATTGATTTGAACAAAAAGAACTGATGGAAGATGTGACACATACCAACTTAAATAATAATAATAATAATAATAATAATAAGCTTTATTTATAAAGCACTTAAATTGCCCATACAGACCCAAAGTGCTGTACAGAAAGAGGATAAAAACATAGATTTAAAGTGCACATTGAAATGTTTATAAAATTACACTCTCAAAACAAAAACACATCACAAAGAATAAATAAATAAATAGATAAATGAATAAATGAATACATAACTAAAAAACACATTAAAAAGAGAAAATAGAGTGTAGAGGGATAAAAACAAAAAGGCGACCTCCTCACTGAGTATTAAAAGCCAAATTAAAAAAGTGGGTTTTAAGAGAAGACTTAAAAACAGACAATGATGAGGACTGTCTTACATGCAGTGGAAGATCGTTCCAGAGTTTGGGAGCAGCTGCAGGAAAGGCCCAATCTCCTCTAAGTTTGGATTTTGTTTTTGGAGTAGTCAGAAGTAGCTGACTAGGATGGGAAGGGGACATGAGGCTGCAGCAGCTCAGAGATATAAACAGGTGCCAAGCCATGTAAGGATTTAAAAACAAATAAAAGGATCTTGAAATTAATTCTAAAACAAACAGGTAACCAGTGCAGTGAAGCTAAAACCGGGGAGATATGATCATATTTACGTGTTCTGGTTAAAAGACGAGCAGCCGCATGTAGCTGGAGTCGAGCTATAGCCGAGGTGTTAATAGGACAAAAAGGTTTCGAGTCATCCATCTGTCCGTGGTGCACCATTAATAAAAATGTTGATAAGATAAAACAACGTTCACTACAATGTTCAGAGATTAGGCAATTAAACAAAGGCAGAACACTGCCGTCCAGGGCGATTTTCAGCTACCTCACTTATGGCTTTCCAAAGCAGAATGGCTGTCGACACGGTGCTGTCACAGCATGGAGGAGTTTGTTCAATATTTGGTGATCAGTGTCGTACCTTCATCCCAAACAACACTGCAGCGGACGGGAGTCTCACCAGGGCCCTGGAGGGCCTCCGAACTTTGAACAAAATGATGAAAGACCACTCAGGAGTTGATACATCGCCCTGGGACGGGTTTGGTGAGATGTTTGGTAAATATGAATAATTGGTCATGCCTATTTTACTCTCTTTTGCTGTCTTTGCAGCCATCCTGACCTTGTGTGGATGTTGTTGTATCCCTTGTATAAGAGCTCTGTGCACCAGGATGATTGAAAAAAGCCATTAAACCACAGGTGTCTGAGACGTATGCTCTCCTGCCTCAGACTGACAAACCTCATGGTGAAAATGACAACAACAATGATGATGAGGATGATGTTGATGATTATAACTTTCCAGATTTGTTTTCAGTTCCAGGAACCTGCTAACCACCCCTCTGAGTGTAGCATTTTAAGTTATGACAATGATGCTGTGGCTGAAAATCTCCAAAAGTAAAGTGGTCATGTGCTGAAATAAAATAAGCAAAAACGGAGAAACAGGAGGGAATTGTTGGGATTGTACATATATGTTATCCTATTTTTACTTATTTCCTTTACCTACTTATTAGATGTGTTTTAGTTCTCTTTATTGTGTGCTGAAATGTCTTGATCTAAGCTGGAAGTGGACAACCCTGCGCTGCTGATAAGGAAGATGCAGCGGCTGAGCCAGAGATTAGCAGGAGCCAGTAGAAGTTACAAGGCCTGACGATGATCACCTAGTCAAAACATGCACACACAAACTTTAAATGTTGTTTTTGACCTTGTGTAGGAAACTGATTTGGACCGGTCTCAGCTGACGTTCTTTTGCTTCCCTTCCCCTTAGCAACTGAGACCAACTTGTAACTAGGGGCGTGTCTAACTCAATAAAATGCACGGAGAGCAAATGGCTGTTCAGAGTTGGTTGAAAGATTGTAACTGAACAGGCTTTTGGCCCACTCTCCTTGCAAGTTTTAAACTTTAATCAATTCTCTGTGTTTCTTTGTGTGCAGGTTGATTTTCTTTACAAATGTTAGAGCTTAAACCTAACAGTCGCATGTTCTTCGTCTTTGAGAAGTTGATTGCAGTTATTATATGAAGCTTGTCCCCTTCAACTTTGTATCCAAGACCCAGTGCTTTGTAATCATTTTGTTTAATTTGATTTGCCAAGATCATGGATTCCGTCTTTGATTTTTCCGTTTCATGGTTGTCTATTTGCCTCTCTTATTGTCTAAAAAAGACCCAGGTTTTGAGCTCAAATCCACCCACTTTCAGGATCTGCTCCACATTCTCTGTTATAGTCCGTAGGTGCTCAAATCTATTGTGGGAGATAAGTATGTCTTCCACATAAGCATTCTGTTGAATCATGTCTTTTTCTTCTTTAAGATGGGCAAAGAGAGGCAGGTAAGCAGTTTCACGCATTGCAAGCTGCGTAATGCATCCAGCCGGTTTGTCTCCCATATTAACTCTGGTAATTGCATAATCTTCTATATCTTGCATTTCGGAGTCCCTCCAAAGACACCTGTGCAGATGCATTTCCTGCTCCTCCAACCATACAGAATTGTACATCTTCTTTATGTCACCCAAGGCAGCATGAACTCCGCACCTGAACCTGAGAAGAACAGCACAAATTGGGTTCAGGTGTGTAGATACTCAGACAAAGGTTTCTTGGTATTCTTTCGTCGAGGCTATCCAACAACTGGAACTTCTTCACTTCTCTCGAACCAGTTGGCTCCCCTTGCATCTGAAGGGCCTCCCATTCCTTCCTCCATCTGTAGGTCACGCTGGTTTCCTCCAAACCTAGGGAGGGTGATGGACTTGGAGCATTTGTGGGAAAAACAATCCTCTCCTCTTCAGACTTTCTGACTTTTGTTTTTATGAATTCTGGTTTTCTAGAAACTAATTTTGGGACCATCATGTCAAGTGTTTTGAGGCAGCTTTGAAACTTCTCTCGACCATATGATGGAACCCACCGTTTTCACTGATTGTATGTGTCCTTTGCAGATTTTGCTACATCTGTCAGATGAGTGAGTATGAAGTCGTACGCCTCCTGGTTGCCATCTAGGTGTACTGCAGCAGCACATTCGCACTCAGCTTCCGCCGCTTGAAAAGCCGTTGTTAACTTGACATGTCCAAAGTCATCCCACAGAGTGTTTTGAAGGAGAGCTTTGGTTTCTTTTGACGTTGACTCACATTCATTAGCAGTTTTTGTAATGTCCGCTTTTTGCTGTTCTGTTAACACATCATCTTCCGTTACTGGGTCTGCCTCCAACTCTGCAATGAGTCCCATCTCCACTTCATCATTTGAGTTCATGACTTTCTCAGCTTCTAGAGTGAGCTTGTTGAAACTGTCCTTCAGCTTCTCTTCAGTCATCTCTTTATAATTTCTTTCTATAGTGTTAACAAGGTGTTAGAATGATCTTTTTGCTTTTGTCCTCTCAGCTTTTAGTTTTTCAACATACTTCTCAGACTCAGACATTTTGATTTGTATTTGGTTTGTTGGTACTAGGGATTTAATATCCAATACCTTGGATATTAAATCCAAGATATGTGAGCCTTAAAAACCCCCAAGTTTCTGACTGTAGAATTGGAGGTAATATTTACACCATCCAAGGAGATTATCTGATCTGAGAGATCATCTCTCAGGTGTTTAGGGCCAGTATAATGACCTCGGTTTTTTCTGGGTTCAGGAGGAGGTAATTAATTGTCATCCAGGACTTAATGTCTCTGATGCAGGAATTCAGTTTCTCTAGGCGGTCATTCTGGTCTGGTTTAAATGATAAATACAGCTGCGTATCATCTGCATAACAGTGGAAGTTAATGCTATGTTTCCTGCGTTTTTTCCTAAGGGCAGCATATAAAGCATGAACAGGATGGGCCCAAGAACTGAGCCCTGAGGGACTCCGTAGCTAACTGGAGTACAATGAGAAGACTGTCCATTTACATTAACGATCTGGTATCTATCAGATAAATAGGATTCAAACCACTGGAGGGCAGATCCTCTGATCCCTATGTCATGCTCTAGTCTCTGGAGTAAGATGCTGTGGTCGATGGTATCAAAGGCTGCGCTGAGGTCTAACAGGACCAGAATAGAGATTAGTCCTTTATCTGAAGCCAATAACAAGTCATTAGTAACTCTAACCAGTGCAGTTTCAGTGCCATGGTGAGGTCTGAACCCTGACTGAAAATCTTCAAAGTGACTGTTGTCCTGTAGGTGGCGCTGTAGCTGCTTAAACTACAACTCTTTCTAAAATTTTAGAAATAAATGGGAGATTAGATATTGGTCTATAGTTGGACAGAATTTCAGGATCCAGGCTGGGCTTTATCAAAAGAAGTTTAACAACCGCATGTTTAAAAGACTGAGGCACATAACCAGTTTCTAGAGAGGTATTTATTATGGTTAATATGGAGTCACTAATTAAGGGGAAAATTTCTTTAAAAAGTTTAGTGGGGATTGGATCTAAAAGACAAGTGGAAGTTTTAGAAGACATAATAACTGATGTTATTTCTGTTTGGTCCACAGCAGTGAAGCAGTCCAAGGTTACAGACGTTTCTATGGATGCCTTTGTTTCTACGACTTCAGCCTGCTTTGGGCTGATGGTGGGAATAACCACATTTAGCTTGTGTCTAATATTTGCGATTTTACTATCAAAGAATTGAAGGAAATCTTCAGAGCTGATAGTAGAAGGAATATGTGGTTCAACCGAGCTGTGGCTGCTGGTCAGCCTGGCTATAGTAGTAAAGAGAAATCTTGGATATTTGCATTTTCTGCTATTAAAGTTGAATAGTATTGAGTTCTTGCTCTATGCAGGGATTTTTTATAACTTAAGAGGCTACATTTCCAATCATTCAGAGAGTCTCTGAGGCCATAATGTGGACTTACAGACGTCTGTGTTGGAAGAGTGCTGGCTGAACATTTCTGATGTCTGCTCTTCTGTTTGGACAGTGATGTTGGGACACCCTACAGCAGGACTCTGCCTGACGAGAGACACAGTCACTTTAAAACGAGTCATGTCCGTGATCTCACCCTCCACACTCCGGTTTTGGTCCGCTTTTCTCCCGTTACTTATCAGGCAATGGTTTGGAGAAAAGCTGAGCAGAACTCCCAGAGTGGTTAAGCAAAGCCCCCTCCCTCCCTTCTGTCTTTGTTACAGACATGGATGTTGTGTGAATGTTGGGGGAGGTTGGAGGGAGACAGAAGGAGGAGTGGGAGGGATGATGGGAGGAGCTGGAGGGGCCATCTGCTGGGGGCCAGGAGGTTTTTGTTGTGATGAAGTGATGAGGCTGATAGATTGTGGTTGTCACCTACTGCTGGTTTAATCAAGTGAAAGTGTCCCACCATGTACCCCCCCACACACACACACACCACTATCCACACACACTAACACAAGCAGGTGCATAATCAATGAACACATTACAAAAGGAAGCACAGAGAGTTTGATCAAACACTGATCATTGCAGCTTTAGATATTCCTGTTTTTCATTTTCAGGTGATTTGGAGAAAAAGAAGACCTTAATAAGTAGCTTTCATCCTCCTCTATCATCACAACCTCAAATGGGTTTGGGAAAAAAAGAGACTGAAGAAAAGTGCGCATGCGTGACCCCCAATGAAAGCAGCTGTGTCAAGCTGAAACTGCAGCGGAAATGAGGGCGACCACCTTTCAAAATAAATCATTTTCTTCAGGTAAAAAAACAATTGTTCCAATTTGACAAAAAAAATAACCAAATTGGGACAAGAACTTATTTGAATGGCTGGTATAAAGTTAGCTTCAATATTTTTTTTTTACAAACCTATTCACTAGTCACTTATTTTTTTTGTTTGGTTTCTATTCATTTTGTTTTGTCTTGTATTTGGATTCTGTTCAGTTTTTAGACAATATGTTTTTGTTGAATTTAAAACTGTTAAGTCAAAATGAGATTTTCGGTGTTCTGTGGTTTTCAGCTGAGTCTGTCCTGTCATGTTTGTGGTGTGTGGAGAGTTATTTATTAGTTGAAGTTTTATACTACTGGTCTCAGCCTCTAGGAACTTCTCGACCAACACCACTCTAAAACTTTGATGTGTAATCAAAGTGTATTGGATTGTTTACAGTTTTCCTTTTTGTCTCTTAAGCGGACAAATACCCTCTCCCAATAAATAAATATTCATCTTCTCGGCTACTTTGTCCCTTTTGGGGTTGCCAGAGCCTAACCGATGGGCAAAGGTGCCATCCATCATCCATCCATCCATCCATCCATACATCCATCCATCCATCCATCATCCATCCATCCATCCATCCATACATCCATCCATACATGAATGAATAAACAAACAAATTGTTTTCTCTTTAAAATGTTTCCAGACATCCAAAGATGGATTAGCAGATTTAAGAAAACATTCTGATAAAATAAAACTCTGACATCATTTCCCCTGTTAATCAAACATTATTAATTTATATTACCAATATTAATGGTTCATGACCTTAGTCATAAAACAATAGACATATTTTTATACTGCCTGTTAAATGTTAGTGTTTTCCCCTCGTTTCTTGTGATTTTTCTAGATGTTTTGGTTTGGGCCTTTATTTTGAAGGTCTGTCCGGAAGTGTTTGTCAGCGCAGCGCGAGGTGTCTCAGGCTGCTGGACCACCGGCGGCAGCAGCAGCAGCAGCGGTAGATGCCGTCCCATCACCAGATCCCACCCATCAGGGCCGCCGCGCTCCGCTCCTCCGGCGCCCGGACCATGACTCCCGCATCCCGCCCCGCAGTCTGAGGACCGCGGTGCGTGTCGCGCGCATCCAGCCTCCACGCACGAGCATCGCGGTGATCTGCAACCTGCCAGACGCGAACGGCGACCGAAGCGAACTCCACCGCGCCGCGGAGCTGCGCTTTTCGCCGCAGAGAGAGGCGTCCCGCCGCACCGCCGCCACGCAGAGTCCCGCGCGCGCAAGCATCCGGCAGCACGAAGCGCATCACGCGGCACTAGTGCCGACGCTCGGCGCAGAGAGACGCGCACCGAGCACGCCCGCCAGAAGCCAGTCCGCGCCAACGCAGCGATCGCGTCCTCCGGAAACACGGACTGGACGCGACGCTATGCGGGACCATCGGAGAGAGACCTTGACAGGACAGACAGGTTAGGTCGGCGGAAGCGGCGGCGCGACGCGCGCATCACCGGCGATGCGGGGATCCGGAGGCGGGAAAAGCCAAGTGGATGCGGAGGTTTTGGGGAGGGGGGCGAAGAGCTGCTCTCCTGATGATGAGGATGGGGAGGATGATGACGGTGGTGATGATGGCTGTGCGCCTTTAATCGTTGTTGTCAGGCAGACGGAGCAGGCGATGAGGAGACTTCTGTCTGCTGCTGCTGCGGGAGAGGCTGCGCGTACGCAAGGCACGCACGGTGCCGCAGCTCCTGCTTTAGTGAAGGAGTCTTTTTTTTGTTTGGCTGGGGGGTGGGGGGACGTTTGGGCCTCTAGCCCTATGGAGGAACCTGCAGGAGGAGAGGTGAGGAGGCTGGCTCCCCCTGAGCCTGTGAGGAGCAGAGACCTCAGTGGTCCAGTAGATTCATGGGTCAGAACCATGAAGGAAGCTGCAGCTCCCTACAGACCAGTTATGTAACCTGCTGATGTTCTACCTTGATCTCATTTAGCTTCAAATCTGCTGCTTTTGTCTGAAAACTCCGTTATTCAAGTCTATGTGGAGAACATCTCAGAACTTCTGGATGGTTTCACAGATCAGCTGATTGGAGCGGGAAGTGTTTCCTCCTGGTTCCTTCTCAGGATTGGGAGGAAGAGTGATGTCTATCTTTTTTCATTTTTCTAGTAATTCAACCCTTTTTTAAATGTGTGAACTTCTGCACATTAGTCCTGTGTCAGCGCTCTAGAAGCTCTCGGTTCTGGTCGGGTGACCCAGCTTGCAGCTGGAGTTGCAGAGCGAGGCGGTGTTGATGTGTGCGCGGCCCATGGCGAAGCCCCTCCATTCTTCTTACCAGGGCTTTCCCAGGCTTCATGCGGTGCTCCAATTCTGAATGTTGGCCAGCAGTTTCTGCCGTTGCCATGGTTTCCGCTCTCCTCCAGGGACAAAGGCTCCTCTCTTCGCTCTTGACTGCAGGAGCGCAGGCGGCCCGTCTTTTCCTCTTCTTGTCATCACTTCTCACACTTGATACTCGGCTGTCTGACCCTGTGTGTCACAGAAGAAAGTGGCAGAAATGCAGAGGCAGGGGCTGCCTGTTGATGTGTGAACATCCAGCTTTCTACCCGCCGTCTGCTCTGTCCTGTGAAACCCCCTCCGACACATTCAAAGCTCTGCTTGTGAGCATGCTGAGCTCGTCATACATTGTTTGCTGCAGAATTTCCACCAAAACTACAATTTGGGTCAAGATCTAAACTGCTTTTGTTGCATAAAGACTCAAATATACAGCTGTGGTCAAAAATAGTTAAACAATGTTAACAATGAGAGGTCAGCAGCTGCTCCACCTGTGGCTCACGTTGATTTTTCTGTGTTTTCATCACAATAAGCTGATTTCTCAGCATATGTTTTGCAGTGAGGATTCAAACCAATTGGGTTAAATTGTGGCTCCAAAACGCTCCTTGAAGTTGCGCAGTTTGGGAAGTGAACTACAAAAAGTAAATAATGAGAATCCAACTGCAGCTGCTGACATTCAAACTTTTTGTCCTTTTTTTTGACACTTTAAAGACCCTCTCCGATGAAAATCATGTTTTTGGTGTTTTCAACATGTTCTCGTTGCATCTTTCTTATGATGGAGGACAAATATACAAAAGTTATGTCTTTGTGAGGCCTGAGAGTTGAAGAGACATCCAAAGAGACAGAATACATCGTTGTTGATTCACTTTGATGAAAATAGTGTTTTTAATATGTTTATTTGGCATTTTCCCTCATGATGGAGGACATAGATGAAATGTTTATGTTAAATTCTTTATTTCACATTGCTCCTCTCCATTCTGATGCATCCACTGTCACACAAACAGATCCATGAACATCTTTGTTTTCCTCCTCTGAGCTGGAATCTGGATCAGAACCGGACGGCTGGATAGCTCCATTACCGTGCATCTTTTTTGTTGCATCAGTGATGTTAGCTTGGGGTTGTGAGGGCGGTAAGCTAGCAGGAGAGAGTGTAAACAGAGAGCTCTCAGAACTCCTGCAGCTCAGCAGAAACACTGTTCTAGAAAACAACTTCTTTTTGGCTAAAAACAGTGAAAATCATATTTAAAAAGCACTGGGAACACTTATCAATAAATCAAAAGATAATCAGCGACTTTAACGTCAGAAGCATAAACACAGATGATCCAAACAGGTGTGCTTTTGCTATAATAATAATAATAATAATCTTTATTTAGATAGGACCTATCAAGATAAAAATCACCAAGTGCTTCACAGTAAAACATGGAGTAAAAAACAAAGTAAAACACAGAATCTAAAAACAGAATGAAGAAAAATCTATTTTAAAAAGATGCTTTTAGCTGTTTTTTAAAGGAAAACACTAAGTCTCCAGATCTGAGGCTGAGAGTTCCAGAGAGATGGAGCCACAAAGACTCTGTCATCTTTAGTTTTTAACAACCAGCAGGTCCTAGTCACATGATCTCAGGGACCTGCTGGGAGCGGACGGCTGTATGAAGTATGAAGTACTGAAGGATGTGTGTTTGGTTAAGATGCTAAAACCAGGATCTTAAACTGCACTCTGAAGCGGATGGGGAGCCAGTGCAGCTGGATGAACATCAGGGGGATAAGATGTGGTTCAAAGCCTTGCAGCAGCGTTCTGGACAACCTGAAGCTGTTTAAAAGAGATAGATATATATAAAAATCATAATCTGTGGAATAATAGGATATATACGTGTGTGTGTGTATATATAAAGATATAAAGTTATTAGACGAATGTACTGCATTTTACTTTGACAAAGAATCATAAGAATCCAGCAAAATATCAAATCTGATCATGAAGGCATCAGAACAGGAGCTTCAGCAGGACGTCCCGTCCTCCGTTCTGTGATGGAGCCTTCATGAGGCAGAAATGACGCCTCTGACGGGGACATTTCTGCCTCATGAGGATAGAAGAATTGTTGGAATGCACAGAGAGGAGAAATGCAGGATTATTGTTTGTTTGCAGAGAAGGAAGACACCCGCCCACATCTGCTGCATAAACCATGGAGTCAGGGCAGAACATATGGATCAGCGTCCTGCTGCTCGCATCCCGACTGCAGGCTTGGTGTGCGTTTGTCCCGCCTCCTGAGCACCCCTGGTTATTAACGGGGAAAATCCTGAGGATGTGTGTGCACAGATGGCTGCCTTCAGGAGGCTGAAATACGGCTGGATTATCAGCAGGTTGCAGGTGTGGAGCTCCGTCACTCTGACCTGGCGTGAATGCAGACGTTTACAGCTACTCGGAGGATGGTTTCCTTTTTGGCTCTAGCTTCCTCAGTTTGATGCTTAAATGTAGAAGCACACACGTCACATTTCTGCTGCCTCATTTGCATCTAGAGAGGATAAAAAAAATTCCAAACATCAGCATCCTCTAAAAATACCAGCCGGCTGCTCCTGTGATGTGATCATCTGTGAGGACTCATCCATCTTGAAGTGTCTGCAGATTTTTACAGGCCTCTCTGACTTCAGGCTCGTTAAATTAGATTTTTGCTTCACTTCAGTCTAATTTGTTTCAACTGAGTTCAGCAGTCACACAAAAAGCAATCTTCAAGCCACAAAAGCCCACAGCTTGGCCAGTGTCTGCCCTGCGTTTTGGGTTTTTTAGGGTTCCTGAAACTGTTGGTGTCACCGAACATAAAGCAGACCTAGAGGACGCTAGGATGAGATGTTCAGAAATCTGAGGCTAACAAACTGCACTGAAGATCTGAGGTGAAACTCCTCAACACAGAGATGCTCTGCTTTGAATTAGGCAGAAGCCAAGCAGGGAACCTTTTAAGTTTTAGTGTTTAAGTCAGGGTTTTCAATCCACTTCAGGGCCACTGAAGGCGGAGTCTGGCTGAGGTTGGACTCCATTTGTGTCCACGGTCTATATCTTTGTCTATGTCTGCTGAAGAGGTTTATTAAACATCTGCTCATGTCTATGACCCAATATCATCTGCATGTCCTGTGAAAGCAACTGTTGTTAAGGACTTTTCTGACGACCAGATCCGACAATTGAAAATGCAAAGTTTTAAGAATAAAGCTGAAACATCTCAAAGTAAATACAAAGCTATCATCAAAACAGCAAGGACATGCAGAAGATATTGCCTAGTAGACATTGAACTTTCATATTAAGGTGTGGCCCCCACTTGTCTCAAACGGGGGCGGCCAGTTTGAGACCCTGGTTTAAGTCAAAACATGTATGAACCACTACAGATTCAACATCTTCATCTTCACTGAAGGCAGGCAGAGGTTTGGACATGTGGGGATCAGCAAAGGGACCCGGTGCTCCCCGAATACGTTCCTCTGATTCCAGGACCTCCAAATGCTCCCAGACTCCTCTCTGGTGGAGCCAGGTCTCTCCTAAAAAGTCTCTTCTTTTGCTAAAATCCTGGTTTCCCCACACTCCCGTTGTGGCGTCACGGCTCTGAAGAGGGAGGCAGACGGATTTAAAGTGAGGAATTTCCATGTGAAATGCTTGTTTGGAATGAGAGAGGAGCAGTGTGAGGAGGAGGAGGAGGAGGAGGAGTCTTTGTACTCTCTGTCTGCACCTCTGCCGCTCTGGAGGAAGATATTCAAACTTGTCTGGGTGTCAAACCCCCCATTGCTCCCCGTCCAGTCGTCCTGAGTCCGTTCAGCTTTCTTCTGCCTCTTACCTCTCCTTCAGCTTCCCATTCGATGGCTCGGTTTCCACGGCAACCGGTGGAATGCTCTTTTGAGGCTGATTGGAGGTATCCTCACTCTACGTCGTTGCGTATCCCGCGTCTCCTCTTTCAGCCCCAGAAGGAGGAGGCGGGTGTTTGGCTTGAGCCATTAAACAATGACTGAGAGGCCCCCCCTCCCCCCTCCCTCCTCCTCCCTCCTCACATCGCTCACGTACTCGCTCCGCCGCTCTGCTCCTCGGCTGTTGTGGAGCTCTTCAGCCTGCAGCTCAGCGCTTTCTGCATCCCTGCTGCCTGAATGAGTCATTATGGAGAGGCGGCAGCCTTTCCGTCTTCCAACCCCGGCTAATGCCTCTCAGTCCGCCAGATTACCCACAGATCTCTGTCGAAGGACGCGTTCCAGTTATCTCAGCAGCAAGAGAGAAGATGTAAGGGTACGCAGAGACATGAGACATAAAGCTGTTGCTATTTTTCATGTTGGGACTCTGCTCCAAGTCTGACTGGAGTGTACGGACTCTCAGTTGGTTGGATCCAAACTGTGTTCCCACATTTGAGATGCGTGAGGAACCACCGACTGAAAGGAGGAGCTGACCTAATGATGCAAAAACCTGAGAAAGGAAGAGTTTCTTCACCTGTGAGGAACTCATTCATCCTCTAATCAGTTGCTCCTCAGCTGCTCCCTGTCCTGGATCAGCGTGCTGCCTGCAGACTGCTGCTGCTGAAATATTCATAGCAGCTGGATCTCCTTATTTCTTCTAAAATCTCCAGTCATGGAGCTGCCGCGGCGTTCTCCGGGGACAGGGAGCCGCACATACGACAGCAGATTTAAGGTGTCGCTCTTAAAGTGTGAGCTTTTCCATGCAAACCTGCTCTGTGGCCTCGCGGGAGAGGGTATGCCTCCAGAGGTTGTGCGTTAGATTCCAGGGTGGGTCATATTAAAGACAAAAATGCTAAATTGGGTGAATAAATCAGACGCTTGTTGACCTGATGTCCGATGTCTGTGACAACAGCTCTCAGTGAACCGGTCAATCCTGGAAAAAATCTTGCTTTAAATTCTGGAGAATTGAGCTGGAAGTAAAAACCAAACCAGCAGCAATATATTGACACTACCAGTCCTTGTATACATGCAGCGGTCAGGATTTATGCTGGTGATTTGATGAACACTCAGTCTGCTCTTTCCAGACGGGACCAAGTACGTTTTTGGAGTGGAACTTGAAGAATGAATGTTTTCCTGCACAAACATTCACGCTTGCTCTTTTTTGACCATCTGCAGGATCTCCTCTCTGACTGTCTCATCTCTGCTCTCTGAGGCAGCTCTTTATCCAATCCAAAGCAGATTTGTTCTGAACACGGAGAGCGCCGTTCAGCCATTTGAATGGAGCCGCTCTCATTTATAGAGCTTTGTGTTCTGTATTGCTGACCCTCCAGCTTTGAGGAACCTGAAGCAGCGTGTGCAGAATCCCCGTCAGCATTTTAGCGTGAGGACATGGTCAAGGTTGACCCAGCCTCCTCAGGTTCAGAATGAATAACTGAACTGCGGGAGTTTAATTATCTGAAGGTCTCGTTGGTGGGTGGGCGCTAGAACGGAGCAGGAGAGTGGCAGACAGTGAGGCAGGACGGGTCTGTCATTGAGCACAGCAGAGCTGTCCAAACTCCTCCCTGTGGTCCTAAGACCTTTGCAAGCTTCACCCGTCCCACATCTGTCAGCTGATCTAGGACTCAGTGCTGAAGACACAAGACATGTAGACCTTCTTCCAAAAACCTTTTTTTCCCTGGAATAACAAACAGGAGAAAACATCTACTAAAGAAAATGGCGGTTCACCCCTACAGCTTCACTTAAACTAAACTAACAAACGACACATACACCAAAGAACAGAGTGGAACCAAAACAGAACACCCAACAAACTAGAACAGGTGGAGAAGAGCACCGAGCAGCAGTGGAGACAGGCTGCAGCCCAGCTCCCTTCTCATGGGTTGGAGGTCCTCATGGTGCTTTTGAAGGAGGCTCCACCTGGTTTGGGCCAATGGGAAGCCACAACCTCCAGCACCACACCTGAAAGAAATGATGACCGAACAGACACACAAAGATCCACAAAACAGAAAGAGGTCCCACTCTGACAGAAATACACAGAACAAAACCAAATACGGCCACAGTCGTAACAAGACTGTGATAATTGGTAAAAATCATCTCTAATAACTCACATTATATAGAAGAACACATTTGTTTTTTGGAAAATATATCCCCATTTGTTTTTTAGCTTGAACACAATTTAAATACATGACTTGTGTCTCATTTTGTGTAACAAGTCATACAAACAACTTATAGACACCTTTGTGCAACATTGCTGAAATCAGTAATACGATGTCTTTAAGAAAACATTGACACATCGGAATTATCTGTAAAATGTAGTGTTAACAATGGTAAACATGAACAGCTGTGTCACTGCTGAGTGCAGAAACACAAAAATGAAATAATTCAAGTTGCTGCCAGGCACCCACTGTCTACCTCTAAAGGAAAGTCTCACCAAAGGTTGATGAATATAACCTTTTATGGCATCTTGAAATGAAAATAATAATCACAAGACTAAATACTGATATTTTGGCTTAACCTCATAGATCTGTATCTCTACGACTACTACTCTGATTGATGCTGCATGGAACAGGAAGCTCCTCCTCTCTGCATCTCCATTATGAATCTCATTCATGCTCCTGTGTTCTGCAGTATCTGTCAGAGATGGTGGTGGAGGACCCAAATGCAGGAGACCAGACTTGGTGGCAGAAACATAAACATTTACTAAAATAACTTAAACTTGACAAAACCAGGAGAACAAACCAGTGAGGTGACAGAACAGAGATGACAGATGACCTGACAATGAGAACTGAAAACCAGAAACTTAAATACACTGAGGGCAATTAACTAAATGAAGACAGCTGTGGATGGTTAACCTGAATGTGGTGAAACTGACAGGAAAACAGAAGATGACAAAACCAAAGCACTGAATCATGACAGTACCAGCGACATGTTGGATGTTTAAGAGCTTCACAGTTTGAAATTCACAGACATTTACTTCAGTGCTTCTGTTACCAGCGTCTGCCAGCAAGGCAAAAACAGGCCACTTAGAAATCAGTCCAAAGTTCTCATCACATTGACAGATTTTCTTTGAAGTCCCTGTCCAATGAAAATCCTGTTTTTAGAGTTTTCTCATGTCTGTGTGTCATTTATCTTCTGAAAGAGAACAAATATAATCAGAAATCATTTAGTTTTTATTTCTCCTTTTAAATCTCTCTCAACCAAACAGTCTTGGACACACTCTGTTTTTCATCACTCATCTCCTTTCTGCTGCACATGCACTAAACCCTCATCTGGTCCGGCTAGCGTGTCTAGTTCAGCTTCTGGAGAAGAAAAGATGCTAGCTTCACATTGACTGCAGTCAAATCAGCCGCCGTTCACATTTCTGTGCTCCAGTCAGCCGTCACTGGATTTTTGGTTTGAGTTTCATCCAATACTTACGCTAGCAGTCCTGAGAACGCTGGAAAATCTCCAACAGACTCCACGGAGCTTCTTGATGTGACCACGGAAATGTGAACGGCGGCTCGTTTGACCGCACTTGGAAAGGCTTGTAAAACAATCAAAGAGCATTTGGATGTTAGCTTACATTATTTTCTGCTCTGAGAAACCAATGGATTGAATGGATTGATCACAGCAACGTCAAGAAACGTGTTTGTCTGATTCAAGTCACTGAGACCTGTTTGACCAACTCAGATTATTTTGCTATTGAGAAATTTAATCGATAAGATTATTTTCTTGCAAGACAGAGAGTAAGACAATATTTTAGAGAAAAAAGCCAAAATGTAGTTTTTGCATCAAGAGAAGATTTTGTCAATCTTTACAGTTTAATATCTTTATTGTTTTAGGATTCAAAGTACTGTTTATCGAAAATCCAGAAGGCTTTTTAGGCGGTGTTTGAGCAATATTTTTTGCAATACAGGACGCACCAGATTGTAAGTCACACCATCAATCTATTTCCAAACTCATGTCAAGTATAAGTTGCACCCTTAACCCTTTAACACCTGAGTCGTCGTTGATGACGCTTAAACACAAAATCTTGAGGCCATGGTAACTTTTCAACCATTAACACGATCAACTTAATTCTATTAGAATATTCTGGAATCTAGTTGATCGTGTTAATGGTTGAAAAGTTACAGTAAATCAAAGAACATAAACTCTGGAGCTCCAACGTTAAAGGCTTAATCTAATTCTCTGTTCTCTTGTGGTTTTCTGCTCTGCATTTCAGTTAATAGGATGAGAATGTCTCCACTCATGGGAAGAATGATGGACACAGAGTGTCTGCAGATACATAGATCTTGCCCTGGCTTATTTTGATAAGGAGGAAGCTGAGTCTGAAGATAAAAGAGCTTCCCTCAAGGAGGCTCAGGTGGAGAACAGGTGAAGCTCAGACCAGTTTGTTTGGTGTGTAAACCCTTTTTAACGCCACGCGGGTGTCCTCTTGGTCATGTTTTGAACCCAGGACTCACTGAAGAGATGTTTCCCTCTGAGATCCAGCCGGATGAGTGGTGAGAGTGGGACAGGGAGGTCTGGAACTGAAACTGTAGATGGAAGGCTTCTGATGTGGGTGGTTGGGCTCTGACGCACACACTTATGTCTTCCTGCTGGCCTTAGGATGTAAAACATGCTCAGCAGAAAAGTGCAGAGCTGAAAAAAACTGGCACAGAAAGCTGAGAGCTGCAGAGCAGGAAGCAGCTTCAGCTAGAATTATCACTGAAAATCTTAATTAAGCTAAATGCATCTCAGAAACGGTTGAAGCAGCAGAGTTGTAGTTTTGATGTAGGAGTTGTTTCCAGCAGACATTTATTAAATTCAGTCTTTTTTCTTACTGACTTTTAAGCTGAAAACAAGAATTTCAACAGCTGTTTGGACCAGAAGTCCAGTGAGTGGATGTTAAATGCTGGAAGGAAAAAGGTTTGAAGTCCCTCTACAACATTTTTTTTCCTTTAAATGTTCCCAGTGGGGTTTTAATTAGGACTGTGAAGTTTTTAACAAAAGTTCCACATTCTAAATGTCTTAAAAAGCCGTTAGTCCTGTTGATCTGGAGCTTCCTTTTCCAAAAACTCCTCTGTGTGGGCGTGGCTTGTGGTGCTGAGCTGCGGGCCCCCCAATCCCTCCCAAATATGCTAGTGAGACACACACTTTGATGAAAGCTAACATCAGTATGGCCTTTTTACTGAATTAAAATCCTTTACACACAGAAGTGGGAGGATATATTATCTCCTCCAGCCTCTATGCTATCTCCAGGCCAGCTATCGTGACGTAAGCAAAGCTCAGGAATTCAAACAGTTTTTCTTGGACCGTTTGAGTGACAGAGATCTAAAAGGAGAAATACTCGGAAATGCAAAATGAAATGATTTCTTATGATATTTTTTTCTCTTTCAGAATTAAAATGCCACACATACATGTTAAAAACTCAAAAAACATGATTTTAATTGGAGGGGGGCTTTAAGGAGTAACATTTTAATCTCCACTTTGAAAGCTGGTCTGACTTGAATAAGGATCTTATCTGCTCTGGTGCAGTTAACGTCAGTATGAATTCAGAAAGATTTTCAACAGACCAGAAAGGGAAAATGATGTAAGTTCAGTGTGTTAAAGGGAAAAAACAACTACATTGTGAATCTAAAGAATCAGGAATCATAAAATCTCTGCTGGTAACGGTGGTGCAGTAAGGAGCTGTAAGGAGGAGTAAGAAGGCTTTTTTGACCTCTGACCTATGGTGTAGTTAATACCAGGCGTGGAGCGTGGTCCTCCGTTTCGGTACCTGCTCTATTTTGTGTGCGAGCTGCGAGCGTTCTGTGTCAATTCTGACAGGAAGTTACACCAAGATACATGAGAAAATCTGGTTTATTTTCAAAATATAACCAATTATTCACAATAAAGCACAGCAATTGACAAATGCGATGTTTTTGTATCTAAACTGTAGGGATGAAAATAAACCTACAATCATAACACACACAAACACACTTCTCTGTGCGTCACAACAACAGATTATTAAAGACGTGTAGGCCTACTAACTACTTGCTTTCTTCTTAGCAGAAACATAGGGTCATATTATTAGGTTTTAACTTACCCATTATGGGAAAAATCAAACATGCTCTAGCAGAAGCGCCTGTCGACCATTGTGGAAAAAATGCGTGTCTGGCGTGAATTTCAGGAGAGCAGTCGCGGCGTGCATTGTGATATGATGATCGTCTGGGAGATAGAAAATTGTCTATTATCTTCTTTTGTTTCTATCATTTTTATTTGTTTATTTTTACTGCTGAACTTTTGTACAAAAACGTGTTTTCTTATTAAGAAACTCAAAGTTGTGCACCTTTAAAAAAGGTTTCTTATTTGTGATGATTCAGTTACAAGTTACTTGGAGAACTAAAGTCAGAAAAAAGTAAGTAATGACATTTTTGTTTTTTTGTTTTGTTTTCCAGAGAATAGCTGAAAATATACTTTATTGTGATATATCATTGTAATATAAAGTCATTTAGATCGTGATACACAAAACAGTAGAAGCCGAAAGAATCTGTACACACCTGGAGAACCATCTACACCTTGGCTCCCAGGTGTCAGAAATGTAAAGATTTCGTTGCTGCCCTGAGCGTGTCAAGGCGTATAAGACAGTAAGTAAGTCAGTAAAGCAATATCCTTGAAGACTCACTTTGATTAAAATTGTGTTTTTGTTCTTTACAAATTATTGTGGCATTTTTCTCATGATTGAGGACATTTATAAAGTAAATTAAGCTCCAAATTGCATCTATGAGCATGTCTTTATTAAATTATGATGAATCATGAGCTGATGATAAAATGCAGCCTGAAAAAAGTTCTAGCTGTGATGTAGATGCTGCAGTCAGCAGAACACTCTCAGCACCAACGGGACTGTTGATGTGAAGTCAACCTGCCCTGACTTCCCATCATCCCTTTGTTTATACATTTGCAGCCCCTCATAATCCAACCTACCATCACCAGTGCCAGAAAAATGATGGGAAATCAGAGTTATCCAGCCGTACAGTTCTGATCCATATTCCAGCTCAGATAAGGAAAACCAAGACATTCATGGATCTATTTGTCTACAAGTGGATGCATCAGAATTAGGGCTGCCACAAACAATTATTATTTCACATTAGTTAACCAATCTACTCATACGTAAACTGGATGTAAAGCAGAAATCTGAACCATCATTAGTTTTAAAATAAATACTAATAAATACAATTTGGATGATAGTTTGTTAAACTTTTAATGAATTGTGAAGCCTCTGTTCTTCATTAGTTTATGGCAGAGGTCGGCAACCTTAAATGTTGAAAGAGCCATATTGGACCAAAAAAACAAAAATCAAATCTGCCTGGAACCGCAAAAAAATAAAAGCCTTAAAATGAAGGCAACACATGCTGTTTGTATCTATATTAGCTATACTAGCCTAATATCAAAATGACTGTGTGTGTTACAAATACATACTGATCCTTCATGATGAAATGTTTATTTAATCCTGTGGAGAATGACTCACCACGTGATTACTCTGTTGTAAGATGAAGTTTAACTTCATTACAATATTAATGAATTACAGTTTGTTTCATTGTTTTGAGGAAATTAAAGAAATGCAATAAAGAATCAGATTTCTGATGTCATTTTTATTTTTGAAGAAGTTTGGAGATGCAATCCACTTCTTAAAATGATTTTTGTTCTCCTGCTGATGGTTTTCTGTATTTAGAGGGTTGGCACACTGGGATGTGTCTGGGGTTGAACCTCAGTGGATGAGGGTCTCTATCATCCGGTTCTGCATCTGTCCTCCACTGTTGTTGATGTGGTGAGCAGCTTTGATCTCTCACCACATCACCAGAACCTCCAGCATCTCCACACTTTCTCCTCTTTGGTCCTCCAGAATCATCAGCTCCAGCCCACAGGACACTAGAAGAAAAATAGTTTCATTTATTGGGATATTTATTTCCTGAAAACACATAAATGTATGCATATTTTATAAAATTACTTATAATATATGAGTAAAAAATAAGGTAACTGACATTTTTTGACATTCCTCTCACAGTTTGTGTTTCAGAGTAAAAACTAGCTCGTAAGTGTTTGATTCCTTCAGAAAATAACCCGGAAATGCAGCTCCACAAACGTTACCTTTTCTCGCCAAAAATGATTCCTTCTGTTGCTCCTCTGGTCTCAAAATCTTCTCTGGACCTTCATGAAGGTTATATTTCCCACGATGGTAGTCTTTCAGACATTTTCCTTATTTTTTTCGCCGTTATAAAAACTCTTTTTGGCCGCTCCGCTCTCTGCATCTCTCCTCTGATCTGTCTATCTCACCAGGAAACACAAGAGCTCCCCGCAGGCTTCTGGGTAAAATTACCATAATGAACCAATATTGACAAGAAAGTAAATGTCTGAGCTTTCAGAGAATGTTGGAATTTTTAAAATAGAGCAAACTGTTAGTGAAGGGCTGGTCGCGAACGAAACGGTTCTTAGAACCGACTCTTTGAAATGAACGACGAGAGCCGAGAGCCGTGTTAGTTTCTCTCTCACTCACTTTTTTCTCCTCATGTCACACGTGATTGGTCGATATGTGTTTGTGATGTGTGTTTGCGCTGAGCAGGGGAGGGGGGCGGTAGTTACACTCCAGCAACAGTAGCACACACGAAGGGAAAGAGAAAAAGAGAGCCGCATTTCAGATTTCCCTTCTGCAGTTTAACCCTTTAAGGAATTCTGAAAAAGCGCCAGGGAGCCACCAGATGTTTTACTAAAGATACATTTTTGGTCTCAATGACTCAAATATGAAAAAATGACTTTTTTTGGTGCTGAACCCTCACAACTTTGCAGTTGCCCAGTTGACTGATCTCATTCGAGTAACCAAATCATGACGAGATTCTAAAAGTGCAACTGCCTGAACACAGGATGATGCTGTCCGTCTCTCCCTCCTGACTGAACTCCTCACACGCCGTCATATTCACCTGGAATCTGTTAGAGGTCTCCGTCTGCTGGGGCTCCAACAGTGGTTAAGGATAGAGCGGTGGGGGAGCTGCTGCTCAGAACCTCCAGAAATGCAGAATAAATATGTCTTTTGTCCCTCACTGAGACTCTCCTCCTTTCTTTAAAGCAATCTTGACTTTTCCTGTGAGTCAGCACTGGCGGTCTCCTGGAGTGAAGAGGGGCACATTTCCATTTGAAGAGCAGCTTTACTTCCCTGCCGTCTGCCAAAGCTGCAGCTCATTTTGAAGCAATATGAAGTTTGAGATATTTCATAGTAGATAAATAAACTCGCCTGCCTTCATCCCCTGAAACCCCTGACTGCAGCATGATGAAGTGACCGAGTGGTGCTACCTTCAAGGACACAGTCATGGATGGAAAGTCCAGTCAAGCACCAAAACCTAATGACTTTTTTTCAGTTTGCTCATTACCCATGAGAGCCGGGGCCAGGCTGCGGCACTGCGCTCTTTTCACTTCTCACTGATGTCTGTTTGAGTCTGATTGAAGCCACTGAAACCTGTCCAATCAGGTGACACAATCAGAAAGTGGGGCAAACACGTCCCACCTCAGGATTCAGGGGAAGCCTGTGCACATTCGCCCCGTCGTGCAGGTGTGACCTTCAGCTCAGCTGAAGTGCTGCATTACAGCAAAGGCAACCTCAATGCAGCAAACGCACAAACTGCAGAACTGGGAGTTTCAGTGAAGAAACCAAAGCACCTCTGTGTCACTGAGCAAATGTGCTGTGCTCGCCGCTGTTTGAAACACAAGGTGGAGTCATCACAGATGATGGTTGAGCGAACTTCTACCTCCAGTTCCACAAAATCAAAGATAAACGGTTTAGTCAAAAACAGTTCCTCAGGCCTCGAAAGTGAGCATGCTGTGTTTGGTGGAACTGAGACATAACAGAGATCGGCTCTCTGGAACTGCAAGGACACAACCGACATGTTCAGGCTCATCGCCCCAAATATGTTTCATCTACAATCTGTTTTTGACACAGCGTCATCTGAATGTAACTGCCTGATTCCTAAACTATTGATGTATTTGGAAGCTGTGGGGTTAGCAGAATAGAAGCTTAAACACCAGATGATAGATCCGTTTGGACAGTAGATCTTTTTAAGAACTAGAAATGACAGCATTGACAAAAACTATATGCGTCTTATTTTAAAGACGAGAATAAAGTTTTCTTTTTACTAAAATGGATCTTTACATTGACTGTATATGAGAACAAGAGTGAGTGACTCCTCCCACCCTGGTGTTCCAAATATGAAGTTCTTGATTCTTCCAAGAAGTCAAAATCTCATAGACTTCTATAGAGAAATAAACAGCTGCTGGTTACTCAAGCCTTCTATTGGTTAGAACAACCATTCATGATCTGAAACCATTTTGAACATCTTTTTCTCTCGTTTAGCCTTTTTTCTGTAGTTCAAGTTGTTAACTGACCAATTGGATCCCTGGGTATAAGTAGGTGGAGCCTAATGGCCTCCATGTTCAAACATTTGATTGAAAGATTTTGTGTTACTTCTCTCAAGTATTAGGGGTGTGGCCTTCCAACAAGCTCACTGCTGATTGGTGATAGTAGTTGCCATAAAAATGTTGACTCAGAGCAACTCAAACCAATCACTGTGTTCTGCCAATACCTGGTTTTAACATGGCTGCCTCTATATCAAGAAAAACGAGGGTCCTATGGTCAAGATGGTGACAGAAACAATCTCTAGCCAGAAGTGGAAATTTCATAACTTTAGTTGGTTGCATAATTAGTTGAATAATTTCCTGAACTTTCAGAAACCCTTTCAAAAATGATATTTTAAAAACTCTTAAGAACAATCAGCTTTTAAGCTTTTAGATGCAAATAAACTGTAAGTGTCTAACAGTTTAGTGTTCAAGATGAGCTTCAAATGGACAGAGAACGATAATCATTTTTTTTCTTTCCTGTCAATATTAACAAGTGTTCACATTTGCATAACTACACCCATTTACCTCCAGAGAAAAAGCTGGAGAAAAACTGCTTTTTCACTGTGAATCAGCTGATTGGAGACGTCAAAATGCTGTTTTTTCTCTGTGATAGAGAGTGTTACAGAGCTTAAAACGGGGGGTTCTGGGCTAGGTCTTCCAGGCAATGATGGCTCCCACAGGGGGAGGGACTTCTAGTTATGAGTTTTTGAGTGACATCTTTCTTCTCTGTGGCCAGATTCTCTTGAGGAAAACTGGTGACTTTGTGGAAGCAGAAATAAACCATTTTGTATGGATGATGTCACATTTACTCAGTCCATGTTTGTTGTTTTTAGGACCAGTGATGTCATGTTGGGAGGGGTGAACATCTGCTCCAACTGCAGCTGGGAGGTTGTTTTCTGCTGCTGGGCAGAACTGTAGCTATAGGCCGTCTCAACATCACTAACGTCCCCAAACCTACCAGAGACAGCCGACAAATGTGTGGATTCAACACAGCTGCTGGTGCTGATCATCACAACCTGCTTGTATGTTCATCTTTATCAGGCTGTGTGAGCATATCAGTCACTCCTCATGTGTGTTTGTTTCTGTTGACGTATTTAACTCTATTCAAATACGTAGTTGTAGAAGCTCATTCTTCTTTACCAGTTCTGGTATCTCCTGTCTGTCCTGGGATGGGATCTCTCCCTCATGTGGGAATCCCTAAGGTTTCTTCTTTTTCCTGATTCAGGTTTTTTAGAGGTTTTTCCTTACCAGGAGGGAGGGTCTAAGGGCAGGATATCCAGTTTATTTAGTCTGTTTAGTCTTTAAATATTTTTTCATGTTTCATGACTATTTTCTGCTTCTGTAAGATTACCTGCATGAAGCCCAATGAGGGAAATTTCTTTGTGATTTTGGGATATAGAAATAAAACTGAATTGAATTGCCGTCATTAGAGGCAGTGACAGAAGGGCGTCTCTGTTCATGCCTCAGAAGACTGACATGGAGAAGTTGTTCTGCCTTGCTCTGGGGCCGGGTGGACCAGCCTTTGTCTCAGCCCTGGCCGGATCGGTTTCAGCTTTCACTGTTGCTCAGTGTTGTTTAGGTTCCTGTCCTGCCTGAACACCCAGATGGAGTGAGGCTGCCGGGTGACGATTGGGCCCCAGAACCGCCACCTCCCCTGTTGGCCTTAATCTGCTGCTAATCCGGCAGCGCCCGGCGTGCTGCGAGACAACAAACAACTTTGGTTCCCTTCAATGGTGGTGAAGAATCCAGTGTTTGATGACGGGAGCATCCAGTCCCTGAGCTGCTGCTGCGCTGACACGCTGGTTTTGTTTCAGAGCAGAGATCCGTGTTCAGTACAGCTCTTTGCTTTTTTGTCCAAAGATCATCTGTTGTGAAGATGTTGGCCTGGTAATGAGAGGAGGGGGTGAGAGGAGGTCACGACCCTCATTACACCACCTGCCAGATGGTCGGCACCATGTTGGGGGGTGGTGTTTATTTGTCTGTGTGTGTTAGCATGGATGAACACTCACATGAGGACGATGCCGGTGATGACAGCAAGGTGGCGGTCCCACAGGCCGAATCACGTCTCCATGCTTTGCTTTGAACCGGCAAAGGAGTCGGGACGGGGATCCAGTGGGAAGTTGTTCTTCCTGACTGTGAACTTCCTCAGGAGTCTGAGCTCATGTGTCCTCTCTGCCCAAACACCTCTGGGTGGGGAACGATGGAGCTGGCTCGATCCCTGTGCCTGACCCCACCGATGGAACTTTTGTTCTTCAGGAGGAAAACCTCCGATCTGAACTCCGCTGCAGGCGCGGAGGGACAACTTTTCAGCCCGGGAGTTTAATGGTCAAGACCGGCCCATTTTTCACCACATGAAAATTTAGACGACCTGAAATATATATATATATATAAATTAAATGTTTTATTACAGTTGGAAATACCAACAAACAAAAATGATATTAAAAACTTGTGGTTAACAGAAATACACTCAACAAAAATAGAAACACAACATTTTTGTTTTTGCTCTCATTTTTCATGAGATCTAAAATTCATTCCAGATCCTCAATATTCCCATTTCTCTCAAACATTGATCACAAATCTGTCTAAATGTGTGATAGTGAGCACTCCTGCTTTGCTGAGATAATCCATCCCACCTCACAGGTGTGCCACATCAAGATGCTGATCTGACATCAGGATTAGTGCACAGGTGTGCCTTAGACTGCCCACAATACAAGGCCACCCTGAAATGTGCAGTTTTGTCTCACAGCAAAATGCCTCAGATGTCACAAGCATTGAGGGAGCGTGCAGTTGGCATGCTGACAGCAGGAATGTCAACCAGATCTGTTGCTGGTGCGTTCAATGGTCATTTCTCCATCATAAGCTGTCTCCAAAGGCGTTTCAGAGAATATGGCAGTACATCCAATCCGCCTCACAACCACAGACCACGTGTTACCACACCAGCCCAGGACCTCCACATCCAGCAGGTTTACCTCCAAGATCCTCTGAGACCATCCACTCAGACGGCTGCTGAAACTATTGGTTTGCAGAACCAAACAATTTCTACACAAACTGTCAGAAACCGTCTCAGAGAAGCTCAACTGCATGCTCGTCGTCCTCATCGGGGTCTTAACCTGACTCCAGATCGTCGTGGTAACAGACTTGAGTAGGCAAATGCTCACATTCAATACTGGCAGGTTGGAGAGGTGTTCTCTTCCCAGATGAATCTGGGTTTACATTGTTCAGGGCAGATGGCAGACAGGTGTGTGCGTTGTGTGGGAGTGAGCTGATGTTGGGGTTGAGTGGTCAATGTTGTGGATGGAGTGGTGTTGGGTTATGGTATGGGCAGGCATCTGTCATGGATGATGAACACAGGTGCATTTGATTGATGGCATTTTGAATGCACAGAATTACCGTGATGAGATCCTGAGGTCCATTGTTGTGCCATCCATCCTTGAACATCATCTCATGTTTCAGCAAGATAATGCACGGCCCCATGTTGCAAGGATCTGGACACAATTCTTGGAAGCTGAAAATGTCCCAGCAAACTCACCGGACATGTCACCCATTGAGCATGTTTGGGATGTGCTTGACCGGCGAATACCACAGCGTGGACCAGTTCCCACTGATATCCAGAAACTTCACACAGCCATTGAAGAGGAGTGGAGCAACATTCTACAGGCCACAATTGACAATCTGATAAACTCTATGTGAAGAAGATGTGGTACACTGCAAGAGGCAGATGGTGGTCACACTAGATACTGACTGGTTCTTGGTCCCCAGACCCCCAATAAAGCAAAAAAACTGCACATTTCAGGGTGGCCTTTTATTGTGGGCAGTCTAAGGCACACCTGTGCACTGATCATGATGTCAGATCAAGGTGGGATGGATGATCTCAGCAAAGCAGAAGTGCTCACTATCACACATTTAGACAGATTTGTGAACAATGTTTGAGAGAAATGGTAATAGTGTGTGTCTGGAATGAATTTTAGATCTTTCAGTCCATCTCATGAAAAATGGGAGCAAAAACAAAAGTGTTGCGTTTAGACTTTTGTTGAGTGTATTTTCCCGGTATGAAATCTACAGCATAAGTCACTTCATAAGAAGTGAACTTGTTCCTGCAACTTATTTGTTATTTTGTCACTGTCAATGGACATAAGAATCTGTTGACATGAGCATAAATGCCTCCAGCTGGTCCTGACTGAGCATGCTCCTCCAGCCTGTTTTTGATGAACTTCAGAATGAAGACGGTTCTCTGACATGAAACTTGAGAAAATTAGAGCTCAATGAGAATGTGTATGTCAGCCTGATATCTGGGTATCCATCTGTGAGAACGTTAGATTGTGTCGTATTAGGGCTGAGAATCTCAAAGTCACTCACAATACGATGAAATTCACGATAAATGGCTCACAATACCAACAGTATTGCAATATGCTAAACATTGCAATAATTATTATATAATATAGTATATATAGTATATATCATATTAGATATATAACTATTTTAAACAAAAATAAATCTTTTTATTTTCTTTAAAAATTTTTTTTAGAACAACTTAAAATACAATTCAATGCCCGTTCCAACATTAAAATAAAATGATCAATAAACACTAACATGTCTTTGCAGTAATTATATACATTTTAAGGTAATAAACAAATAAGCGAATACAAAAAGTTCTAGTTAAGAACTAAAATGAAGATTAAATCAAATGATCTCACTTCAAAGAACAATAAATGTGGAAATAAGAAAATTCACTTTCATCCAAATTCACTTTAATTAATTTTACATTTTATGTCAGATAATTTGTTATTGTTGAGACAACCTATGAAGCCTGTTAATATTATAGGATCATTGTTTTTAAAGTGCTGCCATCCATTTTCAGTTTCTCCTCTCTATGTTCAAATTTCCAGCACTTTTCTTTGATCATCAACACTTTAGTTACGTGCTTCACGTGTGTTCCGCTAAACGCCTTACGGATCAATAACGCCGCTAGACGTCTCATTTGGACGGTCAGACGCTGCACACGACTCTGATAGAATCTGATGTGTTTTATCTCGGTGTTTGGACACATTACTGCTGTAACTGCCCTCACAAACCATGTTATGTTACATTAAAAACATAGTACTAATATTACTAATATTTAGTATTTATTAATGATAATAAATAAGGAGCGGGTCAGCACCTCCGGATTCTGTCGAGGAGGAGGTGGAAGATCCCTGAGCTCAGCTAAAAATACATCCCAGCATCTTCGGGCCATGGCCCACCTCTGTCTCACACACACACACACACACACACACGTGCCCACACACACGCACACACACACGCACCCACGCACGGGACGAAGACAAAGGCACGGCTGCAAGCAAATCTGGAACTGGAAGGCTGGTAGGAGGGGCATAGAAGTGGATATAGTGAAAGAAAGTAAGAGGGGGAACAGCATGCCTGGTGAAGGGGGGAGGGGATGGAGGAACAGATGAGCATGGAGGAGGGGGTGGAGAGCACAGAGCTGGTGTAGAGAAGAATGAGGGTTATGGAGAACGCAGGACAGAAAAAACACTGAGGGGGTTAGAGGAGGGGAGCCCCAAAGATGAAACTCAACCAGATAAAAAGAAAGTCTGGGTTGAGCTGTCTGGATACTCTGGTGTCTAAGTCTGAAAAATGATGATGTAATCATTTGTAATTGGCTGAAATTGCCCATTAGGGTCTGATTGGCAGCACGGCGGAGCCAGTTAGACAGCAGGATGTGACAAAGGCAGCCCGGCGAGCCCCAGCCATGCTTGGACCTGCCCGTCACCGCTGGAGTCGTGCCGGCAGAAGCGTGACACACATCATTGGCCGATGGCTTCGTGCCAGCTCCTGTATTCCCAGCATGCCGCTCCCTCTGGAGCAGGTTTGCAACGTTACAGCAAAGGTCACCGAATACAAAGAAAGGAAAAATGGCTTTATTCCTGAAGGACTGTCAGTCTGCTCAGCGTCAAGCAGAACTCGGGCTTCTCTGGACTTTCTGACACGGTTCTGGTTGCTTTCTGAAGTTGCAGGGCTTGGGCCTTCTGTTAGTGACCTCACCACTTAATATGAACATTTGATCTTAAGGAAGAGAAAAAAACATCCAGGGATCATGTGGGTGGTGGGAGGGAAGGGTACCTGGACTGAGGATTACCAAAGTTTTGTTAAGTGAGCATCAGAAACTGGATGAAAACTGTGTTTTAGAAGCAAAGTAGCATGTTTACATGTGTTGATATGCCTGGTGGACGTTTCTGACAGATGAACTGGAATAAAGGAGGACTATGACAGTGATGTGCAGTGAGGATGGTGAGGCTCTGATGTCATCGGTCAGATTTACAGACAAATAGAGCAGTTGATTCACCATTTGATTTACAACAGATAAAGGGTTGTTTAAAATTTCAATTCAACAGTTTTCTTTTTTTTCTGTGTACAAACTATAGCCAAAAAATAATCACCAAAATTCTTGTTTTTGACTTACCTTTCCTCATGAATGAAGTCTGAGCTCTGCTCCTTCTGAAGGACAGAACAGATGAATAACATGTATGTAGAAGTCTTCCTTTTCTTTCTTCAGTGTTAAAAGTCTCAGTAGAGATCACTACCAGTGACGTGTCTAAACACTTTCTTGAGTTTAGGGCTTTAAAAACCAAATATTCCATTTAGAAATTGATGCTAAACAATATTAAAGAAAGGGCTGTGGATCGTTGCTCAGGTGGTGATCCGATTCAATTCAAGAATCAAGCTCAACGGTTCACGTATCAAACCAAGATTCTTACTTTTTAACAACGTTTGTTTCTATGTGTATGTCTTTTTACTGGATGTATGAAAATTGAATTTATTTGTATTTAATCACCATCATTTATACATTCATTTAGAACAGGAGATCAACAAAACTGATGAAAATACTAATAATTAAATAGAAAGAAATGGTGGTTGTCATATTAAACAAGTTTTAGTAGTACAACAGTAATATAATTAGTAGTGTTATTGTTTTTTAACAATTAACAACAAAACCTGAAATATCCACAGTTTTTCCATCCTCAAAGTTCGTCATCATTTTAGATTCTAAGCATTACATATTGGTATGAAAAAAGTTGTTTTTCTTCTTGCTTCAGAATCAGCTGATTCACGTTGATCACATCCGGACTGTGCAGAGGTACATAGCAGCACGAGCTGAAGTGCCTCCTTCAAAAAAATGTACATTCAATGTAAATTGCATCAACTGTTGAAGAGTTAATGTTAATACTGGAGCTGAAGCTCAGGTGTTAAAGCGAATTCATTTTTTCAGAGCTTCAGCCTCAGTTTTTGAATGGGAAAAACCCTCTAGCTAGTCTTACTTTGAAAACAGGAAGTCTGTCTGACATGAAGTCTGACAGTAACGCTGCTCTTTCAGTTTTTTTTTTTAGTTCATAAGCTTAAAATCCAACATTATTCTTCATTTTAGAGCCCCAAGATAATATTTCACTACATTCTACTATATTAAAGATCACAAATCAGTGATCTTGGATGCCGCAAATATTTATACTTGAATTTCGGGAGCAAACTGTGAGTATCCGAGCAGCCGGATACTCGTTACGGCTCTATTAAAGAGTAACTGCATGGCTGCACTTGACTTGCTGGCGCTAAATCTATCATTCTTCAGCTACGGTGTCACATTCTCTGGGCTCACCAGCGCCCTCTGCTTTGTGGGCTGACTACAGAGTCGGGTGTTGATTTGGATGTCAAAAACACGATAAACGCGAGAGAGGATGATGTCAAATGACTTGTAGAAACTCTAAATCACAGCAGCTGAGCAGAAGCGCTCAGGTCACGTCTAGTGTGAACTGGAGGTGAAGCAGATTCTGTGTGCTCTCCTCCTCGCAGCGCTTCCGTGTGCGGTGTGAACGCGGCTTAAGGCGACTTCATCTCTGAGGCTCCGTCTTCAGCTCCTGTGGGCGCCGCCTATTTCATGATGTCATCCTAGCGCCGGCCTCGTCAGCGTGTCTGTGCTTCGCCTACGAAGGCAAACAACAAGTTTTGCAAAGGTCGATGTGCATGTTGGGCATATCAAATGAAAGTGAAGCTGCTCGTTTTTGTGGGTATGGGAGGGGTTGGAACTCAGAGAGAAGAGTTTTTGGAGGAAAATTCATTCCAGATCCACAATATTAAGTCCTGTGCAGTAATTCTAATGTCAGATCAGCATCTTGATGTGGTACACCTGTGAGGTGGGATGGATGTGCTCACTATCACACATTTAGACAGATTTGTGATCAATGTTTGAGAGAAATGGTAATATTGAGGATCTGGAATGAATTTTAGATCTTTCAGTCCATCTCATGAAAAATGAGAGCAAAAACAAAAATGTTGTGTTTATATTTTTGATGAGTGTATAGTATATGAATCCTGTGTGCAGCCCCCCTCTCCACTGAGCCGTTAGAATGAGTCTTAGAAACACTCAATGTGGACCAGTTGGCCTCAGAAAATAGTCCCCAAAGGATCCCCTTCATGTTGTTTGTGTTACTTTTTTTGAATCATAGTTTCCATTTTGTTGATTTAGGGCTCTTTGTTTCTGTTGCTGTGCGTAAACGGAAAGCTGGGAAACATTTCGTTGCTCGGTGGAAGCGGCTCTCTGCTGCTGAGGCCAATAAAAAAAACAGCAAAGGCAGATAAATTTCTCCAGGGGACTCTAAGTTTTCAGTGTGAATACAGATGTTGAACCAGAGACGACTGCAGATAGATAAAAGCAGATTAAAGATGGAGGAGCTGCATCAGATTTGGATCTGTCTGTCCAGACGGGAGCAGCAATAAATGAGCCAAAACGACAGTCGTACCTGAGGGATGAGATCCGGCAGCCTGTCAGGCCTGATGGAGGACTCCTCCTCCACGACAGACTCAATACCACAAGCCAAAGATCTGTGGTCCAGTTGTGTGTATGAAACACATCTGAGTTCTGCTGGGAACGAGAACTGAGTGGAAAAAAAACAACATCCCATGATTTTCTTTAGCAAGCTATATCCATTTACAGTATATGATCATATATTACTTCATGACACTTAAAAACACATTATATGTGAAATATTAGTCATTTTGTGGACCATTTAATAATTTTAATAAGCTAGATCAGAAATTATATATTAATGTATCCCGAATAAATTATTGAACACAATTATTTAACATTATATTACCAGAAAATATCATAAATTTAGTTTTGTTTTCATTCAGAGATAAATTATTATAATCTAACCATTTTTTAACCAAAGTAAATTCTTGTTCAGCAACATTCAACAACTCAACAATATCTTGTCCTGAACAAAACATAATGAATTTTAACTTTTTTGACATAAAAAAATATCATTAATGTAAATTGAAAACAACTTTGGTCCAATGACTGAACCTTGTGGGACTCCACAAAAAATATTTTCTAAATAATAATCTCTATTGCTGATGCTTACATACTGAACCCGATTTTCTAAATAACCTCTCAACCAATGATGTGTTTTACCCTGCAGTCCATAATATTCACATTTTTGTAACAGAAGAGAGTGATCAATGGTATCAAACGCTTTGCTTAAATCAACAAAAACAGCTATTGTATTGAGTTGTTGTTCCACTAACTCCATAAAAGCATGTGCAGTTGAACAGTTACTCTGAATTGTAACTGAACAGTTACTCTGAACAGTTACAATTCAGAGTAACTGTGGGATACTTTTACCAACTAATTCAGAAAGTATCTTGGATATTTGACTCCAAAATTGATGAACGGGGGACAGTTCCACATCACATGTTTAAAACCGCCAAAGGAATGACCATTCGCGCTCTGAACCGATCCCATACGGAACATTGTAGCAGGGGTGTAATAAAGTCACTGCCACAGCAGTCATGTTTGATGATGTTGCAGGACGTTCTCCACGCCTGCATGCTCTGGACACTACGCTGACAGACACTCAACCCTTCTTGCTGCAGCTCGTATTGATGTGCTGTCCTGGATGAGTTACCTGGACCACTTGGGTTGTGGACGTTCCATGGCAGAGCTTTAGTGATAACACTGTCAGCATAAAACATTAGCCAAAAACATAAAGACAGAGAAGTTGTGTGTGGTCACTGCTTGCAGAGCCACTCCTTTATTGGAGGTGACATACTGATCGCCTGTTATCTCCACCTGTTGTTGTTCCACTCACACAAAAACATGTAATTGATTGTCAGTCAGTGTTGCTTCCTGACTGGTCAGTTTGATTACACAGAAGTCTGATTGACTTGGAGTGAGAAAAAGTTGTATGGGTGTCATGATTCTGTGCTTAGGTTTGTTCATGTTCTGTTTTCCCTGTCAGTTTCAATGTTCTGGTTAATCATCCACAGCTGTCTTCATTTAGTTAATCATCCTCAGTGTATTTAAGTGTCTGGTTTTCAGTTTCTCATTGTCAGGTCATCTGCTCTTTTACGTTCTGTCACCGCACTGGTTTGTTCTCCTGTTTTTGTCAAGTTTAAGTTATTTTAGTAAATGTTTATGTTTCTACCACCAAGTCTGGTCTCCTGCATTTGGGTCCTCCACCACCATCCCTGACAATAGGTGTTCCTTTTGTTTTTTGAGCAGAGTTATGGTTGTCCTGAAGTGCATTTCCCATCCAAACGAATAATAAAAAACAACACTATATTTTAGAAATCAGCGCAAAATTCCAGAAACCAAAACATAAAAAAATCAAGAGTTAATTGACTGATCGATCACCAAGCTTTTACAAAGCTGCTGTCAAATAACTTCCTGGTGGAAAGATGAACAAACGTCATCGTTCAATCACCGATGTCTTATAATACTTAATCTTTTCTAAAGTGTTTCATTTTTCAACATTTCATTTTGAGATTTAGAAATGTATTTATACAGTTTTTATTTTGAAATTTAAAAAAACATTCAAAGTTAAATGATTCCATGAATTGATATTGGTTTTGAAGTTTAGGTTGACATTGAGCCAGTGCTCCCCACTGATGTTCTGCTGACCCACAGCTTCACGCCGGGTTCACACCGGAAGCTCCTCTCTGTGGTTCACACCAGACCGGACCGTGGCGGTCCACAGGCGCTTCTGCTAGAGCTGTTTTTGATATCATGAATGATAATTTCATAACCTAAAGACATTAACCCGTGTTTCTGCTAAGAAGAACTGCTCTCTGCTGTTGTTTTACACCCAAAACCCCGCCCCCCCGCTCTGTCGGCCCACTGTATTGATCTGTGTGCGCGCTCGTGTGCGTCTGTGTTTTGTGTGTGTCTGTGCGCACGTGCTCGCAGGTGTGTGTGTGTGGGTAAATTACAGTTTTTCTCCAAATGCTAAAACACATTTTCTGAAATATTTAACCAGTTTAATCAAACATCAAACACAATTTTCAAAACTTAAGCTAAATATACAAAATTCTTGACTCTTGAGTCAAAATCTCACTTTGAGGTCAAAATATAGACCCTGTTGTCAAAACCTACACACACACACACACACACATCAAACAAAACACACACATCAAAACACCAAACACGATTTTCAAAATATGAGCTGAATGTACAAAATTCTTGAGTCTTCAGTCAAAATCTCACTTTGAGTTCATAATGAAGACTTTGTCATCAAAACTAACAAACCTGCAGCAATCACAACACACTACACAACAAAACACTTGACACTGTTCACAAAATGGTTTTAAAAAATGTCCCCACCCCCTCAAAAAAAGTAAATAAATAAAATAAAATTAAGCAAATAAATATTTAGGATTGAGGATTTTTATTCTATTTTGTTAATTTTTACTTTAAATCCAGGTTGACATTTACTGCGCTTCACCATCTTTTCTCTGTTGGTCAGACCAGAAGACTTCATCCACATCACTGACATGTTCACTCTAGACACACAACAGGAAAAACAATGATTTGGGATGAGTGTTGAACTGTCTGATGGGTAAACTTTTGTGAAAACTGACATTGTCCCTGACAGCAACTAAGTTTTCTCTGTTATTTATACAAATGATGCAGATTGAACCTGCTGAGTTGAGGGTTGACCTTTTGACCTTTATGGTCGTTCCATATATCAACATATGGTCAATAACTATGACCTGGATCTCATCAGAACCTTCTTCTTCATCTGGGTCCAGGTCTTGGTCCACATTTAGGTCTTTCTCTACTATCCATCTTTGAAAAGCATCTCCAGAACTTTCCTATATTTACTGCAACAATTGTCTTCAGTTTAGACCAGTTGTGTGTTGATGTGATGCTTGTGTTGGAACAGAGTTTGAGTTTTGACTCTTCGTGTTAACGTTTTGAGTCTTGTGTGTTGTGAATGCCAGCTGTGTTTTCAAAGTGAGATTGTGTCTCGTGTTCTGCAAAGAGCAGATAAGAGTTTTGCAAATTGTGTTTTAGGTTTTGACCAAAAAAGTGATGTTTTGGAGAAAAGAGTTAAAGCAGTCGATCAGCTGGTTTGGAGAATGACATTTAGTGTTTTAGCAATTGGGAAAAACTGTAATAAATTAAATTATTAACCCATATTTCTTCTAAGAGGAGCTGCTCTCTGCATCTCTTTTTCTCTCCCAAAAACCAGCAGCCCCGCCCACTCGCTCCAGAGTCTGCTCACTAAGTTGATCTGCGTGTCTGTCTGTTTGTGTGTCTCTGTGCTCGTGTGCGCACGTGTGTTCTGATTGTTTGTTTATTTTCATGTCTACCATCTGTTTAGATACAAAAACATGATCACATTTGTCAATCGCAGCGTTTTATTGTGAAAAACTGGTTATATTTTGAAAAGAAACCAGATCCTCTCATGTATCTTTGTGTAACTTCCTGCCAGAACGCTCGCAGCTCGCGCACAAAATAGAGCAGAAGCCGAAATGATCCGCTGCACGCGCGGGCCCTCCACTCCACGCCTGGTGTGAACGACGCCATAGGATAACAAGGGCGCCGACTCCGTTCCGCGCCGCTTCCGCGTCCAGTGTGAAGCCGGCGTAAGGACATGCAAAACATCAGTCCTGGTGACCACTTTCCTCCACCTCCTTCTGCTGCTTTTGTGTTCATAACAAAGTGCTGTAGCTCTCTCTCTCGCTCTCTCTCTCTCGCTCTCTCTCTCGCTCTCTCTCTCTCTCTTTCTCGCTCTCTTTCTCGCTCGCTCGCTCTCTTCTCTCTCTCTCGCTCTCTTCTCTCTCGCTCGCTCTCTTCTCTCTCTCTCGCTCTCTTCTCTCTCTCTCGCTCTCTTCTCTCGCTCTCTTCTCTTCTCTCTCTCTCTCGCTCTCGCTCTCGCTCTCGCTCTCTCTCGCTCTCTCTCTCTCTCACTCTCTCTCTCTCTCTCTCTCTTCCCTGTTTCTCAGAACCCCCCCATCAGAGCTGGACGGGTGAAGCTGCGATGAAGATGGTTGTGTTCTGCTTGTTTATGGTTTCACGGGTGCCTGCCGTCTCATCGGGGGGATTGGGGGGGGGGGGGGGGGTTGTGGCTCGCTGTTCATCTGTATTTAAAGTGTGTGTGGAGTGTGGGTGGGGTGACAGCAGGATGACTTCCTGTCTGCGGGCTCTTGATGTGAAGCAACAGCAGCTCTTATCAACAAGTTCATCAGTCACCTCTGAGCTGTCCGACTCGTGCAGCAGTGTTGCAGCTGCAGCTCCCGGGGGGCGGAGCCTTTGAAGCTCTAAACATCAGAGGTCATTCAGCTGCTGACCTACGTATAAAAGGTGGAGGTGATCATAGTCTCAGGCACAGAAACATGTTGTTTACTTCTAAGCATGTCTAGATACACATTATGGACATGCAAGGCTGGCCTGCAGGAGGACGTCTGCAGGACTGTCACCCATGTTGGACCGAAGGATCGGAAGCTTTGAGGATTTCAATCCAGCTGTTTCTGAGATATTCTCTTATGCCTCCAAACAGGAACAGTCTGCCCTTCTGAGCTGTAGGAGATCATCATTTCAATAAATGAAAATGATCCGGTTCATCTTCACAAAAACAAACTTAACCTAATAATAAATATTCCACATTTGGGAGCTGGTTTGTCTGGTTTGTCTGTTTTTCAGATTCAGGGTGGAGGAAATCTAATCTCTGGGGAATTTATGTCAGAAGCAGCAAATGTTCTGTTGTCAGTTTGTGCTGGACAGAAAGCACCTGTAGTGAGGAAGAAAGTCGTTCTCAGAGCAGGAGCTCCTGCAGGAAATCACGTGAAATGCATCTGCACGAAGCAAACCCTGTGATGCTGCATTGTAGCACTGATACACAACATGAAAAAGGTTTTAAATCCACTTCCAACTGTTCTGATTTTTTTGTGATCAGTTTGTGTGTGGGGGTGGAGGGGGGTGGTGGGGGGGGGGTGGGGGTCCCCTGAGGCTCGCTTCTCTCTGGCAGCGATTTAGAAGCAGCCATTAGGGGCAAAGTGGCGTTAATCCATCCACCAGAGAGCGCAGTGATAACGCTCTGGTTAAACCATCGATCTGCCCCATGGCATGTCTGGGTGGGGGGGGGGGGTGTTCAGACTGTTGGGAGAAACACTAGCAGAAGTCCTAATAAAAAATGCATAAAATTACAAAAAGAAAAAATATTAAATGCAAACTAAGTTTCCACCAACTACTCACCATGATTCCATGAGATCATACCATGATTTTCTTAAGCTTTAGGTAAGAACATTTTAGGTAACTTTAGGTAAGGTAATTGTCATGAGTCCCTACACTGATTACCTGGTTCAGGTGTGTTCAACCAATAAGAACATGCCAGAGCTGGGTATATTGTAAAACATGCAGGAGGGTGGCTCTCGAGGACCCCTGCTTTAGCGTGTCTGTGCAGAAACGCGCGTTTTCATAGACTTTCCATTTCGTGGCTGCTTGAAAATCCACCTGGAACCAAACGAGAGTTTGAAATTTCTTCCGATTCTTCAGTGTGTGTGAACATGCAGTACACAGTCAGGGAAAGAAATCTCTGGTTTCTCTCTGATGGTAGAGATGTGAAGAAGAATCCAGAGCTCACGCCCACCTGACATGGAGGGTGCTCCTTCTTTGAGGGACGGCTCATTCTCTGAACTTTAAAAAGACTAACGTTTGGATGACAGGGATGGAAGAGCAAAAGTGGGTCTTAAAGGGCTAGTAATGGGGTTGTAGGTCATTTTTGGTGTTAACTGTATTTTGCCTTATATTTACAATTTCCAAATGTTTTGGTGTGTTTTGAGCAAGAAATATTGAAATAAAACGGCTTTTTTGCGGCCAATCCATATGCAAATTTCCACTTCCGGGAAAACGCTCTGTTTTGGTCACGTGGTGCGTGTGACGTCACATGGGTCAACACAGCAAGACGGCTTCTCCTTTGCGTGTCGGAGCTAGCGATAGCGGCGATATTTCAAGGTCCACAATTCTGTCTTCAGACTCAGATTGTGGAAACATTTGTTCTGAAAGTGACGCTGATTCAGAGGCGCCGGGTGTTTGTGGTTTGAGGACTGTAAAGCCCGATCAATCTGAGCCGGCAGTGCGTAAAGTAACAGCTCACATTGGCAATGACACTGACGCTGACGCTGAGAATGCCGATGTGCTGTTTCATGCATGTACAATGCAGGAGCTTTCGAACACCTTCTTCATATCACGACTCTGGAGACCGTTGAGCGTTGTCAGCAGGTTTAATGATACTTAAAAGGGTAAAACTGAAAGCAAATAATCAATACAATCAGCATAAGACAAGTATATGTCTAGCTTTACTTTACAAACTCAAAATAATGAAATGCTAAACATATTTCTTTGATCAAAATCAAAAGTTACAACTTAAAATTCCAACACATACCAGCAATGCAACCTTCGACTCGAGATGTAAGCAGAAACATCCTCCAAACAACACGAGGAATTGCATTCAAGCTAGCGTGTCTTCTCTGTCCACACGTGCTGCACACGATCAATAAAGTTTGTTCAAAACGAACTTTGAACGGAAGTACCTGACGCGATCACTAGAGGGCTCCAAAAACACGTTTAAAATAATAAGCTCACTGACAGAAGATTGAGAATACTTTATAAAACAAAACTTTCAGCAATAACAGAACAGCCGATTTAAAGTCGTAATTTAATGAGAAAAGAAGCAAAGCTGTCAGTTTATCAGACCCATGCTCGAAGCTGGAAGACGTGGAGCATCTCGTGAAGCTTTATTTACAGATCGGTTTTAAAAACAAAGAAATTCTGAACCTTTTGGCGACTCGAAATCAAATCATCATCAATGAAGCTGACTGTCCGGGTCGGTAATGCAGAGTTTCATATGCAAAATAAAGAGCTTAGAGACATGTTTGCAGGACCGTCCGCCACTTTATTATTCACTTTATTCACATACCCGGAAGCTCTTTCACCACCTTACTGCATGTCTCTGACATGCGCAGAAACCAAAGGAGAACGTAAACAGAGCTCCACGTGAATCGTCCCGTTTCAACACACATCAACAACAGGGGATGACAACAGTCTATCACGTTATCTAAAAACACTGAAAACTCCGAAAACGATTCCTCTTCAGATGAAAGCATCACACAGAAATGAATGAGATCGGATCTTTCACGGAGGAAGAAATGACTGAAGTGGACAGCTGCGCGTGTCGATGGTTTGTTGATGTTGTCTGGTTCTGCTCACAGTGTTCATCGCAATAGGCTCGTTTCGATTGTAAATCTCGTAAATTTACGACTTTAAAAATCATAATTTAAATTTTTTTTTCTTTTTTTGTGGCCCTAATACTCCGTCGTACCATAACACCGACGTTTATAGGATTCAACTTTGCCGCAGCGCACACACATACACGTATCTGCAGACACGCTGGGTCCGCCTGCATTCTGCCGCTGGCGCTGTCTTACCCATATGACGTCAACGCGTCACGTGACCCAAATCGAGCCGTTTCTGAAGCTGGGCGAAATTTGTCGTTGATTTTGTCAAATTTTAACAAACCTGCGTTTGTCAACGGTAATTATTTGATACATTAAAACAGTATGAGTATGAGGTGCAGCACGTCTGAAGCTCCTCTGACAGCACTGAATGTGTTGGAGTTGCTGCACTTTTTGCCCGATACAGTATATTGTCCACGTCCCTGAACGCCATCAGGGCGCCGTCAGGAGGCCACAGTCCCCCCTGAGAGCTGAGAGAGATCAATGGCAGAACAGCACAGCTGCTTTCTCCTTCATGTTTTTCCTGAAGCTTCTTTTGTTCCATTTCAGTTCTTGTGGGAAGAGAATGACATCTTTTTTGACGCAAGCAGTGAGTTTTGTTCTGCAGAGTGGCCCGCTGTTGGATTCTCAACAAGTTCTGATCTTTTCATGGTGCAGGGCGGTCGACTCCTGATGAGAAGATTGTGGGTTCGATTCCTGCCTCGTGTCCTTGGGCAAGACACCTAACCCTGAATTGTCTCTGGTGGAAGGTTGATGCCACCGCGGCAGAGCCACCATGTGTGAATGGCTCTGTGACTGTGAAGTGCTTTGGGCCTTCAAGAAAGATAGAAAAGCGCTCTACAAGTATACGCCGTTAACCATTTTTATTTTCATTTAAATCTGTAAGGCTGTAAATCGTTATATTCATCATCCTTTGGTGAGACGTTCCTTTAGAGGTAGATCGAGGGCACATGTTACAATGCTGGCTGTATGGGGTGGTAGAAACGATATTAGAGGTAAAATAGGGACAGCAGCTTGAAGAAAAGGTCCGACAGTTTTCCCTCTAATCAACAAGAGCCCAGCTGCTTTCCAGAGATGTGCAGTTCTATGGAGCTACATTGGTGCCAATGTTATTTAAAACCCACATTAAACAAATTGAAAAAAATATTGATGTTTGGTTAAAAAAATGTAAATGTCAGAAAATGTTTCCATTCTATAAGGAACTTAATTTCAGCTTCAAATTTTAAATTTTTTTAAGGTTACAAAGCTAAAAATGTGAGCACCAATATGTCATGTCTGGCAGCTACTTGACTTGTTTCATTTTTGTTCTGTTGTTTACAACAATTTAGCTCTAAATAGTGACACAGCTGTTCATGTTTATCATTGTTAACATTGCATTTTACTGATAATTCCAGTTCAGTTGTGTCAATCCCTGTCAAAGACACAGTATTACTGATTTCAGCAATGATGCACAAGAGTGTCTGTTATTAAAGTGCCATAAAAGTTGTATTTATTATGATTGTGTTCAAGATAAAAAATAAAACTATACAATTATAAACTAATTATTAAAATTAAGATAAAACATAACTTTTCAGAATGTTATTCATCCTATAGCTCTGTTGAATAATAAAACAGATGATAATAACTCTCAGGCGACAACAGCTGATTGTGTAAACAATGTACCAGCAGAAAACCGTTCAAACCATTCCACTCTTTAGGTGTAAAAGATTGTTGTCTGTCAAAAGAAGTTGATATTACAGTTTTTCTCCAATGCTAAAACACTGAGTGCCATTCTCCAAACCAGCTGATCGACTGCTTTAACTCTTTTCTCAAAAACATCACTCTTTGGTCAAAACCTAAAACACAATTTGCAGTTAACACACAATTTGCAAAAACTCTTATTCACTCTTTGCAGAACACAAGACACATTCTCACTTTTTAAACACAGCTGGCATTCACAAACACAAGAGGCAAAACATTGACACAAAGAGTCAAAACTCAAACTCTGTTCCAACACAATGATCACCATCAACACACAACTGGTCAAAACTGAAGACACTTGTTGCAAATCAACTGCAACGAATATAAGGAAAGTTCTGGAACAACAGAGAGGTTTTCAAAGACTTATAACAGAGAAAGACCCAGACCAAGACCTGGACCCAGATAAAAAAACAAGGTTCTGATGAGATCCAGTCATAGTTATTGACCGTATGTTGATTTATGGAATGACCATGAGGAAGCAGGTCAAAAGGTCAACCCTCAACTCAGCAGCTTCAAGTTATTACTATAATCTGTATCCTTCATGTACTGTAGAATTTCAACAAGAAATAACAGAGAAGACTTTCTTGCCGTCTGAGACAATATCAGTTTTCACAAAAGTTTACCCATCAGACAGTTCAACACAAATCCCAAATTTGTATCAGTTTTCTTCCACCTTGTTCTTCATAACCCAATTAAAGATTTTTTTTTCTATTTGGTATATGAAGAAGAGACAACCATGCACTTGACAAAATCTGTTGCAGGCCTTAGATATGGCTTGTGATTTCAGTTGGGTCATTTCATGACTAGATCACGCAAAATATTTTATTTTTTCCTGCTGTGTGGTTAGAGTGAACATATAAGTGATGTGGATGAAATCTTCTGGTCTGACCCACAGAGAAAAGATGGTGAAGTGCAATAAATGTGAACCTGGATTTACAGTAAGAATTAACTAAATAAAACAAAATCCTGAATACTGTTTTACTCTATTTTTTATTGGGGGGTGTTACATTTTTTTTTTTACAAACCATTTTGTGAACAGTGTCAAGTGTTTTGTTGTGTAGTGTGTTGTGATTGCTGCAGGTTTGTTAGTTTTGACGACTGGGTCTTTATTATGAACTCAAAGTGAGATTTTGACTGAAGAGTCAAGAATTTTGTACATTTAGCTCACATTTTGAAAGTTGTGTTAGGTGTTTTGATGTGTAGTGTGTGTGTTTGCTGTGTGTGTGTAAGTTTTGACAATAGAGTCTTCATTTCGACCTCAAAGTGAGCTTTTGACTCAAAAGTCAAGAATTTTGTATATTTAGCTTAAGTTTTGAAAATTGTGTTTGATGTTTGATTAAATTGGTGAAATGTTTCAGAAAATGTGTTTTAGCATTTGGGAAAAACTGTAAGAGGATGATGAAACAATAGCAGTTAAGCTAACTCTGAGCTAAAATTGGCTATGTCAGTAGGGACTTTCTGAACTGAAATGGTTTTCTCCTTAACCATTTTAGTTGGGTCTGGAGAGAGCTCCAGGGAAAAAGCAGAAACAAAATAGAATGCATGTTTCTCAAATTCAGTCCAAACTCGAGGTACATTCAGGTGAAAAATATGTGTAGACCTGGTGAAAGGGGTTGTTTGAAGAAGAGATCAGAGATACGATGATGCCCTGTGAAGCAGTCATCCAGTGGGTGTGCAGAAGGCCACACAGCTCCGGCAGCAGCTCACAGTGATGAGTGAGACGACTCGAGAGCGGCTCCGGCAGCAGCTCACAGTGATGAGTGAGACGACTCGAGAGTGGCTCGAGTGTGCAGCTCACAGTGATGAGTGAGACGACTCGAGAGCGGCTCCGGCAGCAGCTCACAGTGATGAGTGAGACGACTCGAGAGCGGCTCGGGTGTGCAGCTCACAGTGATGAGTGAGACGACTCGAGAGCGGCTCGAGTGTGCAGCTCACAGTGATGAGTGAGACGACTCGAGAGCGGCTCCGGCAGCAGCTCACAGTGATGAGTGAGACGACTTCGGAGCGGGCTCGGGTGTGCAGCTCACAGTGATGAGTGAGACGACTCGAGAGCGGCTCCAGCAGCAGCTCACAGTGATGAGTGAGACGACTCGAGAGCGGCTCGGGTGTGCAGCTCACAGTGATGAGTGGAACGACTCAGAGGCGACTCGGGTGTTGCAGCTCACAGTGTGAGTGAGACGACTCGAGAGCGGCTCGAGTGTGCGAGCTTGTCAGAGTGATGAGTGAGACGACTCGAGAGCGGCTCGAGTGTGGCAGCTCACAGTGATGAGTGAGACGACTCGAGAGCGGCTCCGGCAGCAGGCTCACAGTGATGAGTGAGACGACTCGAGAGGGCTCGAGTGTGCAGCTCACAGTGATTGAGTGAGACGACTCGAGAGGGCTCCGAACAGCAGCTCACAGTGGATGAGTGAGACGACTCGAGAGTGGCTCGAGTGTGCAGCTTCACAGTGGATGAGTGAGACGACTCGAGAGGCTCGTGCTCCGGCAGCAGCTCACAGTGATGAGTGAGACGACTCGAGAGCGGCTCCGGCAGCAGCTCACAGTGATGAGTTGAGAGACTCGAGAGGGTCGAGTGTGCAGCTCACAGTGATGAGTGAGACGACTCGAGAGCGATCCGAGCAGCTCACAGTGATGAGTGAGACGACTCGAGAGCGGCTCGGGTGTGCAGCTCAACAGTGATGAGTGAGACGACTCGAGAGGGCTCCAGCAGCAGCTCAAGTGATGTGAGTGAGACGACTCGAGAGCGGCTCGAGTGTGAGAA